>OZ020502.1:25880937-26205502 GCA_963971365.1 Lasioglossum villosulum
GTTTTTGTGCCGCCATTATCACTTCATGCGCTTGCATGCGGTTACGCTTTCGTTCGAGTGAGATAGGAGCGACGCGGTGCGGAGAGGAGCGGCGCACTCTACAACAGTAAATGTTTTGCAGTGGATTTTCAATACACTCTCCAAAGTAAACCGTGCGCAACTGTCGAAAATAACGTAACAAAACGCGAGCTCCGTCGTGGCACCTGGCTCGTACCATCAGGATTAAATGGATTAATTTGAATATTGAAGCTGTGTACGTACATTGTTTCAGACTTAATTAACGCGTGCAGTTTATTTGCGAAAAAAAACCACTGAAAAGTGGCTTTTTAAGCCTGAGAGCGACAAAGAACGGCGGAAGAATGTTTCTGTGTGGCAGAATCCAGTGAGATGAAAGATAGAGGATAACTGGCACAATCCTTGTCTCCGATTTCTGTACGCGAATGTCTCGTTAAGGAGCGAACGAGGCTCTGTACCATCAATTACAATGCGATTCTATTTGCTGTACTGTCTTCGGTTCATGTAAAAACCGCAAATACTTATACAAGTATTGTAATAGACTGCGGATCTTTAAGCAAAATTAACATTTTTTACGTCTACCGCAAGGTACAAGGTCCGCATAGAAATTTACATATTTCACTAATTATTTTATACTTTTCCGGAGCTATTAAAAACAGAAGAAAATTACAGTTTTGCATGGTTTGCACAAACCGTGTGAACCTATAATTTGTATCTTTTACAAAAGTGTAAATGCAGTTAATGTCGATGCAGTTGCAGAGTGCAAGTCTTCACGACCACAATACAGGTACAATACTTGAACATTGTAAAATTATTGAGTTTTTCACAACTGTACGCTAATACGTTTTTGCGTTATCCATGCAAACAAAAATCAACCAAACTAAACACCGAATACAATTGCACGTTGCAACTGCACCCATGTAATTTCATAAAAGTCCATATTGCAAGATGATACAGAACAAACTTTCGTCTACAATTCATTGTGTATCTTCAAATAACAACCTAATTATAATTCGGCCAAGTCCCTAGGTACAGCGCGTACAACTCGATATCTATCCCAGAACTCGTTGGCGTGATTTACTTTTAGTACAATGCAGAGATCCGCGACACGAGCCACGCGAGTTACCGAATCAATTTGATCATCAGCTGTTCAGCATGCAAGCGACGTCGTTGAAACCCGCGGGCACGCGTCGTTTTGCACGACATCGCTCGGCGACGTTCGTCAGACCCTTACATCGCACACACGGATGCAAGAAACATCGGCAGGATGTTGCATCGATGGAAGACGCGCTTAAATCGGAGGCAACTAATTTAGAAGCGCGCCGTGCCCAACAGCAGCAGAAATTGCCGGCACCACCCAATTGTAGCTGCGCACAGTTCGTTATAAGTCGCTCGTAAATCGAGCGCTTCCGGTTGGCTGGCCTATAGTGATCTCCTCCACCCCCTTTGCCCCACACTCCTCTTATTTCCCGTCTCTAACGAGAAATTACTGGAGGAAAAAGGGAGCCGAAACTGTTGCATTTGCATTCGAGTGTTTTCTTATTAACTCCCGGGGCAACTCCTCACTGGGTTTCGATTCGACGGATGAAAGAACTTCCTCGAGAACAACCGGCGGGATCGTTGTTTGCTCTCTCTCTACCGGTCCTACAAGAAATTCGTTCTTACCGCTACGTACATTCCTGCAATTTCGTTTCTCATCGATAGCTCGCACGCTTTGGCGCACTCCTTTGCAATTCCGAGAACGTTATCTCTAAGAAATATTAGGCGAATCGAGCGACGATTGCAGAAAGTTCGACATCTTACGGGTTTCATAACCTTTCAATGATGTGGACTTACAGAAAATTGAACTGAGCCTGTAGCAACTGTTGGATATGGGTGTAAAAGATTAACACACTGATTTAATAAATGAAATAATAACTTTATTTTACGGCGCGAAAGGAAGCTCAGTATCGACCGATGTCTTGACTTCGACAAAGCTAACTGACTCGACGTTGGAACCCCATAAGAAAACCAGGGACCCTTCGTATCACCAGACTGTTTAGGTTAGCCCCCCCACAGTCCAGCTTTATAAAGGAAGTATACATAGAATGGGTTACCTCGAAATCTCTGTTTAGAAAATATGATTCCGAAAACGTTCCATCGATACTTTGTAATCTCTGTTTAAAGAAAACGATCCTGAGAACGTTGATTGATTTTTGATAATTCAACATCAACCTATATTCAACTAAGGTCCTCGGCATGAGACCATCAATAAAGATTAACGAACTCGCTGTCGCCGTCAGATTGCCGCTCAACAGTATGTCGATAAACTTTGTTGATTGCAATATTTTGGTGAAACTTGACTTCGCGAGTCCGAGGGTGTTAAAGCCTTCTGTATTAGCCTTGGGGAAGGGTTCGAACGATGCCTTGCGAAATTCCAGCAATTTCGGTTCACAGTCGAAGCTACGGCATCGACTGGTCTCCTCTAATTTCCGAAATTATTCCTTGTGAATTATGCCACCGTTCTCGTGTCAGTTCCCCCGGCCCGCATTTTTAAGCCTCCAATTATCGCGGAAAATTCATTAAGGAGCGCGTTTGAAACAAAAGGCACGTCTCGTTGGGTCTAATTTCGAATTGCCAGCCATTCGTTTCCCGGCCTAAGTATTCCAGGCTACGATACTTTCTCAAGTCAAGGAGTATTAAATTCGTTTCCCTTTGAACATGTCAGCCGTCTCTGTGCTATCGCCGCGGCGTTTGCACAAGCACACCGACGCTACAGCGATTCTCAGCTCGTTAGAAACGCATAATGCAACCCGTCATAATTGCTCTCATGTTCATTTCCTTTTTTTTTCGTCGTTGCTTTCGTACACGCTCTTTTTTCATTGTTCTAGTTTCATTGTCCCGCCATTCCTTTGGCGAACGCGTTTGTTTGCGATTTTCTTGTCCGCGCACGATTTTCTCAAAATAATGTTCAAAGCGTTTCGAAATGCTCTTGCGACGAGGCAGAATTTCTGCAAAAGGCTTCGCCGACTCTGTGTAAACGTCGACAAAACCCACTGAAACCGGATTTATACAATACACCAGGGACTAATGAATCTATTGTCATCAGCCGATCGCGGGTGTTTGCACAAACATAAATGTTATGCGTTTATGCAGGGATACTGGATTCGATTGTTTACAGTATGAAGTACCTGTCTCATTTAAAACGGTAGAATAATCTCGTCACACGCGTAATCAGTTGCGTTCATCGATTGATACTGATCTATACCAATTTGCGAATTATGCTCTGTGGTAGATCAATTTAAACGAAGGTAGTAGATCTACAATTATTCGAATATGTATTTTGTTAGTCTTATATTTGCCTTCGTTTATCCTGTTAAGTCGCGTGTCTTACATTTTGAAATATTGCAAATTAAACATTTAAATATCCCTATATGACCGCTGATTTATTAATTCTTTTATCAAAGATTTGTTTCAATGTCCTTCTCTCCTTGTAAAAATATAGGAGAATTGTTATTAAGGCCATGGCATAAACTCAACCTATCTTTTAAAGATTTATAATCTTGTTAACATTTATTTTAGTTAGCTTCCTTCATTGTTAGGACGTTTAATCGAATGAAACGCAACAGCTTCACGAAATATTAAAGCAATCTAAAAAATCACAAAGTCTCTGAGCATTGTGCTGTGCAGATGGAAAAGGTCTTTATTCATATGCACAGCAAAGCACTAAAATTACAATTATTCGTGCAGAGTTCAACGAAATTGTTAATTTTTGTACACAAAACTGCGAATTAAAAAACGGTTCAGCGTAAAGAAAATAAAAATGGAGAAAGAAGTAAAACAGATTTATTTGCTTTATTAAAGTTCCTATTATTTTTTGAGTAAGGTGAAAAGCCCGTGAAACTTTATTAAATATTTTAACGTATTAAGTTTAGCATGTCCGCGCACGCTATAAACGCATCAAACTACAGCATAGTAGTAAAGGTAGAATGAATAAAGTTTGGATGGTGGGATTTAATTTCCACTCACTGTTCAGGTGAATTTCACTCGGAACAGATGTTTCACACCGGCCGTATGGTCTTTGTGTTGTAGAAGCTGGCCAATAAATGTTGTTAAACTACTTTTCAAGAGAAACCGTATTCAGTCATTTTACCAATAAATCTTGACAATAATTTCAACTACATTCAACTACAATCTTCTTATTTTTTAACAAATGTATTTTCTACAAATTATTTCTGGGGTGGTATTTTCAAAAAGGTGACTAAATCAATATTAGAATAGAAACCAGTACCGTTAGGTATTTTCCAGGTTAAATATTCAATAATTTTCAATTTTAATTTTAATCCCTCCGACAGGTTATTGAAGCGTTGATCACTTTTTGTTTACTTTAATGAATTCTCCCATAGTTTAACGTAACCTTCCGTTGATAAAACAATTGATTAAACAATTGAAACGCCAGGTGTTCACTGATAGTTTATACGTTGTATGACGTACACCATCCTAATAAAATAATATTCATTAAGACAGGAAGAATTTATGTGGAATTGTGTGATCTGTTCGTATTAATTCGATCACCCACCGTATATTGTGCTACACCACATTATTTTTAACACGAGTGAATTTTTTCAACTGACTCTGGTGTGAATTATCAACATTTCTTGGAATTTCCGGTAATTTATGTTGGGAGGCCGTTCGAGCAGAGTTCGTGGATCAAGTTATGGTCGAATTTGAATTAAGACGGCACCGGGACGGCAGACAGGGAGACGAAGGAAGGGGTTAGGGAGAAGGGGGTAAGGTCAGAGCCGGCGGTACAAATCATTCCAAGTTCTTGAGCGAGTTCGGTGAGGTTCGAAACGGCGCGTCTGCTCGGGCGTAAAATTGCTATGATATAGAGGGGTGAGAGAGGATCGTCGGCGGATAGGTATATATATATATACCGGTCGTTCTGTTGGCGTGGTGAGCTCGTCCACCAATAGCCATTCCGGAAATCTCTAAGAACGCGCTTTTCGAAACTTTCGATCGTTCCGCTTCCGCGAAGATTGAATTATTCCTCAAGGAGTTGTTCGGGAAGAAGAGGCGTGTGCCGCTGGCAGGGTGCGATAAATTATTCGTTTTGTCGCGCGTACCCGCGCGATACTAGCCGTCGTGTCGCTGTCGCGTCGTCGGTCTCGCGACGACGAATTCATCGTCGAATTTCAGTCTCGACGTCCAGCCGGCTCGGTCCCATCGCGAAATTTCTATTAGCTTCCTGGGAAATAAATCGCCGGCCTAACCATTTCGCTCTGGCACCCGAACAACGAACTAATGCATGGTCGCTCGCCCTTTCCAGGTTCGTAACCTCATTTGAACCCTTTGCACTTTCAATTCTGTTCCCAAACTAGTCTGTCACATAAGACTAGGCTGTGGATCTTCATGCAAAATAAAAAATGTTTGCGTTCCTCTTCTAATTATCTTATTGAACTAGAATTAATACACTTACGTCCTTGGTAAGACTTTAGAAACCCCCCCCTTCCTTTCGACATGTGACATACGTCATTCTACTCGTTTTTACATGCTGAACACAAAATGTATGTGTCATTTTTGGCTGAAATGAATAGTTTTCGAGATATTCGTGAAAACTAGAATTAATACACTTACGTCCTTGGTTAGACTGTAGAAACCCTCCCTCCTTCCTTTCGACATGTGACATACGTCATTCTACTCGTTTTGACATGCCGAACACAAAATGTATGTGTCATTTTTGGCTGAAATGAATAGTTTTCGAGATATTCGTGAAAACTGGAATTAATACACTTACGTCCTTGGTTAGACTGTAGAAACCCTCCGTCCTTCCTTTCGACATGTGACATACGTCATTCTACTCGTTTTTACATGCTGAACACAAAATGTAAGTGTCATTTTTGGCTGAAATGAATAGTTTTCGAGATATTCGTGAAAACTAGAATTAATACATTTACGTCCTTGGTTAGACTGTAGAAACCCTCCCTCCTTCCTTTCGACATGTGACATACGTCATTCTATTCGTTTTGAGATGCCGAACACAAAATGTATGTGTCATTTTTGGCTGACATGAATAGTTTTCGAGATATTCGTGAAAACTAGAATTAATACACTTACGTCCTTGGTAAGACTTTAGAAACCCTCCCTCCTTCCTTTCGACATGTGACATACGTCATTCTACTCGTTTTGACATGCCGAACACAAAATGTATGTGTCATTTTTGGCTGAAATGAATAGTTTTCGAGATATTCGTGAAAAACTGCACTTCCTGCACATTGAATTTTGTGTATTCGTGCACGTCCGTGCTGTGCGTGTGCGTCACCATGATGCGACCTGTTCTACAGATATATGACTACGTTCGTTGAAAGGTCTATATACCGCGAGAACTTTTTAAAACGTACGATGATGAAGTGTGAATACATATTACGATAACACCACACACAGCCACCCAGTGTTTCTGAGAAGAAGGTTCTCGGATCCTGCATCAATGAAAACGCAAACGCAACGTTCGGACTTTGTTTTGAAGAGTAGAAAAGACTCAAGAGGATCTGACGTCTTTCTTCTTCTTATCAACAACCTCGTTGTTGATAAGAAGTCAAAATCCAGGAGTAGTCTTTCAAAATTAAATGCTCATCCTATATATGTATCATACTATATAGAGTGAAACCCTGTTTTCTGTCATTTTGAGCATTGAATTATGAGCATTTAATTTTGAAAGACTACTTCTGGATTTTGACTTCTTATCAACATCGAGGTTGTTGATAAGAAGAAGAAAGACGTCAGATCCTCTTGAGTCTTTGATACAAGAGCACGCGTTAACGATTGTACCCCTTTGTTGTTTAGTTAATAAAGTTATAGTTTTCTTGTTCATTGTTACCATGTGTTCTCCGGCAAGACGTGGCCGTAGCCTTCGTAACGATATTATTGGTTATGCGGTAAACAAATTAAATAAATAAAATTTATGTTTTCCTTGAAAAGAGACCATAGTTTATCATAATAAAAAACAATTAATCTGTTAATTTAATTCTAGTTAAATATAGAGAGTAGTAATGAATAGAACACTCTGGTGTCCGAATATTAATAAGAGCCACTGTATCTGTCATATGTATCGAGGCGTTACTACAATATTCGGAAATTCGTATCGCCGAGTATCCCGTTGGTTAAATTTCACAAGGGCGGCGGCGTCCGAGGGTACAGCGTCTCTCGTCAGCTTTCCCCGGGGATATAAAGGACCGGAAGGACCGCCGGTAATCTCCGCGAACGAGGCGGCTCGTTATTTCCGTCGCGTGCGAGCAAAAGGGCCGAGCATCGCCGTATCGTATATTAGCCGGCCTCCAAGTTTAACCGAACGCTGGAACGTAATCGTGACGCGTTACATTTTTCCCTGCCACTTTGCCCGCGCCGCGCAGCGCCGGCAGAGTCACGATACCGTCCCCGCGCTGCCTGTAAAATCGCCGGTGATGAAACGGCCGAGCGTGTTCGCGAATTTATTTTCACGAGCTCCGTGCTGTATTTTCGATGGATATTGCCCTCTCCCGTACCACCTGCGAAACCCTCGTGCTCCGAAAATCGAGCCCGGCCATCGACAGACTGCATAATTGATACGGAAAAATATATACGATGAAAGTCGGGGCCTCACCGCTGTACTCTTTGTTCCGGCTGTCGCGGAACTTAGATAAGAATTTAATCGTGTAAAAATTGTTTCGACTCGGAAACAAAATGGGTGAGCGATAAATTAATTGTACAGTGCGCAAGAGCCGGTTTAAAGGGCGGAATGCAATCTACTTTCAACCCGCAGAATTTATTCGATGCGAGCATCGCGAGTATTCCGCATTTATGGGTTACGCAACTCCGAATATTGGCTACAACAAAATTCAATCCAACCTTTATTTTACTTGGGGCTTGATGTAATATTTAGTAAATCGAGAATTTGCGTAACTGCAATTTCTGTGAACTGAACTGTAAAAATTAATGCGTATACGGATAAATGTAATTTTCCTTGCTGTTCGCGTGTTATAATTAGACTGCGGATCTTTATGCATTCATGACGAAGTTGGTTGGTTGAGATATGAAACAGTAAAAGATTAGAAAAATTTCAGAATACCGTAGTGCTGTTTTTAATATAACGAAGCAAGGGATGAAGTAAATTTTCATTTTATTCCTGTTTCCAACAAGAAATGCAGAATATTTTTATTTTGCATATAAATCGCAGTCTAGTTATAATGTAACGATTCGGGTACATTCCTTCTTGCTCTTGTATCGCTTTTTGGGAATTATTTGAAGCTTTAAATTTGGATCTTCGCTGATTAAAAAATCCTTTGTTCGTCCTTTTTGTGTTCTTGACAATCTTATGACGTTTTGTCATAACTGGAAAAGAAAGGACAATATTTCTCTTCGGCTGAAATATTATGTTAAAATACAAATCTTAACCGTTGTTATGGACTTGCAACGAACATAGAACTTCTTCTCTGTGCCAGATTATTACTAATAAAATACCCTCCATGACTGCACAACAAAAGATTCAGAGGTCTCCAATTGCCACTTTTATTCAACGATAAAGTACGCTGTGAAAAATGAGGAAACAATAAAGTAAATTGTAGGGAAGTAAACACCGCTCGGGGTGCAAAATATGTTTAAAACGTATGTTAATTAATAAATTAATTAAATGAACGAAATAATGTTACGTGCAAGAGCGAGATTCATCGTGCAAGCACCGTTGCGAGCAACATATTAAATTATTATTTCGTAAACAGTTTCGAAACATTATTATGAGAACAATAAAATTCCTGTTGATGACGTCAAGGGTGCATATTGTTCGTGAAAAGTGCAACTTGCAACATGACTGGACTACTGATGTCAATACAAACTCGAACCTTTATAGATTAAACTCATTGGAACGAACCCGATTCTCTATGAACATGAACGAATCTAAACTAAGACACAATCAGGAACATTTTCTATTAGAATTAATCATAGCAATATCAGTGTCGTCAATTATATTCTATTATATCAATTGCACGTTAACTGTAAGCCACGTGGTCGCTAATAACTTCGCAGTTAGTGTAAATGTCCAAGTTAAAATAAACGCTAAAAAAAACTTAAAAAAGATCATTGTTAATCTCGAAAAATACAAATGTTAAAAAATATGTACAAAAATTAATGCATAGAGATTTTAGCGAATCTTTATGCATTTATACAGGGTGTCCCAAAATTCCTTCAGCATCCGGAAATGGATGGTTCCTTAGATCATTTGTAGAAACATTTCTCTTTGCAAAAATGTCGTCCGCGGGTTTGTTTAGAAGTTATTAACGAAAAATACGGACCAATCAAAGCGCGGCTACAGCGAACGGAGTCCGACGTAAGGACAGGTCCCACTTAGCGCGGTGTTGCCGTTGGTCGAGCCAGAATCAATCCGCTGTAGACGCACTGTGATTGGTTCTTGTTTTTCGTTAATAACTCCTCAACAAAGCTGCGTACACTATTTTTGCAATGGAAAATATCGCTTCAAATGATCTCAGGAACCTCCCATTTCCGGATGTTGAAAGAATTCTGTAACACCCTGTATAAAATTCGACAGAATCTCACAAGTCTTGTATCTACGAAGACTGTTACCATCAAAAATAGGATTTCATTTCATTCCGATTTCTTAAAATTTGTTAATCAAAATTGAAAATTGCCCAAGTATTCGCAAGTTTCGATCACGAGTCTCAGTGGGTTTTATCCGCGGAATGCATCCCGCCACGCGCGCGAATCGAATTCGCGGAAGAAAACGCGGGCGGCACGCAGCTTCAAGATCTCCGACATCCTTCGAGGGTTCAATTAAAGGAGTCCAGCTTCGGACTGGTTCGAGACTCCGTGCAGTCCTCGCAGTGGAATTTTCTTGCGCGCCGCGAGACCGTTTAATGCGGCGTAACGTTACGCGACGTAAATGTTAAAGCGCGGCGCAGCGTGAGCTGGGGCTCCAGCAGTCAAAGCAAAAGATCGTCTTACGGAAAGCACGACGGCGGCGGCAGCGGTGATGGCGGTGTGAATGTAACGGCGTGAAAACTTTTACGTGGCTTCACCCACGAGAACGTCGCTTAAAGGGCCGCGGAGAACAAGTCGGATATATGTACCCGCGGAACAAACGCGGGAACACGTCAAAGGGCTCCCCTGTAAAATGTTAGCCGCAAGTAGTAGAACCAGACTAGTGCTGGATGCCATTGTTCCCGTGGTTTTTCAAATATTTTCGAACGTACAAGGTGTCCCGACCACTCCATTCACCTCGAACGCCGCCTTCCTTCCGAGTAGCTGCTAGTTGGAGCTTAAAAGCTCGGACGAACGTATTTTTCACTGTTTCATATGGCAACATGGCTTCATGCAAAATCCGCTTATAGCGAATTGTCAAAATTATTGGACCGGTATTCATCCATTGTACAGGGTGTATAAAAAGTAAGTCATCCGTCCTAGGGGTGAATCTGTACCTCTGGATCGGTGGACATTTGTAAGAGAAACTTGCCGCAAAATTGTTTATAACAAAGAAAATTGTTGTTGAAGTACTTTTTTACATCAATGCATTCTATTCATCGAGAAGAAAAAAGTTGAAAGGAACTATATGTTGCATCAAATAGTTATTGAGCTATAAGCATAGTCATCCGTCCTAGGGGTGAATCTGTACCTCTGGATCGGTGGACATTTGTAAGAGAAACTTGCCGCAAAATTGTTTATAACAAAGAAAATTGTTGTTAAAGTACTTTTTTACATCAATGCTTTCTATTCATCGAGAAGAAAAAAGTTTGAAAGGAGCCATATGTCGTATCAAATAGTTATTTAGCTATAAGCTGTTGAAATTTTTGCAAAATTTGATTGTGTGGAATTATACGTATAGACAAAAGCCTACAACTACAGTCCACACGTCCCACACAGTGGTCGGAAATCGCCAAATGTGCCCAAAATGCCAAAAATAAAATTTCCGTTAGATGAATGGCTCGTGTCGTACTGGATACTCAGGTAATGACTCTATGGGAAACCCATAGTAAAAAGGTCTTACCATTTTTACCTGCCAAATGGTGGGAGTACAAATATCGCGTTCATTCGTCTCGCAGTTTTCGTGCAGTGAACTTCGGTGTCCAAAAAACAGTGTGAAGCTTGTAATTTTACGAATAGTGAATGTTGTGTGTGTGTGTGTGTACGAAGAAGGATGCTGTTCCTGGAAGTAAGTACTATACATAATAACAATATTGGATTTATATTAATTAGTGTTCATAATGTCAAAGATAAAATTTGGTGCATAGATTTTACAAATGTATACTAAAAGTTGTATGTTCCACAATATTCCACAGAGATATTTATATAGTCATGTAGTAGATACTTTGATCTTACATTATTTTGAAAAAGCCTAAAACTGTCCAATTTGACATGCGATCCATTTTTGTGACGCAGAGACATTTAGAAGATACGATAAAATTTGTTAAATATGTATTTTATCGTTCCACTTATAGAATTTTCTGATACACATTTTGAACATCAACAACAATTTTATTGTTTAAAAAATGAGGATAGATAGAAAGAGGTTAAGATATTAAAAGTAGTTATGGGGTAAAATCTAAAAATCAGCTTTTAGCCTACTTTACCTAGTTCATGATGTTTAGAAATTCTGAGAAAAATCTGTCACAAATTAAGAACCCAAATACATACTTTACAATTGGTTTCAGTTTTTTAAAGTGAAAATCCTGCTTGTAAAAAATCAAAAACAATGCAGATTTCACATGGAAGTTCTAGTTTGTCCACATTTATTTTTTTACAAAACTAACCTTACACAACATTTAATCAAATTTCGGTAAATCATTTGATTAAAAAAATCAAATAATTTTTTCACGTAGCATATTACGCACCCGCCATTTTTTCGTAATTTTAACATCAGATTCATAGTCGCTGGTACGAGAAATGTGGGAATACTAATTTTCAAGAGAGTCCAATAATTTTTTGGTAATTTTGTTTTTTGTATTTTTGATATCAGATTTATAATCAGCGACACGTAAAAAGTATGAGTATCAATTTTGAACTAAATTGAAGTACTCCTTCCTATTTTGGCCACGTTTTAGCGATTTCCGATCAGTGTGCGTCATAACCTTCAATTTAGAACATAATCCTGTGCGTACGATGACTTGGTACGAGCTCAGCGAAGAATGACCCTTCAAATTTTGTTTGCTCAAGGCACGCACACAATCATGTTCTAAATCGAAGGTTATGTTTCCTCTTAATGATTTTAATTTTTAATTTTATATCGATGAATTCGTGATAAGCTCGTTGAATGAATGCATTTGTCGCAAAACCGTTCCCTAATGCTATGTTCTAACCAATGAAACGACTATCAGTTTCATCTATATTCGTTTTACTATAACTTATCCCAGGAGCGACACCCTGTACAGAAATTTCAGTATTCCATTCCCGTGACCATAAAAATTTCAACAAAGCTGACTCGGTGCTTCCCTCCGGCGCGGTGCGGCGTGGCGCCATAACCGGAACTTGTCTCGGCATTATCGAATGAAGATATCCCGGCCACTTTTCTCCGGGATTCCGTAAGCGTCTGTCGCAGCTGTAACTATGTGAAATAAAAAAAAAGAGAGAAACGACGGAACTTCTTGCCATAGTTACAGCTACTTCTCCGTGTTACCGGTCGCGTAACAGGGTCCGGAAGTATTCCGGAATTTTTCAACTCGGAAGTCGTCCCTAAATAGGGGAAGTAAAAGAACAAACTTGTTGGGTCCTTCGGAACTCTTAAGTGGCAGTAACGAAGAGAAAACGTTTGCGATCCTTTGGCCCGTTCGTAGTTCCGCGAACGTTTCTTATAGACAATGGCTACGCCGACGGTAGCAAACGAACAGGAGAATGAAACAATTAAAGTGTACGCGCGGGCTGCCGGATTCGCAGCACCGCCGAGACTGCACATTAGGGGATATTACAACTGCGTGCAACCGCTCAAAACTCAATTTTGGTTAAGGCGAGAGCAAGTTGCCGTGGCCGGTTCTCTCCTCTCTTATCTGTTCCTCGTTTCTTCCCCTTTTCCGCATTGAACCGACCGGTATTAAAGGTATTATGCGGGAGCAGCCGGCACCGAGGCTACCTACCTCGAATACTTGGAGGATTAAAACAGGTGTAAGCGTAA
Organism: Lasioglossum villosulum; assembly: GCA_963971365.1. NCBI lineage: Eukaryota > Metazoa > Arthropoda > Insecta > Hymenoptera > Halictidae > Lasioglossum > Lasioglossum villosulum. The sequence goes on from OZ020502.1 coordinate 25,894,079, forward strand.
TGCTGAAAGCACCGTTGATGGCTGGTGCCGGTGGTGTTGTTCACACACGCGCGTTCCTGAATAAACTATAGTATCCGGCGTACGAAACGGACCGAAATACCCCGGGGAGAGATACACCGGATGGATACTACCCGTGCCTGCCGATAGACTGGATACGAGTTTTCGTACACAGAGACATCCCGTTCTTCCTTGCTCGTTGGATCGAGATTGGGGGATTTTGATCCCGCCGCTAGATCATCGTGATTAAAAGAGGGAACGATGCATCTGCTACACGGAAATTTCGAACCTGAATAGTCACGTTTCCCGACAGTTTTCTTGGGCTTCCGTAAAGGTTAATGGGAAAGATTGCGGGAGAGCGTCTAAGAAGGGGTACTGTCTGCCCCATTCATCTTGACCACTTCAAATATTTTCCCTATTTCTAATGGTACTACCTTTTCGTGGCCCGATGAACATTTCAATTATGAAATATTGAATAATTTCTCACAATAACGCAACACGCTTGAACAGCACGGAAAAATGCAAACCAATCGTATGCGTCAATCGCTTGAACGATGTTATGGATGTCATAAAAATTACAATAGTAACCTTATAAAAGTTACAAACTTGAGTTTATGCAAAACTTCTACAATCTTACACTGTATGATTTGATCCACGACTGCGTTCGATAATTTTCTATGAATGTATCGTTAGAATTTATTTAGAATTTATAATTGTGAAAGAAAACATCGGGTCGTTCGATTGGAAGATGTAATAATAAACATGATATTAAAAAATGATGAACATTCGGACACGTAAAAATGTATTAGATCAAATGAATAGTTTTATTCCAGAATTTTTATTTTGTATCATGACTGACCGAATTCTTTGTTAGGATGTTTATTTACGAAATGTTACCATTCCGGTATATACGGGGTGAGCTGAAAATAATAGTACGAACGGATAGGCGATGAATCTACATAACAAAATAAGAAAAAAGTCGGTATAACATTTTGTCATCCAAAGCTTCGTTTTCCAGAAAATCGAGTACGAAAATGCAGCGAACACCGCTCCACCTTAAACAGTTGCATTTAATTACATCGGTTTGATTTTGCCGCGATGTTCACCTCGCCGCTAGTCTCGATCTTCACCGCTCCACTATACAGGGTGTTCATGCTATTACTAGTCAGCGTTTTTCTTGTGAAAAGTAAATATCAGAAAAAAATGAGAGAGGAGAAAGTAGTTCCGTTTCTTATACGCAACGCAATGGAGTATGTGATTTTTTATGTTTGTACTGTTTTGTTAGAAATGAAGGTGACCTTTAAGTTTTTAAATGGAATGCTGTATATTTTTTATAACATATGAAAGCGTGTGTCATAACATATGGAAGAAACATTTTGAATATTTTATGATGTAGTTATTCGCTATTAGTGTTTACTTCTGTTTAGTTTCTTCTAAGACGAGACAATTTCAGTATTACTTCCGAAATCAATTAGTAATGTCACATAGTAATGTGTATTGTTATTGGGTAGACGAGAAAGCGGATATGGTAAGCATGTATTAGGCAATGTATATAAAAGACAAAATAATTGAAATACCTTAGAGCATATCCGGACAGTCTGTCGCGTCTGATCATGACCAACCAATTCTACTTCCTGTATTTATTGGATTGGAAAGAAAGTTCGGAGCGTTTCCAATTTAAGAATCGAAGATAACATGAATGTATTTATTCATATGTTTATTCAATAACACGAGAGGTTACCTTACGAGAAAGAACAGAATGGAACATATGTTGTTGAATAAATCCATGAATAAATATCTGGATGTTAGCTTTCAATTTTAATTTACGAACGCTACGAACTTTCATATCGATCCAATACCGAAGTACGCGAACTAGGCTGATTTTTAAACTGAATTTTCTTGAAAACGAGGCGTCGAATGAAAAAATTTTATGCGTTCTTTTCGAGTCATACTTACGTCTAGAATCACAGTTTGCTCGGTTTTAATACAATTTCCGGCCCACCCTGTATTAAAACATATCCGTGAGCGTTAAGAAAGCAATGCTACGATGAACTGAAGGAGTTCTTTTGAATATAGTTCTAAATTCGATTATAGTCTCTGTCCCACTGGAATCAACTAATCCTACAACGTGCTTGGCTCGAATCAGTAGCAATGAGTGATTCGAACGAATGGCCGCGAGTCACTAATCATTATAATTACTCCGCGACGACAACCGTGAACGTAAATGTGTCAAAGTGCTGGATATTTCTAATTTTCGAGCAGCGAGCGCGTCGCGAAAAACGTCAAACACAACGAGAGCCCCTCGCACGTAAATTCCTCACGACTTTGGGTCCTCTGTGACACCGAGTAGTTTGTGTAATTTGTGTCCTCTGGTGCGCTACCTCTAATTAGATGCGACTCGCGCTTATTTGCCGACGTAATTTCATCAGACGCGCAACTTTCTTGACAATCCCGGCTTAGCAGGAGCAGCGCGTGCGCAAGGAGACGAAAGGGTCGAGAGTTTCCGGTGTTTAATACCCACCGGGTAGAAACCGATGGGATCGTGAATATTCTGGAAATTCTGGCGCTCCGTGAACCGCTGCGTCTCGCCTGATTAAATCCTTGAACTGGCGGAAACACGCTCGTCCAAACGAAAACATTCATCTTTTCTTATTATTTTAAGGAATTAAGCGACCTGCATCGTGCGAGTAAATAAATATTGTTTCATAAAAATAATTATTCAGATTTTCAGTGATTTTTATAATGTCTGTTTTAAATTAAAATAATCAAAATTAAAATCATGCTCGGCCACGATGTTGAGGTACTATGTCTAGTTAACAATAGTATAAATTCTATTTCCAGAATTTACATTAATTTCTAACCATTTGCATTATAAGGAAATGGTGATATAATCTCTCTCTGTTGGCTCTCTTTGCCAATCAGCTGGGATTAGCAAATCAGCCTCAGTAGTGGGGATGAAGTTCTCACAATTATGGAGACAATACCGTACTCGAGTAACCCAACTGTTCTGGTTATTTTTCAAAAATACAATTCTCATTCACTAATTGCATTCAATACATACTTTTGCCATGTAAACTCGTTAAATTCATAAAACAGCGACAAAAAATATAGAATTTATACGGAATCACATTTGTAATTAAAATAACTGATAATGAAATCGTTAGTTTTCAGCATTGGTTCTTAATCGGTCTTTCACGAGTTTTTTTGCATTTATAATATATTTATTTCTACACAGGATGTTTTTTTTTATCATTAATTTTAGTAACAGTTAAACGTATAGCGATCGTAATAAGCTTTAAGCAAAAATTAAATGTTTTCGGCGCATTGGTTCGATCTATTAATACTTTAAAACTTTAACACACTATTTGCAAATATTCACAATATTTCATCTCGACGTTTCGATCCAAATTTAGATCATTTTCAAGAGATTAATTTAATAACATTGTGTTTGCGTAGTGTTGCAAAATAACTTTAAATTAAACAATTTATAAAAATCGATAGTCTGTGTGGGACCACATGTTGCTGCCTAGACAGTCACTATGGTAGTACTGTCTAGGCAGCAACATGTGGTCCCACACAGACTATCGATTTTTATAAATTGTTTAATTTAAAGTTATTTTGCAACACTACGCAAACACAATGTTATTAAATTAATCTCTTGAAAATGATCTAAATTTGGATCGAAATGTCGAGATGAAATATTGTGAATATTTGCAAATAGTGTGTTAAAGTTTTAAAGTATTAATAGATCGAACCAATGCGCCGAAAACATTTAATTTTTGCTTAAATTAATTTTAGTGTATCCGAAACGATCGGGTTACCCGAGTACTAGTATGTTACGGGTAACATTCCGAATTCCTCCAGTCCGATCCAGCCCGGCTGGCCCGAACCGATTCTAACAGTTTGGTATCCGCACACTGCTAGTGGAAATTGATTAGAATCAGGCTTTCCCTTTTCCCATCTCTATCAAGTTCGACTGTTTTCCCCCACGAACGAATCGTCCCAGACGCCTCGGTATCGGTGGAAATCGCGGCGCGCCGTTTTCTGCGAGCGTGGGTGGAGTTTTCGGCAGAGTTCGCTCGCCGGAGAGATACGGTCCATCGAAAAACGGTAAAGACCCCGGCCACGGCGTCATAAAAGTTAAATGGATTCCGGAACTCCTTTCTCCGCAGGGAAGAAAGGTCGGCGAAAGGTATCTAGGCGTTTTACTTTTCGAATAGTTTTCCAAACTCGAGGACGGCCGAAGGACCGCCGGAATTCCTCGCCGCGGGGAGATTCAGCAATTCCGCTGGACTTTTATGACTTGAGACAAAAAACGCCAGCTGGAAAAAAGATGGCCCCATGCGCCAGGACGGGAATTCGCAACCGGCGATCATGGTTTTCCGATTTTTCGCGATCGAGGTACGTCCAGCGAAAGTGGGTCGTGGGATCGCTCCCCTCATCCACGCCTGTTATCATTTTCGCTCTCTTTCCACGTGAAGTGTAACTGATTTGCTGTAACCTACTCTGCAAGAAAAGCATATTGTAAATAATATTGTAAACAAAATGTAAACACGTCAACTATCTTCGTGAACCATCTTGGATGATGAATGAAGATGTAGTTTTCTTTTTTCAAATATCGCGAGAGATTCAGATGATTTTTATTAACTTGAAATTATTCGTCGTCGAAATCGAGGTTTCACTTCTTTGTAAAATTAATTATTTATGGGGTATCAATTCGTATGTAGGTGACTAACGGAGAATCAATTTTCTATTATCCTTTGAACAATTTTCTATGATCTTGAAATCTCTTGCACTATGATTTATTGTAAATAATATTGTAAACACAATGTAAACACGTCAACTATCTTCGTGAACCATCTTGGATGATGAATGAAGATGTAGTTTTCTTTTTTCAACTATCGCGAGAGATTCAGATGATTTTTATTAACTTGAAATTATTCGTCGTAGAAATCGTGGTTTCACTTCTTTGTAAAATTAATTATTTATGGGGTATCAATCCGTATGTAGGTGTCTAACGGAGAATCAATTTTCTATTATCGTTTGAACAATTTTCTATGATCTTGAAATCTCTTGCACTATGATTTATTGTAAATAATATTGTAAACACAATGTAAACACGTCAACTATCTTCGTGAACCATCTTGGATGATGAACGAAGATGTAGTTTTCTTTTTTCAACTATCGCGAGAGATTCAGACGATTTTTATTAACTTGAAATTATTCGTCGTAGAAATCGTGGTTTCATTTCTTTGTAAAATTAATTATTTATGGGGTATCAATCCGTATGTAGGTGTCTAACGGAGAATCAATTTTCTATTATCTTTTGAACAATTTTCTATGATCTTGAAATTTCTTGCACTATGTTTATTGTAAATAATATTGTAAACACAATGTAAACACGTCAACTATCTTCGTGAACCATCTTGGATGATGAATGAAGATGTAGTTTTCTTTTTTCAACTATCGCGAGAGATTCAGTTCATTTTTATTAACTTGAAATTATTCGTCGTAGAAATCGTGGTTTCATTTTTTTGTAAAATTAATTATTTATGGGGTATCAATCCGTATGTAGGTGTCTAACGGAGAATCAATTTTCTATTATCTTTTGAACAATTTTCTATGATCTTGAAATCTCTTGCACTATGATTTATTGTAAATAATATTGTAAACACAATGTAAACACGTCAACTATCTTCGTGAACCATCTTGGATGATGAATGAAGATGTAGTTTTCTTTTTTCAAATATCGCGAGAGATTCAGATGATTTTTATTAACTTGAAATTATTCGTCGTAGAAATCGTGGTTTCATTTCTTTGTAAAATTAATTATTTATGGGGTATCAATTCGTATGTAGGTGACTAACGGAGAATCAATTTTCTATTATCCATTGAACAATTTTCTATGATCTTTAAATCTCTTGCACTATGATTTATTGTAAATAATATTGTAAACACAATGTAAACACGTCAACTATCTTCGTGAACCATCTTGGATGATGAATGAAGATGTAGTTTTCTTTTTTCAACTATCGCGAGAGATTCAGATGATTTTTATTAACTTGAAATTATTCGTCGTCAAAATCGAGGTTTCACTTCTTTGTAAAATTAATTATTTATGGGGTATCAATTCGTGTGTAGGTGTCTAACGAAGATTCAATTTTCTATTATCCTTTGAACAATTTTCTATGATCTTTAAATCTCTTGCACTATGATTTATTGTAAATAATATTGTAAACACAATGTAAACACGTCAACTATCTTCGTGAACCATCTTGGATGATGAATGAAGATGTAGTTTTCTTTTTTCAACTATCGCGAGAGATTCAGATGATTTTTATTAACTTGAAATTATTCGTCGTCAAAATCGAGGTTTCACTTCTTTGTAAAATTAATTATTTATGGGGTATCAATTCGTGTGTAGGTGTCTAACGAAGATTCAATTTTCTATTATCCTTTGAACAATTTTCTATGATCTTGAAATCTCTTGCACTATGATTTATTTCACGGTACCAATGTTATACGGGGTGTCTCAAAACTAGTATAGGAGCGGAAAATGGGAGGTTTCTTGGGTCAGTCGAAGCAACATTTTCCTTTACGAAACTGGCGTCCGTGTTTTTCGTTGATAACTCCTAAACAAAGCAGTGGACACTATTTTTGTAAAAGAAAATGTCGCTTCAAACGACCCAAGGAACCTCCCATTTTCCGCTCTTACACTAGTTTTGGGACACCCTGTATACGTACGATTTTAGATTCGTCGTCGACCAAATCTGAAGTCTGTGAAAACCGTGTCGGAGAAATTCCTGAGAACACTGTCCTTGGGGTACAGGAGGACTTCAGAGGAATACGCACTGGTTCCAGTGCAACAATCCTGGTGCAGCGGGAGTCTACTGTTGTGTACCAAGGATGTACAAGCTTGCTACTTAATACCGATTGTTCTTAACGGGAGATACTCAGTGTTACGACAGTTATAAAAGGAATACACAGACGTCGAAACTTTGGGAAACACTGCGATAAACTATTGAAACACTCGAAATTCGCGGGAGATTCTGAAACTGGTGTACCAGTTTGTAGAGCACATCTAACTGCATGCAGAAGAATCTTTGCCAGTCGGGCATAGCGAAGACTCCACCTTGTGACCCTAATTCGAAATCGCAGCGGTTGCGGGATACTATGTCAGCGCGAAACTGTTAGGTACACTACTTCTGTTCGGAACGTGCTATTCAAATAAAGTTGTGCTCATCTCCGATTACAAGTTGCGGCAACATTGTCGGACTAATTTCGAAACTATCCGGCATCCGGGTTACTCGAGTAGACATTACACCGGCCCGCGAACTTCCTGATCCGCAACTGTTTCTTGGTTCAGCAGTTTCTCGCGGCTGTCTCGGCAACGTGTTCGGCACTTAGCCGCCGTCACGAGGTTTGTCACTGTCCACCGATGAAAAGTCGATCCGAGACACGTGTAACGAATGACTGGTAACAACAACGGAAGCGACTTAATCGCTCTTGCGCTCGGCGTACGCGAGCCGGCGCTCGACATTAATTATCCGCGTTGCTTCTACCTGTGTGCACCTGTGTTGGCAGCCCTCGTTCCACCGGCAGCCAGTGAACACTAATGACTGGTCTCGCGGATGTTCATGCAAATGCGTATCTTTATAGAATAAAAAAAAATTGAAAGTACACGGGGAAACGCAGACGCGGGCAGAAATTTGTTTCGTCATTAGAGGATTTGACGAGTCCTTTATTTTGCATAGCTCTGCATAATGCATGCGTTCCGCATACTTTTGCGGAAGAATGTACCGCGCACGCTAGCCTGCATTTGTCATAGGTTCTGCTTTGCCTGAAATGAATGCCTGCTCGACTCGTGGTTATTTGAATTTCTTATTGCCAGGCAGTGAATACGCTGCGCTGTTTCAGTCTTGTTATGTGGAACGCTGTAGTTAGAGAGGCTATAGAATGTTCGAAAACAGGGATTTTGTTCCGGATGAAATGAAAAATGTGGGTGACTCTTTCCAATTTTCCATGGAAGTGGTTTCCAGATTTATTTCCTCCTTTCGACCGATTCAATTATGCTATGTATATTTTATGGCGATTGCCACTTTTAAAACCTATTCCACGAGACTCCAGGGATGATAGAAAAATTCGCCTCATCAGCGACAGATTTCTTTAAATTAAAAATAACGTAGCCGCGTATATTTCTTTCGCACGGACGGGAACTCGTAAGGGATTGACGTTATCTACCGGGTCGATCGATAAGCAAGTTATTCTTTTCAGTTGTGTTTACTACGAACTGATAAAGTATTAATTTGTCTGTGGTTGCAAGTGTACACACTTGAAGCAGAAAATCATTTTTATCCGTTCAGGAACAGGTTGCATTTGAATTTCGTGAATTAAATGGGATTAGAGTTGACATTTAATTAGAGCAGGCTTTTATGTTTTTCAATCTCATTGGGAATTTATAAATATTTTATCATACGTTCCTGAATATGGCTTAAAATTTCCTTTATCTAGGCGACAAAATCAATTGAAATCGGTAACATTTATCAACAATAATTCTTTATCTTTCGAGTTCCAAAAGTATGTTTAAGGGTAGACTGTTTGTTACAATTGCTGAAGACAATTTTTAATTTGTACAAATATCGCAGTGTATTTGTATGACTTTATCTGCTTGAAATCATATTTCAACTGAAATAAGAAAGTCTTGTAACTTTACGATGAAACAACCCTTATATGAGGTAGTTTTAGACTACCTTTTACTCTTGTAAAACACGTTTGTGATGAATAAATGGTAGATCTTTATGCAAAATATAAATTTTCTTAAAAAACGACTTTAGTCACTTTAATAAGCAAGACTTAAGTACTTACTATTTCAAATTTTGTTATAAAATCTGAAGTTTACAGATGATTGCCAAATTAATATACTGAAAAAAATTTGCATATTTGATAAGTTTAAACAGAATAGAGTACGTGTCTTTATTGTAATGTTGTAATATAATTGTTTGATAATAATTTGATATTATTAATTTTGAGTAGAATAATTTGGCCAGCCACTGTAATAACTAGACTGCGAATATTTATGCAAAATAAAAAATGTTCGCATTGGTTGCTGGTCACAGGAACCAAATAAAAGTTGTATCCTTCTTTTAACCGTAAGTGACAGATCTTTATAAGTAACTGGCATATGTTCCCGTATAAAAATGATAAGATTAATTTTATTTACACATTGTGCAGCTCTTTTTGCATCTATTTTTTATGAAATTATTTTTATTATATCAATAATCGTAATTTTGACCGGTGATACAATTTTTATTTAAATTGTACGTGCCCATTTTTGTCATAAATGCACAAAATTCTCACAGTCTAGTAACAACATCTGAGTAACAAAGATATACATTCTGTTTTTGGGTAAATCAATCACAGTGCAGCGTTACGCCAGCGTTACTACCCGATGCAAGTTGAGTATTCCTTGGCAAAGCGGAAGTTAGGGTTTGGACGCAACTTACTGACCGTACCTCGTACTTAGAATTTAGTTCGATATTGTTCTTGTCCAGTTGCCGATATACCCGCGATCATATTACCCGGAATTTCATCGGATGCTGCAGCAGCTGGTCCGAGGTCCCGAAAAATGGCAGCAGTTTTAAAAGAGGGCGACTTTTCGCGGCGTACGAGGAACGGAACGGAACTTCCGGTCGGCGCGTTTTGCGCCCATTAAAGTAACTCAGTTTGCAAAGTTTACGGGCGAGGAGAGCCAAAGTTTCGAGCGTGTCTGCTATTTCATTGTAGACGGCCGGCGCGGCACGGCGCTCGCACGCGTTCCATCGCGCGTTAAGCGGATGCGTCCACCCAGAAATCTCCAAATTTTTATTTCTAGAATTACATGCAAAAAAGTCATACCGGAAAGTTCCAAGTTTATCGATTTATTCCCAAACTTTGCCCACTTACTTCAGAGATAAAAATCCAGAACTGACCGCTGGGTCCTTTCTTGCTCACTAGCTTAGTTTTTCGATACTTCAACTTTTAACTACCATCGATTCGCTGCAAAATTAATTTCTCGCGAAGTCCGATCTTCTGGGGTGAATCACCTGATGTACCATATCGTTTAAACTTTCTCAAGCAATACTATTATGAAATCTTCTCGAAAAGGTGGATCCAAAAAGTGTTTGTACACGAAATCTGTGATAATTTCATTAAAAAAAAAAATAGTACAACAATAAATTTTGTCTCATTATAAAGCTTATATATTCGCAGACCACCGTTCATTTTTTTTCTTGGATCTTTCTCCTATTCTTGGTATACTTTCTACGAATTGAATCGTCTCTGAAGACACCAAAAAATTATTTTTCTTAACGAAGCTATGACAGGCTTGGAGATTGAAACTTCCCCTTTATAACATCTACTTAAGACTCTATGTACGATCTTTACAGGATGTTTTATTAAACAAAAATTGAGAACACACGTGGTTATGTGTCATGCGTAAACTGTAGACTTCGGATCTTTATGCATTTGTGGCTCATAAAAATGTTCAAAAAATACTGGAATATTAAATTCAACGGAATTTAGTACGATTTTTATTTATTTTGTATCTGCAAATGCTATTACCAATGAAAATAGAATTCTATTTGGTAGGGTAACTGCACCAGTGAATGAACGGGCACCAGTAAATGAACGCTTTTGTATATTTCAACAAATTTTAACCCGGACGGCATACTAGCGATAAAATTGTGATTAAAGAGTTAAATAAATAGGAGAATATTGTTTAGTAATTTTGTTCATTGATTGGACTAGCATTATTCAATTACTAGAATGTAGTGTTCATTCACTGGTATTTTTCATATTTTTGATTTAACGTTTAATAAAGAAGAATAATAATAATTTCATTGTATTTGTGTTCATTTATTTTTGACAAATGAAGTATAGGGAGCTATTTGGCATATATGAGATTCCTTTAATTCACATAGTTTTTTTTTAAATAAAATATTTTCCTGAACAATTTCTTAAATGTTCATTCACTGGTGCAGTTACCCTACCACTTTCTTAACATTTCGCCACAAAAATTGGAAAATGCATAAACATCTGCAGCCTAATAATCAGAGTCGGCAGATTAAGAATAGTGTCCCCATTCTACCTTCTCGACATTTTGGAAGAAGTGGAAAATTTGAATTTAATGGAGGGTTCAACGATCCCATGTGCAGCAGCTATACGTGCTAGGCGTTGTTGCAAGCTCATATCTCCGTTTCTAACGAGAAGCATCCGGTTTTGTCTTCCGCATGGCTAAACAAAATTGGCCAGTGCAATTTCCCGCTGGTCGGATCAGGCTCGGATTCTTTGGGGGAGGGAGGGCATCGCGTCTCCCACAACTACACGTCCCTCGTCGATGGTTTCCGGTACCGGGCGCCGCTTGCGGAGCCAGGCAACCAGGAATGCAATATTAAGGCATCCGAAGTCCGTCGAAGTCTGAGTATTCCCTCTCGACGCGAACAGCTTCTAGCCGGTTCGCCGCATCTCCGGCTCGCGCAAAATTAACGAGCGTCAACGACCTTCTTCACCATACTTAAATACCGTAATCGCGATTGGGACACAATCCTCTCATCGACTTCGAGCCTCTCGATTGTCGCGCGGAAGAAAGCTTCTGACTTCGCTGAACCCATTGGCTCCTCGATAATCGAAGACCTCTTGCAGAAAACGCTGACAAGTGTCAAACTGTCCAAGTGGAGTGAGAGAAGCGACTTCAACAGAACTACAGAGTCACAATGACTTGTGCTTCTGATTTCTTCATGTAATTTATATTTTTCATTTGTACGCTTGATTTACACATCCCATCTCAATTATGGTCCATATTTTGCACCACTCCGTACTTCTTTTGAAAGTAATTATTCAATAATTATTTTCAAGTAACTAGACTGCACGTTTTATATGTTTATGACAAAACTGAAAAGTTATTATTATAGAAAACTTGAGGATAGTGTTACATCATTTTCCAATTTTTCGGATAATTAAAATCTTATATTACAATACAAACCGTATGTATAAAGTCTGGATAAATCTGATCTTGTTATTAAATTATAAAGCAATGAATGTTGAAGTTCTATTTTGCTTGAATAACTTTAACCCTTAGCAGTTCGAATTATATTTCAAATTTGTTACCAACAAACTAATTTCCCATAATTTTGTCTAGTAATTACATTAAATATAGCTCTCGAACTTCGTTGAAATTTATATTTATTTTAACCAAAAAAAGTATATATTTAAAGGAAAAACTAAATACATATTTTTCTTTCTCTGATGGCGAGTTACACCCGATAAAGAAGTGCAAAGGGTTAATACTATTATAATTTATTAAATTATAATTATAAGGGTTAATAATAAGTTCGCATATTTTATTTTTACTATAGATGCTCGAAATCCACGATACATGTGTCTATATTTCATTTATAATTTACTAAGAGCATTTCCACAACTTAATCTGTTGAAACGCACACGTATCTGGCGAAAACTTAGAGAACTCGGTTCTATTGGAGTCGGATGGATTTCCGAGCACGAATAATCCGGCAACAGAACGCACTTCCTATCGCAAGTTGCGTATTGACAGTCGCGAAATTAAACCTGTATTCACGAGAGGGAACGCAGCTAACTACAGTGTCAACTATGCCGGTACTATCTGTGCAGTTGGGTCAACTACGGTAATAGCATTCGAAGTTGTTTCAACTAGATATGCGATAGCTATTGTAGCCGTATCTTTGACCGAGCAGAAGCGCCTCTCCTTGGGGACACTCTACCGAGAGCTTAAATAATAAAACAGATCAGCGAGGATTGATTCGTGAAACGTCGCGATATTCGTCGCAACTGGGCCGCGCGTCAATGAACGTGTTCGCTATTTGGTCCCCCGTGTGCGGGGGATGAAATGTTCCGCTTCAAAGAAACTGCGGCGTATTCTCGATAACATCGTGTTTGCGACCGATCCGAGTATGCTACTCGCTACGGAACACTCCCGCCGCACTCCGGAATAAATTCTAAGCAACTAAATAAAATATATAACTTCTCATTTCGATTATTTTATCGGTGACGAATTTAGAGGATTACTAGGGATTATTGAATTGGATTCTCCAATAAATTTATAAGACGGAAGTTAATTATTTAATTTTATTTATAACTTATAACATTGAAAATAATTTAGAAGTAACAATTTTATATCTTATTTCTATGACCCTTCTTCAATGAATTCAGTTTATCGATTAAACATTTAAAAATTTGTTTTTAAAACATTAATTCAAACGACAATTTCACAATAGTGAGAAAGTTCATATTGATGAGTGTTGACTGAAGGTAGTTACAGTTGCTACAACGAACATTTGAAATTTATATATGTTGCATCTCCACGTTTACCCCAATGCTTGAATATTAATATCGGAGAAACAACATTTCAATTCGTAGTTTAGATGCTGAATAGCATTTGTGTTGATCAGATTACGTTTAAAATCTCCACCAATGACACACTACTTTATGGCAAAAGAGGTCAAGTACCCTTCGAATTGAAATTCCTGATCCCAGCCCACCTAAAATTCGGGTTTTCCTCTCGATTTAGGAAACTACATCTCTTGAGTCGAAAGTATCCAATGTGTACATGACCGAATGATATTGTTTTAATCAAATGCCGCTGCAGGTTTCCAGCGGCGGATTAACCGATTCACTTTGACCGATGCTCCATCGATATTTTTCCACTAGTGCAGACCGTTTATTGATTTCATCATCCAGAAAAAAGCTCGCGAGATTAAACCGATTACGCGTTCAAAGCGAGCACCCCCACATACGTACCGCTGAAATCGACATACAGTAACTACCATTAAAATTCGGACACTCCCAAAAAGACGATAACAGTTTTTAAATGCTTTCTTCCCGAAAAGTTCAAACGATTGTTTTCTAAACAAAAAATTATGAGAGAAAGAAATTACTGTATGACTTTTGATTGTTGCAATGGCTGAAAAAAATATTTATTTCATAAGGATCCGCAGTATAGAGATTATACACTGGCCGTAATTATAGTCATTGAATAATAAAAGAGACTATCGGTGTAGGTGTTTAGAAAGATGTGGTCCCTAATAAAATTAAAATTAAAATTAAAAATTTAACTTTGTCCTTAACCCCTTGCCGTGTTACTTTCTTTACAGTTACAATGATTAAAACGTCTTCATCCCCAAAAATGTCGCAGAAGGCAAAAGAAAATGTATACGTTTGGTGTGACTACATTTATGTTAATGCTTAAGCATTGATTAAAAACGCATCAAATTTTATTTCATCGAAAAAGAAACGCGTAACATTCATATCTGTTAGACTTTTTAAAAATCTTCATGACGAGTTTGATTTGTTGAAATACGGCAAGGGGTTAAGCAATTTCACGTGTCTTTAAAAACAGCAAAGATACTCGGGGTGCAAACATTAGGTGACTCAGCTTGTATAAACGAAACCGTTTTTCAACGCTCGAAGAAGGAAAGTTTCTCAACGTTTTAATTGTCGTAGAGTTTGGTCGTTTCGTACAAAACATCGTGCACGTCGCGAAGGAAGAATTGGTCCGATTACTAAGATTATTTCGTATAAATTGTGAGAGTTTTTCGAGTGGGCAAGTTCTACCTCTTTTTCTCTAACTCTCCGTATACATAATTGTGGTGGGAGGATCGGGGCGGGACGAAAGGGGTCTGTATGGGTGGGAGTACGCCCTAGGAGGTAACTCCAGGAAATCAGGCAATTTAAATTCACCGTAAAAAGGCTCTTTAATTAAAAGACTTTAATTCCTCACGGTCACAAGGGGACGCTTACTTATTCATACTAATGACTAGGCAGCCTCGAGTAATTAGAACGGTTTGAGCGCTCGGCATCTGATCTACAAGAATGTACCGGCGGGACGTTTGGGATTTTGATTGAAAACGACGCGGCCGGTTTTTCCGGCTGGCGACCACCGGTGTCGTTGCTTTCGCCTCGATTTGCACCGCACAAATCGTCCTGCAAATTAAACCGTACCCTCACGTTCTTTTTTTCATTTTCGTTCCATCGCACAGTGTGGCGATCAATACTAATCAGGTGGACAAAACAGATGCTAGTCGTATGAAATTATGTCTAGATAGTAAGAATACTAACATTTCTCTGTCGATAAAACTCCCAAAGTCTCTTCTGTCGACAGAACTGTGTAAGCATTTTGAATTCATATTTTCCTATATTTTGTAACGAGGTCCATAAAAGCTCATATCTAATTGATATCAATCGATATTTTTAAAATGTATTTTGTACTTACTTTTTTGTGTTCCAAAGTAAATTTTTGTAATGAAAACTAACGGCGAAAGTACGGTTTATTGTCTTAATTAATTCCGATAATTATATATATATTTATCGGAATTAATATATATACAATTATATATATAATTATTGGAATTAATTAAGACGATAAACCGTACCTTCGCCGTTAGTTTTCATTACAAAAATTTACTTCGGAACACAAAAAAGTAAGTACAATTATATATATATATATATATATATTTATATATATATATAATTATATATATATATTTATATATATTATAAAGGTTATGTATGCGATATTGAACAAGCTAAAAGTAGACAATCCACATCAATACACGGAAAAATTTTTGTTCGTAGCTTTAGAGCAGACTTTAAACTTTCTTTTCATGTATATTTTAAAATGCGGAAATGTGCGGAAACGAACAATATTTATATTTTCAGTAACAGTGATCGCTGTTCCACGATCTGAATTTTTTGAAGTATGGAGGAATTTTCGAAAAGACGATCATCTTAATGGATTCTATAAAAATGTTTTGGAGGAATCGTGTATAGATACGTTATGTGAAGAAGCAGAAAAAATCTACATGGATTAATTTTTCCAAAATCTGCACACTTTGTATCAGCAATGATAAAGAAGGTTTTGTCCAGCTAGCACCTCGAATCGCAGCACTGTGCATCGCCGGAAAAATATTTTGTAATGTCCGCCGTCTGGACCGTTTGCGCTCGCCAGTTTCACGGCGAGGGTTGTCAGCGATTTTCGATTGTACACGCGCGTATCGATAGAGTCGGCGGTATGCTCTTGCGTCGCAAAGAATTCGCAATTCGGTTAACTGCGAGAGCATGCCTCCGGAGAACGTCAGCTCCGCCGCTGCTGCCTCGTTAATTGGATCAGAGCGCCGCGATAATTAGTTTAAATCCTCCAATTAATATTCCGTGTTTTACTTTCGCGTTACGACCGGCGTCCCGGATATCTGCCGTTCCAGTTCCCCGGCATCAAAGATCACGTTCCCCCTTCTGGCAAACGCTTCCTGACAACATTCCAGTTTATTTTGACTTTCTGGATTCCTCCTCGTCTCCGTCCGTTTGCCTCTGTACACACAGCTTGCGAGGCAAAGGGTTTACGCTTCTTTGTTCTTGTTTAATGCCTTCGGTATACCGAGAACTTTATATTGCGATCGGCGCAAGAGTTTTAACAGTGTCAATGCAACCGTCTGGGAAGATCTTGTGGCAATAGTATCAATTAGTTTAGAAACATTCAACTTTTCATTCGCATGTGTGATTTCACACATTTCTTTTTCGCATGTGTGAAGAACTCTGAAAGGGTTCGGTACCCCTTGGCTAGGTATTTGTCGTTGTTACCAATCTCCGCACGGAAAAACAGTTTGGCAACCGTGATGAACATACATTTGTGTCAAACTTACCGATATTTTACCAATATCTTTAAATGCTTCTAACGTCTCAGCAGTATTTATTATACAGGGTGTTCGACTACAGATGGGAGAAAATTTAAGGGGTGGTTCTTAACGATGATATAAGACGAAAATGAAGAATAAAAAAATTGCGATTTCGGCTTTGTTATTTAACTATTAACAATTAAAAATCAACAACGCGTCTAACAAAAGTGTACGTTGTGTACGTCAAAGAGTTCAATGTTGTCCAACGATTTGTTAAACATTTTCACCTCGCTGGGGCCCCAAATGAGAACCAAGTTATGCATGCATCTGTCACTCGATACGTGACTGTCGCGTTGTTAATAGCTAAATAACGAAGCCGAAATCGCAATTTTTTTATTCTTCATTTTCGTCTTATATCATCGTTAAAAACCAACCCTTAAATTTTCTCCCACCTGTAGTCGAACACCCTGTATATTTTTGTTATAAATAAAATTCGCAATCAGGTAACAGCAATTCAATTCGATTGTACAGTTACTTCAACAATTTTTTTTCAGTACAGCTCAACGCTCATTCTCAATTGAATATTCGCGTGGAGAAAGGATTTTCTGGATACTCTACAATTCCCATACATGTTGTTGCATTTGACTGCAGTCTGTTGATGTTTCCGTGCTCGATGCAGTACGTACATTATTGACATTTGTAACGTCCAATGCCTATGACTTCGAGGGAATGATTTATGGGACGATTTAAAGCGTGGAAATTCGAAAATCCCGTATATGTCAACAGAATGATTGATTTAAAGATTTCTTTAGATTTGGAAATGGTCGAGGTGTGTATTCACAATTTTTGTTTGGAAATATCGTACTCCGGAACGATAAAAATAATTGTCAACATTTCCTGTATTTTCAGAATGTATAAACATTCGATCGAAGCATTGAAAGAGATATTATTTATTTAAGAGTTCATACTTTCAGTTGAAAAATAATCTACTTTTATTTTGTAAGGGAATTCCGAGCATTTATTTTAGGAATTTTCAAATCTATATTTTACGTATCATCTTTCAATCGCATTCGATCCATAACGGAGAGGTAAACCGAGTTTTCGCATACAATATTTACAATACCAACAGTGGTATTTTTGTTACCTCGGCTCTTTTGCTGTGCGCATTGCAATCACACGACGAGAGATTTATAAACAATATGCATTTACAAATTGCTACAAACTAGAATACAACGGTGTAGAATAATAGTGAAACAATGTTCTAATGTAAAATAAATACGTTCCGATAACAACCAAAGTGAAATATATTAACCAAAAGTAATATATTCATTGCGAAAATATAATAATAATTTGTTTGAATTACTGTCGACGACTTTTGGTGTTTTAAATGTTAATTAACTATCACATGGTGTGGCATTAACACCAAGCCTGCCAAGCACTAAAAATAACTAGCGTGTGTTGGTTTATAAAAATTAGAATATTTCATATGTGCTTGTGAATAATCAAATTTATTTAATCATTTCTGATAGAAGAGAATAATTTCAAATGAAAAGCCGATCATGTGAATGCTTTTAATACTGAACCAGAGGGTTGAAAAGATCGATAGAAAATCATTTGTAATATTTTATAACTTGCTGCATAGTGTTTCTAAGGTTAATATTATGATACAGGAAAGACGTGTCTCTCGTCGGTTGCCAGATGTGTCTCACCTGTCGCGACATTCTCGACGCTCATCTCCTTCTGACATTCACTATAGATTTCCAGGGAACATCATGAAGGATTAGACTTGGCGAACGCAAGGATGATCCAATAGGTACGGGTATTATTTAATAGTTACCCGACGCTTAAGTGTGGATGACTTGAAACGTAGGAGGAACTACATTTATGGCATTCGAAAATAAACATATACAGAGGTAGTACAGTACTATTCGGACACTTTTAAAAGGACGTTCTGAATAATTTTTCTAATATCAGATCATACGACCTGGATTTTTTGAGAAGTTAGAACAATTAATTTACCAAATTGTATGATCCGGTATGAAAAAATTATTGTCGTTTTAAATGTGTCTGAGTATTACTGCTTCACTGAACACGATTGCTCTTTTGTCTATTCGAGTTCTACAACCAAGATTTCTCCCGTCTCACAGTGGTCTGGAGACCTCGTTTTCGTGGCCGAAATGATTTTAGCATTATTCCAAGAGTCAAATCATAGTATTGTAGGTCGGTTGAATGATTGATTATGAAATAAAAAATGTACACTGACGTCTAAAAAATAGGGATGGCCTTAGTATTTGAAGAAAAAGAAATTTTTTACAAATTTTTCATATTGACGTTCATAGAAGATTGA
This sequence comes from Lasioglossum villosulum, assembly GCA_963971365.1. Taxonomy (NCBI): domain Eukaryota; kingdom Metazoa; phylum Arthropoda; class Insecta; order Hymenoptera; family Halictidae; genus Lasioglossum; species Lasioglossum villosulum. The sequence goes on from OZ020502.1 coordinate 25,913,105, forward strand.
GTGCTGATTAACTTTTTATTGAAACCGGTTTTTTTTATGATCACATATAACTGAAAAATTGTGAACAATGTCAATTGTTCTCAACGATCTTCCAAAAAAACGATTTTTGTGAAAAAAACCAATGAAATCATCATTTCTTCGTTGAAATGATTCGACAACCCACTGATTTGAAGGTATATTGTATAATTGTTAATGAGGTCGTAGACAAATTTTGTGACCAGATTTGAAATCAGCGTGAAAAAATCTGCGGGAAATGATATATAGCATGTCCCAAAAAAATTTTTCCGCCCGTGGTATTGGCAAAACCCCAATTTTCTTGAAATTGTGCAACTTTAACGAATTATTTCTAGGTTAAAAAGCTTTCGTACCACAACTGCTATAATTATTTCATATTCTGCAAATTTTCAGCTTTAATTTTAAAAAATTTCATTGCTCTATCTTATTTCTATCGAAAGTTCTTTGATCTTCATACCACAGCCGCTATAATTATTTCATATTCTGCAAAGTTTCAGCTTTAATTTTTTAAAAATTTCATTACTCTATCTTATTTCTATCGAAAGTTCTTTGATCTTCATACCACAACCGCTATAATTATTTCATATTCTGCAAAGTTTCAGCTTTAATTAAAAAAAAAATTTCATTGCTCTATCTTATTTCTATCGAAAGTTCTTTGATCTAGACACAAATTTCGTCGAAAATTCCCACTGTGCGGCGCTCAGGCACTTTTCGACTTACGCGGAAAGCGCTGAAGCGAATTGAACGCGAAAATCGAGGACTTACTTACTGGTTCACCGTACACAGGTTCGGAGTACGCGCGTCTCTTTAGTACACGTTCGAAGCAGCAATCTCTAGTTTTAACTTTCGGCTGGCGAGCGCGAGATCCATTGTTCTTTGGCGAAGCTGCTTTACAAAAACACGAGACCGGTGTCATTTTCCACGAAGCCGGTAAACGCCCGGCAGATTTTGCCAGCGGGAAACCGTTCGACGGATCCGCTGATCCACGCCCGTAAAAACCGGACGGCAAAGCCAGCTCCAGAGCGCTGCCCGAGAATTGATAAATGGATCGGCCACGCGATCAATGAACGCTTCTTCGATCCGCGCGCGCGGTAAGAAACGACTCTCGAGATTAATCTGAAACACAATTACACGGGAAAACGACCGCGGAGACGTTGCAAGCAACATTTACACTGGGTAGAGCTTCTAATACTGCATCTACGACGATTATACTGGTTGTTAACAAATTAGTAGACTACGGATCTTAATGCATTTACGAAGAATTTGGTGGAGCGAAATATAAAACAGTAAAAGATTTTGTGAACTCAAGAATGTTGCATGTTGCTTTTAATGTGACAAGATCGTTAATGTGTGAGATCAATTTTTATGTTAATCCTGTTTCTCACAATCAATGAAAAGCATTTTTATTTTGCATAAAGATCCGCAGTATACAAATTAGCGATGATTATTTAAATTAATCAAATTATTTCGATAATATCTCATTAACTATTACAACGTTTAGGAGATATGGTCAATGAATTTTTTCGCACAATTCAATACTCTATCGAGTAATATCGATATCAGTTTTTCATGTTGCTACAAGTAACAAAAATATTCGAGGTAGGCAAAGTCATTGCCACACCCTGTATTATCCGCAAGATATCAAAATGATTCACTCACCGAAAATATTAAAGAAAGAAATAGACTTCTATTTGTGCGCCTGTGAGTTATGGCGTCATCTTTTAAGGGTCTTTTATTTGCTGCAAAAGATAAATGATCAATGCGAGGAATATGAATAGTATTAGTGACATTAGTCATTACAGTTTATGTATAAATTAATTATATGTTAGATAGCTTGATTGGCAGTGAAACGACTACTTTTTAGTCATGTGGCGAGGCACGTATAGTAGGATTGGGCGTGTCCATTAGATTTCTGTGAATACAAGTCTGCAATTCTTTCACTGTTCCTATAGTTGTAATTTTAAAAAAGTTAATCGTGATTATCGCGTAATTTTTCCTACATTTTCAGAGTCTGAAATAAAGTACACGTGAAATATATTCCGGACTTTATGCATTCATGAAATAATAAAACTATCAGCTGATCAATTTATGGAAGTTATTAAAATAGAAACTAGTTAGAAAACGTTAATTTTGTCTAGCGTAATAATATGCACCGTTCCTTTTGAATGCCGCATTTAAATAGAAAACACCTTCGTGGTACCAAGAAAACAGATTGTACCATGAAATCCACAGTTATAGGGTAAAACATTAATTTTCCCTTAAAACCGGTTTTCATTGCGGAGCAAAATTGTTTACGTCAGAAAAATTCGCTAAGCTGAGCAACTGTTATACATGTTTTTTCCCTTTGGAGTTTGCTAGAGGTACTGATGTAACTGGTTCAAAGAAACCCCGTATGGGGAACAATGTCGTAAAGGGTTTCCGTGTGTTGCGTCCGAAGAGAAAATTAGACGTGGGAAGTGGATGAGGTAGAAATGGGAACAGAAAAGCTTTTTGAAAATGGATGCCGCGGAAGAACGGTAGCTCGGGGAAGATAAAGGAACTCGGATACGGGAAGAGTTTGATATTTCACTGGCGAGTTTAGTGCTCGATGCTATGTCGCTTAGGATAATGTTTTTCACGAAGAAATAAACTGCTGCGTGTATAAAGTAGAATTTAAAAGTCGCTACAGAGCACCGTAACTGCATCGTAGAAGTCCATTCCTCACTATTTGCATAATCTTCTTCCCTTCAAACGCTCGGCGATAACAATCTCCCTTTTTCGATCATTGCGCAACGTTCCTTTAACCGGTATCGTTAAAATACGCATTATTTGTCTTCGACGACTTTATTGTGCTTGGTACTCGTCAAGAAAGAATTAAAGATACCCAGAATGTAGAATAGTTTCATAGACTTTTGTCAATCTGTTTTTTTTTATTAAATGATCAAAGCTGCTTCAACCAAGTGGGATCACTACCAACTAAATTATATTAGAATTAAAACGAGGCCGAACATGACACGATTCAGATCATATTTATTTGTTACATGTACATTAGTCTAAGTTATAAAGATATTAATGTGCAATACTGTTTAGTATATGGATTCGTAATTATTTTATAGAGTATTCTTGCTTAATAAGCATTGTATTATCTGGACAAACAATTATCAAGTTTAGCCACGCAGAGGGACTATCACTAACTTTAATTTTTAACTAACTATGTTAACCCTTGTCGTAAAGGCGATCATGATGATGATAAAGTACATTTATTTGGACACTCAGTGATTAGTTCGGATAATCGAGGTACAGTATCGCGAATTAAACAAGCAAATTCGACCCAAATAGTGTCAAGTTTGGTGTCCTCTTAATCAGAAAAGTGTCACCAATGTTTCAATACAAAAACGAAAAAATCATTAGAAACGCCAACGTTTTATTAACACTTGCCACAGGGATCAAAGGATAGCCTTTGCATCAAATACATGTGACACTTCGATCCCGAAGTTTTCACATACGCGAAGTATGATAATACGTATCACTATTGAAAGATGCTTAGCACGTATCGGTCAGCGGGTTTCGAAGACAATTTCGATCCAGTGATAAAAGGTACTGGAGAAACTACGAATTCGCGACACCCGTAAACCATACGCGAATTAACGTTGGAGGACTCGGCGGAAGAAGGTACGGTAGCAGGTGCATCTAAATGGGCTACGCTCGGTTCTGGAATCAGTTCTAACGGTCACGTTCCAGTATTTATGCGACTGCAACCCTCTTTCACGCGGCGAAACCACGGTCAAGCATCGATCCGACGGAAGACCAGGATCGTTTGAAAACCAAGGTTGGTTCACCGGCGCACGTTTCCGAACGTACGCCTCCATTTTATCAGACTTACGACCGCGGACATTCGAACCTTGCGATGGGGGAAGCAAAGTTTAATATTGCGAAGAGGTCGCGTTGAAATACGATACGGGATCCACGGTGATTTTATGATGATTCGACTAGCACGACTGTACGAGGCGCGTTAAAAAAATAACGGGAATCTTCATTCGTCGGGAAAAACATTATTTATCCATCCACGTGAACGATATCCCCTTCAAAATAGTCTTCGTTAAATATTACACGCTTGTAATACCCGAAACGTTTCTGGAACTCGATAGCTTTTAGCTGTTCTTGCTCAACAATTAAACAAACTTGTGATCTTTGTTCTGCACTGCATTTTTTGTTTATTCTACAGTGTTTAACTTGTTATAAAATATATGTTCTTAGCGTATTAAGTAAACGTGTCAGCGTGTGCCATTGGCGGCCTGAATGGACAGTTTAACGTGTACCATCGTTCACGTGACAGGGAACGTTTTAATCTTATTTACGCTTGAAATATGGCAACCCTTTAAGGTTCTCTATATTTTTGGGAACAAAAAGAAGTCACACAGAGCCATGTGTAGTGAATATAGGTGCTGGGGTATCATTACCGTGTTGGTTTTGGCCAATAAATCACGAACAGGCAATGAAGTGTGAGCAGGTGCATTATCGTGGTGCAAAAGCCATGAATTGTTCCGCCACAAGTAATCGCAGATCGTAACGAAACTCTATTAACTTCTAGAAAGCTGACAATAGATTGAACATCGAATTCGACAACGGATGTACAGACACTTTTAGTTATAAAAGTAATAAAATAATTGTTTGTCGCAATTGCGATCAAATGCATTTTTTCAACATATTTATTAGATGACATTTACTAAATTAATTCTTCTAACCTTGCAGAGAAATTGAAGTCGTTTGGTCCATTCATAAAAAAGTGATTCTGATTTGAAGTGTGGGTGTAAGGGGAACCGAAAAGTATGATTGAAGATGATTAAACATATGTTTTATGCAGATGGCCAGTTTACTTAGCTTATATACAATGTTTATATAAATATTTTGATAGAAGTAAACATTTTCAACTGACATCGTGTATTGTATATGCTACATAAGCCTTATTTGGTTTAAAGGAATAACTAAATAAATGTAGTAATAATAGTTACAATTGTGTTAGCTCGGACAACTTAAAACAAAATTGACAGAAATACAGTAATCTCCCCTTTACTATCCCGGTTCGGATAGTCACGATTACTGTTCAGTGCCTACCCATTCCACTGCCTGTCAATGCCGCGCCGCATTTCATTCTATCCTTGTCTATGTTTGGCTCTCTATTTAAGTATCGCTCGGCGCGGATGACTCGGAAGATGCAGTCAAAAATGAAAAATAGTGTCCGGGTACGATCTCTATCCGTGCAAACCACGGCTGTTGGACAGTAAAGGGGCGATTACTGTATAAATTCTTTTAAATCATGCGTTTTCACAAGAAATAGTAAACAATGTTAAATTTCTATTATTGTAACAGCATTTATTACCAATCGCATGGATTTTACGTCTTCGTAACAACATTGATAACAATCAGAGTAATCTTCACCGGCACGTTGAACTCTCTTTTCACGCGTTAAAAGATGTGTTAAAAGCCACGCGAATATAAATAAAATATTCAGAAAAATAGTGTAACAAGATTTATACGAAAAGTGCCAGGTAAAAGGAGATTCGGTTTTAAATGTAAATGATGAATTAAATATAAAATGAACTGCATATTTTTAAAATTCGCACGTGCATATAGGTCAATTGAATGAAACGAGTCAGCAAGAGTGGTTTAAGAATGGTACGGTCAATGAATTAGATTACCGAGTAACTTTTCCGGCAATTAAGCTGCTGTCGGCCGAACATCGAAAAAGCTCAGCTTCGCGGTGGAAAAACATAGTGATATTCGGCGGAACTATGATTTTTCGCGGGTCCGGTAACGAGGTGAAACGGATACTCGACCATGGGTTGGAGATTTTCAAGCGAGCAATCGTTATCGCTTGTAATTAATGCCAACGGGTTCGCGGATACGGGATCCTCGATGGTTTCCCGATCGGTTCGGCGGCTAGCCGATGAAATATCTCGTAACTCAGAGAAAGTTTCTCGCCCACGTAAGTGTAAGAGAATGAGGCTGGCGTGGTCGTAGAATGGGGGATGATTTATGGGAGAATAAAACAAGAGCTGGCCGAAGGAGCTGGCGTGGGGCGTGCAGGTGAAATGAATCAACTTATGAATTTTAAACGCGCATTTCTCTGGCTATAGTAAAAAGAACGTCGTTGCCTATAAAATGTTCGTCCATCTTCAAGCTCCTGCATCGATTCTGGGCCGACTTCGACCTGGAATAAGACGCCAACTAGAAGTTGGTCGCTTTTTGCATTCTAATTGAAAAAAGGTGCTAGCGAGGCTAAGAAAATGATTCATACTGTATTAAAGCAGAATGCCGTGTTCTATAGTACATGTCAAAAATGGTTTTAGACGTTTCGAAATGGGAATTTTTATCTTGAGGATGATGGACGTCATCCGGAAAGACTCGAAAGGATTTAGTGCAGCCGTCAATTAGGAACGGCAATTAGGAGCTTGCCACAGCATTAGGAATTACCTAACATGCATTTTCTGCGCTATAGCAATCGCTGGGTAATATTTGAGAAGAGGATCGTTGAATCCCGGATAGTCTAGGCTGGTTGTAGTGCTGCACGATAATGCCAAGCTTCGTACAGCGATACGCAACTAAAGACACACTTGATTCGTTGAAATAGGCAATTTAACGCCATGTAGTGGACTCGTACTTCAGAATGTATGAAGAGGTCGAAAAATGCATCACTTCATTCACTCAAAACAACCAACAATTCATAGAGATGGGACTCATCATCTGCCTGGGAGATAGAAAAATATGTAGACGCTGCTGAAGTTTACGTTTCCGATTAAATTGTTTTTTAGCATTAATTTTTCTGTCGGAAAACCAGAATTAACACTTCGCACTCCATTGTCAAGTGTGACTCGACATCACAGAAAGAGAAATGAGATGGGTTTTTATATGTATTTGATACTTCCTTTATTCATTTAAATAACTTATTTTATAGTTAAAGAAAAATATAAATTAAACAAAGTTTTATGCATTTCTGACAAAAATGAGCAGGTGTAATTTAAAATAACAAAAATATTGGAAACACTTAAACATGCTATTATATTATTCTCAACTTACTAAACATAATGGGGAAAGAAGTAAATTTCTATTTCACTCCAGTTCGTTGCAATTTAGGTATAAAGATCCGCAGTCTAATAATTAGTAAACAAAATTGTTTAAAATAAGTAGGGGAGCAAGGAACTGTCCTTTGAAGTAAGTCTCAAACGAAACACTTAAATAGGGAATTGTTGTCAAGAAAATTGAAAAATAATTCATAGTGCAAAGGGTTAATTTGTATAGCTAACTATCTTTCTATGTAGATGCTCGATCAGCCGTTCAGATCACTGATTGGATCTTCGTAGGCTGTTGTCATGAGGCTCTACAATCCTCTGGTAAGCTAGATTAAGACTAGTCTCCCACTCCACCTTACCCCTTCTACGACGTAATTCCCCTATTCACTGCTAGGCAGCATTGAATTGGAAGTATGTATAGACGCTGTTGGAGCTGCGTTTCCGCTTAAATTGTTATCTGACTTTCAAGTAGACATTTTTCCGCGGGATGACCGAGTATTGATTTGTCTATAAAAAATTATTCGGGCGATCCGCATTTCCTGTACGGTCAAGAATCTATTGAATTCTGGGCGTTGTGTATCGGCGTCGCTGTCGCGTTCTCGACAGCGATTAAAAAATATTTCACCGATCGGGACAGCACGGTTTGCGGACAAGGAATTTTGATCGAAATCGCTGCAGCACGCCCGACACGCATACGTACAAGCCGGCGCGGCGTGAAGTTGAAATTTACGAGGGACCAACAGCCGGGGACGAGTCGTGACAAGCCAGTCACAAACTGTCTGCAGATATCGTCCGTGAAGCTCATCTATCACCGCGCACGACAGTCGTATCGAGGAACGCGAACGATATCCACGGTACACGCGTCATTAACATCCTTCACAATTAGATGACGATCGCCGCAGAGCACTGTCTCCGTTCGAACTTCCGGTTTCCATCGGCTGTCACTGCACCTGGCCGACGCTGTCCATTATTTCGCGGTGTTATCACTCGTGACGAACTACAGCCGTGAAGGTATTTATGGTGATTGGAGATTATTTTGTACGGGACCGTTATTTCTTCGAGCATTTTGCGGCTGGCAATTATATTCCTCCATAAATTTAGGGGATGTTCCACTAGTACCGGACGATCAACCCTTTGCACTCCTTTGTCGAGTGTGATTCGACTTCACAGAAAGGAAAATCTAAATGTAACGTGTTTTTATATGTATTTGGTTCCTTGATTTATTTATAATTGTCCCATTTTTTTGTTAAAAACAAATATCAGTAAATATAATAAGTTCCACAAAATTTGAGAGCTATATTTAATATGATTATTAAACAAAATTGTTTAAAATAAGTGGCAGTAAAGGAACTGTCCTTTGAAGTAAATTTCATATGAAACACTTAGAGAGTTAATTTAATATAATTAGTAAACAAAATTGTTTAAAATAAGTAGGAGTCAAGGAACTGTCCTTTGAAGTAAATTTCATATGAAACACTTAGAGAGTTAATTTAATATAAATAGTAAACAAAATTGTTTAAAATAAGTAGGAGTCAAGGAACTGTCCTTTGAAGTAAATTTCATATGAAACACTTAGAGAGTTAATTTAATATAATTAGTAAACAAAATTGTTTAAAATAAGTAGGAGTCAAGGAACTGTCTTTTGAAGTAAATTTCATATGAAACACTTAGAGAGTTAATTTAATATAAATAGTAAACAAAATTGTTTAAAATAAGTAGGAGTCAAGGAACTGTCCTTTGAAGTAAATTTCATATGAAACACTTAGAGAGCTATATTTAATATGATTAGTAAACAAAATTGTAAAAATAAGTAGGAGTCAAGGAACTCTCCTTTGAAGTAAATTTCATATGAAACGCTTTGATTGTAGGGAGTTGTTGGCAACAAAATTGAAAAACAATTCGGAGTACAAAAGGTTAAAGGTTTCTCTTAAATAAAAAAGAAGAACATGATGTTTCAGTCTTTCTATTCTGCATTGTTTGGTTAATAATTACGTTCTTGTTGGAAATTAATTTTTTAACAAGCAAGAACTTATCAAACTGTATATTCATCACTCGAGGGAATGCTACGTTATGAAACATCACAAAGGGCTGTGTAATACCTAATGTATAAACTTACGAGAAAAGTCGAAACAGGATATTGAAGCTTTAACCATTCAATCGTACATGAAATCAATAATGAATTAAATGTATTTCGTTTCTCTCTACAATATATTGACCCCTTTCCTTACAGTATCGTGTCTGACTCGTGATGAAGATTCTGAACAGATTCTAATAAAAATGTATATCAATAATTTCCTACAACCGAAATAAAATTCTATTTTGGTTTTGTTAATGTACAGCTGTTGAAGAACATATACAAGATGTCTCAAAATTCCTTCGACATCTGGAAATGAGAGATTCCTGAGGTCATTTGAAGAAACATTTTTCTTTTCAAAAATGGCGTCCGCGGCTTCGTTCAAGAGTTATTAATGAAAAACAAAGACCAATCAGAGCGCGACCTAGACGCGTGTTGACACAGTTGGCCAATTGACAGTTGGTACGCCGTGTGGACTGTGCTAACACGCCTATTGGTCGCGCTCTGATTGGTTCGTGTTTTTTGTTAATAACTCCTTAACAAATGATCTGAGGAACCTCTCATTTCCGAATGTTGTGGGAATTTTGAGACACCCTGTATAGGCATACAATTTACGTCAGGTATCTCGTTTTTTAGGAAATTACGATCTAAAAAAAGTTCTAATCACTGGAACCGTAAAATCAATCGTAAAATACATTTCCACGCAGCAATTAGTTACAAGAGCTTCAAAATGTCGAAACAATGAATAATCAAAATAATTGAAAACACAAAGTTTGAAAATATGCAAGCTATATCAGTTAGTATAGCTATCGTAGCTAGTATAATTAGTATTATCAAATAGTAGTTCTCGAGTGTTTTATGCGATAAATCCAAAGCTATCGATCGTTCTCCATAAAATTACCATAGTCTCTCTAACAATCTCGCGAAACCAGAACCACATGGCAACGAAAGGAAGCGCGAAATTTACAACGATGGAGAACGCGAGCCCGCAAATTGGATTTGCAAATCCCTTTACGAAGTAACCGAGCCCAGGCGTCGTTTATTGTCGCGTAGCAACATTTCCCAGGGTTCGGATCAGAAATTTACCCTGTCGCGTCTTTTCCCGCCGAACGTCGTTTACATGGAACCGCGTGTGCCTCGACGACCGCACGCATAAACGCGATCCCCGACAAGAGACTGCTTTAAGAAAAGGGTAAAAGAAAACACCATACGCCTGGGCAAAAATTAGAAAATTATGGAACATACGAATAACAGTAAAAAATTCTGCGGCGCAAGAGTCATAGGAATTATGATATATTTATTGACATGTGTTTTCAACCCTTTAGGAACAACATTTATACACCGTGCTGACTTTCAACGAGGTTTAACAAATTTGTTACCTTAAACCTTTAAATCTTTTAATACTGCCGAGCCTTGAAAGTAACTGGTACACGTTATACAAATTTTTTATTTAGATTATAAAAATGACAAGATTTATTTTATTTAGACTTTGTGCAGCCTTATGAAATTATTTTTATTATATAAATAATCGCAAAATAAGAAATCTGGAACTGGTCGTTTTGATCGATGATGGTAGGCTTAGTGTTAAATATGATACACTATCATTCATTAGTGCTTACTGTCTAGAACAGTACTGGGCACATTTGCCTCAATTGAGACAAAACCGTCCCCACCGTAACCCACTGTCTCTTTTCAGTAAACGCCGTTACGGTGAAGACAGTTTTGTCTCAATTGAGGCAAATGTGGGACGGAAGGCACAAATGAAACGTTGGTGGGGGAAGCAAGTGTTTAAGGGACCCCAACCGTGCCCCGCACTGGTCTAGAATTGGGAACTAGTTATGAATAGTCTGCGGAACTGTATGCACCTGTGGCGGGTGCATGAAATGCAAGGATGCATTTATATTATTAAAATATAATGGCATTTCCCTTGTTTAAGCTTTCCACGATGAATTTCCGAATCAGCGAAACAAATGTGAAAATTAATTCAACGAATACGTATTTCTTTCACTTTTGTGGTGTCCTAGTATCGACATCGGTATAAACTGTGTTATATTCATGTTAATTATAATGAAATTTTTGTTGTCTCAATTTGAATTGTCTTTGTCCTTGCTTAAAATGCATGGATGCATTTATATTATTAGAATATAACATGGAAAGCCAATCAGGAATTTTTCGAAATTAATATCTGAAAATGGAAAATCAATTCAATGAATAATTCTTTCATTTTTCTGTGTTGCTGTAGTATCGATATCGGTATAAACTGTATTATATTCATGTTAATTATGGTAATACGTTTGTTGCCTCAATTTTAATTGTCTCTGTGGGTGTTCATAATCAAAATACCACCCATTCAAGGGTTAAAACCCTTCACAAAACAATTAAATAGTGCCATCATTGTAGATCAAATATTTAAATTGCAATAGATATTAAATCTTTCGAAATTTCAGAATAATTTCCCTGTCGAATACGATTTCCCCATTGATCCGTACTTCGTTTCATCTACGTAATTACTAGGTCGCGAATGTTTGCGTCCGTTCCCTCCACGGCAGAATATTTCGCGAAAACAAAAATCGCCGGGGAAATGCATTTCGTCAATTAAAGGATCTACCGAGTTAAAAATCCAATAAATATAACGCTGCGTGCAGTCAACACTGATACAGATCCGTAGTTCAAAAATAATTTATCGCTTTCATCCCAGCACCGTGGTCGAAACAAAATAGAACAGGTTCTAATAGTGCGTCGGGTGAACGTTGCATAGTGATCCTGACGGCCGTTCCATCAGTTCATTTCGTTAAAAAACGCCGATAATAATGAAACTTAATAAAAATTATTATTGAAACAAGCGTTTAAAAAAATTACTAATTTTCTTTCGTGAACATTTGTTTTTAGAAGAAGGCATCCTCCTACCTTGAAAATGCATACCTCAAATTTAGGATTGCAGTTCGTCATTTATTAAATAAGTAATTTTTGATGGACTAACGTAAGCTGTCGAACTTACATCTCCCTTTAACAGCGAATATCTTTTGAGTTCCAAATAGTTCCGCATTTTTTCAAATTGGAATATTTTCAGAATACTTTTTTTCTTCAGCAATTCAAAGTGTCACAGATAAAACGATTATATGAATCAGATTCATTAAAAACTGTACAAGCATTTAAAAATCAACATTTCACGAATACCATTATAGATTGTTTAGTTCAAAACTGAACGTGATTTCTCAGGCAGTTCCGATAATGAGACAACAAAATGTTTTAAACAAAAGTTAATCAACATTTACTGGTCTACAAATTCCAATACAAAAAATAAAAACAATGTTTATATTATAAAAAAATCATGGTCACATTTAATTTTTCAAAATATATTTTTGACTTCATAATATTGTAGCTGATGTGAGAAGGAATCCAACAACCTTAAACTTCCAAATAGTGCAAAAATCTTAATGAACTGTTAGATCGACCGCCCGGACCACTGCGCGTTGTCGAAAACTCATCCCGAGGATATTTTTATACCCGATCCCAACGGGAACGTCATCATGATCCGAGAAAATTACAAGCAACCCTGAAACGTCCTAACTTCCTGCCTCTGATGTACATCCACGATAAGCCTGTCCTGTGAATTTTTCGAAAACCCAGGGAAGTATATCGACAATGATCTCGAGAAATTTCCCTGAGGAGAATAGATTAGGAGACCGGCGCCACGGGGTGTATCTTTCGGTTGTAGGAAACCGGGATTCCGAAATCTTCGATCGCCCTGGCGGAAAATAAGAGGCAGCGTTTTTTATAGCAGCCAACTCTCGTAAACCGCACGATCGTGACGTATCTCGTCGCGTAGATTCGACGAGGCTGCTCACGTGGATCCTGGCTCGGTGATTTTCTATGTCCACGAAAGCGAAGTTCCGTGGATGAATGTTTTCGAACGGAACGTCGCTTTATTCGAGAAAAATTTATATCATATTACATACTTGATATAATATACATTTTTCAGGAAACTTATATTATCACTTAGCTTGCAAAAAATGTTTTTACACAGTTTTGTAGACACAATAATATCGTGCAACTTTTGTTTTACCTTTTCGTTAATACTAAATGATTGCAGAAAATCAATATAAATCAATATATTATAAAATTCAATGGTTAAGTTTTAAAGAATACAACTTCATTGATCAATTATACATGCAGTTACCATTCTTTTCTAATTGTAGAAAATTTAACTATTTTTTAATTTTAATGCAACTAAACCTTTAACCAAATTTTTAATCAATTTTTAAAACTTAACCTTTGAATTTTATTTTCTAACCTGGCACGAATTTATGCAATCATCTGATATCAATTGTTGGTCTTGAGATATTTCATGAAAATATTGAAATTTTATCAAGGGCTGATTTCACTCCTTTAATGCGAGGAGTAGCACGAAAAAGAAAATTGTGTTAGGCATAATTTACTCTACTTGTGTGCAAAGTTTCATAATTTTTTTTAGTTTACGCATTCGATACCTTGTTAGTTAATTTTTGTTTTGCATAAAGATCCGCAGTCTAGTTATTAAGCAGTCTAAGTTCTCTTGCAATTTTGGGAATAAAATATATTTGTTTTGCGACTTGACAATATTGCAGTTATAAAAGTGTGTTAGTAAATTTCTGAAAATTTCTCAAATACAATCAGTAATTGATTGCAACGTAACAGAAGCGTGTAATAATGATACTAAAAAGGATGGTTTACGTCTGTCGTATGAATTAAATTACGTTGTTCCTATGTTGCTTCGCGAGACATACTGTGCATCTTCCACTCGTATGCTGTTTTAAAGGTAGTGCATAATTTATGAAGGAGAAGTGCTCGTGGATTAGTATAGCTGGAACATCTGCAAAAATAGCTTGTAGATTATCATTTACAACCGAATGTGACTGCAAGTATCCTTCTGTCTCTCCTGATACACGCATAATCATTCTTCTTATGCATACACCATAAATGAAAGATTCAAAAATTGTAGAAACTTCTCAATTATGTGTACAGGGTGTAAAGAAATGTTTGGTAACGATCTGTGAAAAAAAGTTGCCGCAAAATTGTCCTTCACCTTGAATTTCAAGGGCAAATTTGTGTGTTATTGCATTGTATTCAGTGCATCATGGGGACAAAAAGTGTTAAGGGAACCATGGGTGAGTTGAGTTTTGATTCATGGTTCCCTTGACACTTTTTGTCGCAGTATTTTTTTTTTATTATTATTAAGCTTTGAAACCCTTTTGGGTTTATTATGCTTTACATGAATAGTATTAGTAAATACAGTAGTTTCGAATACAGTAGTAATACTTTCTAAACATAATAATCCTTTCAGTAAATCATGTACTTTAAGTGGCAAATCTTCTGATGTAGCTCATACTTCTTAATTACCTGTATAGGTATAATATGTGGAAACGGGAAACTGTTGTGATTTGAATTTACCGCCTTATTGCGATCTTAGGCAACAAATCAATACACTGTCGGCCATTTGTCGTCTGCACGCCTATACAGTCCTCACTACTGTGGTGACTGCCTAGGCAGCAACATGTAGTCACACGTGCTCTTCTAATGCTTTCTTGAAAAGTTTTCGAATTAAATCCCAATGTTTTCTTTAAAAGTTTTCTAATTCAATACAATGCTATACAATTTGTGTACACTACGCAAGTGAGTATGAAAATTTGTTAATTGATGTCTTTATTCAGGAAAATTTAATTTTTATTTTTGGAATGGGTAAAAGAAATGATATAATTTAGTTTATTTTATGGCTTAAGGCAATGAATAATTTTTTGTTAATTTCCATTACAGACACAATATTATTTTTTGTATTCTCTTGATAATGATCTAAATTGAGATCGAAACGTTGAGACAAATTATTGTGCCTATTTTGCAAATAGTGTAATGAGTAACATTTGATCGAACCAATGCGCCGAAAACATTTTAATTTTGCTTACAGTAGTAATACAATAGGAATTCTATAATAATTAAATGAATATAACAACAATGTCTATTAACGCTAAATGTGTAGGTTACAGTTTAGGAAAAAGCAGTGGTTGCTAGTACAAGCTTTGATATTTGGCTTTGCTATAATTGTGTCGCAGTATTTCACTTATACTGCAGTATTTTGAAATTCTTCTAATGTTTCGCTGTTTTAAATTACACCGGCGCATTTGTGCACAAGATATGTGTATTTATAAAAGAACATTTGTTTTCGCGGTTACTTGTGACAAGAACAAAAAGAATATTCTCCTACTAAAAATGTCTAATCTGATAGATCATGTTAAAAAGGAAAACTTCTCTTCGCTTGCGACAAAAGCAAGAAGTGCACGGAGGAATAGTGAAAATTAGCGGGTCTCCGGTTCCTATATAAATATTCTATAAATTCGAACCGGGTACAAGCTGGTGGTGAAGAGTCGAGACCATCACGCCAGCTGATCCTTGGAGAATGCATCGGGTGGCCCCTGCTTAAGGGATTAAGGGTGTGCTTCGCGGGTGTTTGGGTCTCGTCGATGCTAAGAGCGTGGAACAAACAACAGGAACGAGTGCCGGTGTTTGGCGAGATTAGAAGTAGCGCAGGGGTTTGGGATATCGCGGAAGCAACGGTGGCCTCAAAGTGGGTACAGCCGCGGGAAATAATTGGGTCGTAAATATTTGTCTCCGTTTGCCCGCGGCACTGTAAATTCTACTTACGCGTCTCTTCACTTTCCCGTTGGTATAACGAAAATTCTTCTTTACGGGCGCGAGCGGTCTGTGGTTGAACGAAACCAAAAAACAAAGATGGCGAAACGGTGTTGTCGCGGGGAGAAGTTGGTCGGGGGTCGTAACGCATATTCAAACATTCTTGTGCAAATTTCATCGTCTTGTGTCCCCGGCTTTTTTTTAAACAATTAATAACCCTCATGAATTTGTGCCACCGCGCGCAACACGAAGGGGACGAAGAAACGAAATAATGTGGAATGCAGGAGTATATCTATGGGCACGTTCGTGTACGTATGGCCGCGTTCGTGTTTGCGTAGATGTGTATACGGTGTAATAGGGTAACAGGTAGCAACGGTGAGAGCACACCGGCACGGCAGGGCTCAGCGAGAGCTCAGGGCCGTAGAATATATCATGCAGTAATGGTCCCGTTGCGGCGAGGGCGACAGCGGCGCGCTGAAATATCTGCCAGGGCCCCGTTGCTCCTCTACACCGCGGCCTGACGTGGAAATAGTAGCCCTTCTGAATTAGGCTACGGCGGAACGCGACAGCCTTTTCCAATTCCTCATTAACCTCCCGCAATACGACTTATATTTCACGGGTGATTAGTAGAACTGCAGATTTGGATGCATTCATGAAGAAATTGGCTGGGTTCAATATGAAACGGTAAAAGATTAAAGAAGATGATGTTAAGATGAAATGAATTTTTGTTTAACCGCTGGTGCTTACAATCGGTGCAGAACGTTTCTATTTTGCATCAAAATACGCAGTCTCGTGAGTTAGAGATTGTTCATTAATAATCGCAGACTCCTTGTAGGACCCATTGTTCCAAAGTAAGAAAGACTTTGTTGATGGTGTTAGACATGCAATGAAGCCTTTGGGTCCTTTTTAAGGTCCTACCTCGAGGTTTTATTCACATATTTAATTTTCATTTTAAATAGGATTAGAAACACTGTTAATCTATGAACGCTATTCAACGATGCTAGAAAAAAGTCTTAGAAGTGACGAACGTGGACGACCAAGTAATTAAATTCCTACAATGATACAGTCTTTTTCTTTGATTTTTTTTAACATTACTGTCCAAAATTGCAACGAACTAATAAATGTTCTATACGCTAATGGTACCACTGCATTATAGAATTTCAGTGCAATTTCCTTTCGTAAATATTGCATCCGCTGCGAGGAAAAAATTCAGTGTCAGAGAAAGATCTGAATAATTGTTTAATTTCGCACGAGTCTCTTCATATTTCAAAACGCACGAATACCGAATACGAAGATAAATTTTATTCTATATACGTAGTAAATGTGTAAGATGGATTGTATCACTTTACACTGATATAGTCTTCGTAACGTTCAAGCAAAGATCACGCCGGGAGTCCACGATATGAAACTTCATATCAACTTATGAAAATCCTTATGAATCCCTGGAGACAAATATATGACATTTAATTATAGTGTATGACTCAATCTTCGTGCACCATGTTTCATCGTTACGTGCTTATAACGAAGCTTACGAGTACGAGTATGAATCTTCATTAAATTTGCCATTTACGTCACTCATGTAAGCAAGAAACTCAATTATGCCATTTTAATAATGAAATATCGAATGGCTGTGAAGTATAAACAATTCATTACATAAATTATACATTACATTAGACCTATCACATTATCTTTGCATATTCGTAATTGCGACCTGTCGACGTTTTTAGGGGTAGGATGGTGCATTTTGATTAGTTAGAGTGTCATAGCTAATGAATTAATGGATTCGACAATGTATATTACATGACGTTCAAATATCTTTCGGAGGATAACTTCTTAGAATAACTTATATCTATTATACGCGGCTTGTATTGGTGTTTTCTCGAGAAAACTCACATTCTACTGTTATTTCTAGGTAAATTTGTCCGAAACTTCTGCGTTTTGTTTTTTTTATGCGAAACATAACCAAAAAACCTAAGATGTAAATGTTAATTCATCAATTTAAAAATCATCGAAAAATGACTGTTTATCTTGTTCATCGATTTTTCATCACTCTGTCAATTTGACGCCAAGGGAAGAATACAGTTCATGAAACGAGGAACGGATGAGGGTTAATATGTCCAATATATTGGAAATAATGTAATAGTATTTAAAAATTTTTCTAATGGTTTTACTTTCCAATTAACGCGTACACGTTTGTCTCATAAATGCATAAAATCCGCTGTCTAGTAATGTGTTCGCATTCATATTTCTATTTAAAAATCTCGTAGCTCAGAGTCTCGACAATTAATTAGAAAGACTGGGACAATGCTGCGGCTGCAGCGGAGCAACCTGTTAATAATCGAAAACCAGTGGAACGTAACGAAAGCGCAACGCGTGGCCCACAAATCAAAAATAAATGATGTCACCGTTTTCCCTAGGAACGTTCTTCCTCGATACGATCTATCGGGGAAGCGTGGAGCAAACACGACAGAAAATACCGAGGGCAACCGGCCCGGTCAGCCGCACAGAACCGAGGTGCAAGGAATCCAGCGCACTGGGTCATAAACTGTTGGCCGAGCGAACTTACGATTTCCACGGCGCGCGGCACAGCAATGCCGTGCGAGTCTCGCGGCGATAAGTATAAAATCGAAGACCGAATGCAGCAGAGCCGATCGAAAGTCAATTGCACCGAGCTGCGAAGAAGCTCGCCGTAGAATCGTATAGGGTAAATGTACCTATTACAGCGGGTGTGCATTATACTGCGGTATTTTTTCCAGTGAGATTAAAATTCGTAAAAATAAATACAGTAATTTCTCAATCGTAGTCCCAACACCCGTGTTATGAACGGACTACGATCAAGTAGGGTGGCTATTTTTTGATTTATGACTGCGTCTACCCTACCGCGCTGAGACTTCAAACGACAAGCCGAACGTAGAGAAGGACAGAATGAAATAGGATCGCGTGGCCGAAGCGTGTCCCCGTCGCCGGCACAGTTTAAAGGCCCGTGCGTCATCACAATAAAACACCAAGACCTTAACTTCTTTATTTTCGATGATATCATTGTGGAACTTTCACCAACATATTCGTGGCATTTCTCTGATTAAAATCATACCAAACACGATATAATTTGGCCAATATTTAGTTTTTATTTTTTTCACTCGCTGTCTTCTTCCATTCCCTACAGTTACTCCATACCGTCAATGAAACCACTAAATATTGGCCAAATTATATCGTGTTTGGTCTTGTTTTAATCAGAAAAATGCCAGAAATAAGGTAGTGAAATTTCATAAAAAAATAATGAAAATTAAGTAGTTTGAAAATTCGATTCACTCGAGTCAATGTAGTGGTGTTCACACCGATATACCCGAGCCGACATCAAACATCGCCGTCTTGCTGCCCGGCGCAGCGTTGACAGGCGGTGGAATGGGTAGGCACTGGACAACGATTGCAGAGGCGACCGAGGACTACGATTGAGAAATTACTGTATTTCGAACCTGAATAAATTTGCACGATTCAATGAGAATGTATTTTCGTTGGCAACGCAAACAAAATTGTCAAATCATTCTCTTATTTTTATAAGCTCAGGATATTAAAAACAGTCTTCAGAAAAGGTAAAACAAAGTACCATTTTCCACGTGGGCCTTTTCCCTCCGCAGTAATACGTACCAAATGTTTGCATCAATTTTTTCCTGTATTCAGAACACGTTCTTCCATCAAATGCTTAGTATAGTAGTTAATAGTTTAATACATATTACTATTTCGTGATAAATTAGGAATGGTAAAATGAAGTATGATCGAAACAAGATACCGCAGTAATCTCTCCTTTTTATTTCAATTTTAGCACTCGTGCGTTTCTCGGAAACGGTTGCGTGAAAGATCCTGGGATAACAGTTCACCTGATTTTGCTTTACACTTGCCAGGAAATTATTTTTCAATTATAACGTCACAATTTAACCCTTGCATGATGGGAGGTAGGTCTACTTCAACTGAAAGTTATAAATGTCCCATCTGAATTCTAATTTCTCTATTTGTGTCAGAGCTGATAAGAATATTTTATCCACTGTCTAGTGGTGAGTACAGAATACACCTCGTGTCGATTTCCCATAGATTATCGTTCGAATGCACGCTAACAAATGAAAGTCAATGAAGACGTGCAAAGTTTACATACAATGTGCAACGAAAGTGTTCAAGCGATAAGATATTCATAAGCTTCGCTGCACAGTTAAAGACTATAAAACTGTGCCTTATGCAAATCTAGCATGTACTACCAGATAAACTCTAAAAATAGACAGGTTGAGACAAAACAGTTATTTATAAAATCCACTAAAAAAGGGTCAACGAACAATACTACATCAGTATTAAAACAATCACTACAGTTAAATATAATAAATTGTATGATATCGGCGCTAGGTTCGATCCTTAATAGAAATAACAACAAATGTGCAATTATTTACATGTTTCTAACGTTTCGATCCCTATGTGGATCTTTTTCAAACAGAACATTTTCGCGTCTGAAAACGAAAAAACAACAAATAAATTTTCAATGTAATACCAAATACTTGAAAACAGCGTGGTTCCAGAAGAAACAAAAAAAAAAAAGAAAAACTAAAAATCGTATACATACTTGCTGTATCAAAAGTGGACAAAAACATTTTAACACAAATTAAGGAGTTACAACATGTGTGTACTTTATTCCATGATGGTAGATATGTAACTGAGGCATGTGCTGCTTCAGCGACAAGACGACTCAGAACATATATCTAAATGACGGACGACGATTGGTAGATCGTTATCGATTAATGGTGGTGTGTACAACATAGAGCGGCAAATTTGAAACCCGATTTAACAGAAAACATATACGATTAACCATAAAAATTAAAATTCAATACAAGAATTGTAAAAACGAAAATACTACATTTTGTGAATAACGGAAAATTATATCAATTTTCAAAACTAAACATTCAAGTAATCATTAACATATTTTTTGAGAAATAAATGGAAAACAGGAAAAAGCAAAAATGAAAAAACGAAAACAGTTAAATCTTTGAAGTTCTCAAAAAATATTTTAAGTGCTTAGGCCTCTGGAGGTCTTAATTCGGCACTGAAGTATTGTGTGCTTTTATTTTTATAAAGGCTAGTTAGACGAATGCGAAACTAATTCATTCTATTGTAATTAATATTTGTCCCTATATTTTCATTTTATTACCCCATTCTCCCCTATTTATTTCAATCCCTGGTTCTACTTCAGTTTGCCCTTAATTTTGTAGACTGGTGTAGGTCACACATTTTTATCGCGGAAGACACTTCCGTCCCACAGTGTATCGTGTATCATCGCGAAGTTCGCAACCGCATGTCACCACGTGCACGCGACACGAGCAGAACGCGCGGTGCAAGAACACACAGCGGCGAGTTATGCGAGCGGAGAGACAGCATTTTGTTACGGTCGGAGACCCACCTGTGCTGAAAGAAAGGCAGAGAACGAATGAAGAAAGGAGAAGAATTCAGGAGAACGGTCTCGAGCGGTTCAACGGTGACGGGGAATCACAGAGCAACGGAGCCGCCTGTTTCGCTAGGTGTGTCGGCCGGATAACACAATGCGGGGCGGCTGCGGTTAATAAACCCGCGGTATAAACCCGCTGTCACGAATGCGCGAACGAACGAAATTCATAGGGTGACCTGTCCGGTGAATAAACATTCTCTAGCGAATAAACATAATTTCCATTAAACGAAAAAATATTCCTTCTTCATGTCGAAATTTATACAGTAATTCTATTGTAAGGTAACAGACGCGCACTCGGGAAATTGAATAACCATTTGCGAATACTAATTTCAACAGATGCTCGAGTGTTCATTCACTGGATAGGTCCAGAGTCGCCAGAATTAAGTGTCTCCACTCTACCTTCCCCTTCTACGACGCTATTCGCCACGCTTCCGCCGCGGAAGTTCTGCATGATTCAACAAGCAGTGTCAACCTACAATTCGACTTTTTACAGAAGTGCATCGACGCAGTTGCAAAGTGCAATTACACTCGTTCTTCGAATGCTAATCGATGATCTCGTTTAGCACGAATCGATTCTTTCTGTTGTTTCGAACAGCAACTTGTCCTTCGAATGCTATTCTTTGGTCTCATTTTGCACGAGTCGATTCTTTATGCAATTCTGACTAAACAAGTATTAGTCAGGCGTGAATTGAAGTATTACAAAAGCTTCGTACTTGTCAACATATTAATCCTTTCCTACAGCGTTCACAGTGAATGTTCAAATGTCGATTATGAAACACTTGCATTTTGCAACTGCACCGATGTACTTCTGTGAAAATCCGCATTGCAGAATACATAGCACAGGCATGTCAAACACGTGGCCAGACAAGTACTCTGCGGTCCGACCAAAAGCTTTGAAACTATTGATGACAATTTACGCGTGATTCAGTATTCAAACAAACATATACGGATGTTGGGATTCCTACATATAATTATACCTTTCCTTACACTTCTACAATTATTTATTTGTCAATCGATTTCTCAATATGTTATGTTCAATTATGCGTATTTCTGCTGGTATCGGTAGCAGTGGTAGCATTAATATGTGCGAATCACTATTTTCAACGTTAAAAACTAATAAAATTGCAGACCGGCGTATATAATCAATTTAAAAAATAATTACAGCCCCACAAACTCAACCAAATTTTGAAAATTTTGTTACTGAAAACCGTTGCCAAGTTTCTTCGAAACAAAAATGACATAGTTTTATAAAACAATTTTTTTAAAACAAGTTTTATAAAACAGTTATTTTGTACATGTAACTGCAATGTTAATCAAAAAGATGTGTTACTTCTTTATTTCGAGTTTGGCTTTTTATTGCGGTCCTCGAATTAATCTGTAATACTTAATGAATCCCTTAGGGGGTAAAAGAGTTTGACATGCCTGATATAGCACACGTTAAACCATGCAAAACTATTGATTTAAATTTTTATTCTATTTTTAGTAACAACTACCGAGATATAATTCGACTCCGTTACGAGATACTCTCTATCGTGTATGTGTCCGGTACCGGCATAGTGAGAGAGTATTTTTCCTGCTCCCTCCCCTCATCTTGCGACTCTAGATGGGTCACCCTATTCGACCGGTATGCAAACGCTGAAATGTAGGCTACGGGCGAAACTCTTTTAACGCGGACGCCTTAAACCACTCCCGCAACACCCCGTAACACCTTCTAACACCCTGTAACACCCTAAACACCCGCTGGTATTTCCGCGCAAGCCCGACGCAAACTTCCGCGACGGCTGGATCGCGTATCGTGTCGACCGTGCGCAAACAAGTTAGTAATTACTCTTTCCGACGAGAAGTTTTCGGCGCCCGCCCGAAGGCCAATGTAAATAAAAAGCCTCGAAGCGCGCCGTGGGAAGTTTCGGGTTACGGGCGCCACGTTCCGCCTCGATACCTCGCGAACTTCGATCGATACATCGCTGCCTCGCGCGACGATTATTCGGGTAAGACCTCCACGAAAGGTTCCCGAAACCCTTTGCACCGGAACCAGCGGTACGTAATTGAAACTGCTTTTATCTTTTGCATGTAAATGGGGAACCGGTGCATGGGGCCGAGGGAGGAACAACGCTCGATATAAAGGGCAAAACGGCCCCGATGAGCCTCGCTTTGAATTGTTGATACTGTTTGCAAGATAATGGCGTGTTAATCCTTTGTAACCCGCTTTATTGAATTGTTCGCAGACGCTGTCGGTCGAATATGGAATTATG
Organism: Lasioglossum villosulum; assembly: GCA_963971365.1. NCBI lineage: Eukaryota > Metazoa > Arthropoda > Insecta > Hymenoptera > Halictidae > Lasioglossum > Lasioglossum villosulum. Next base: position 25,936,637 of record OZ020502.1, read on the forward strand.
AAAGAACCGAACGGGGCTGAAATGTTCTAAATATGCGAATCGTGTGCAGTCGTGTTGCCTGCGATTGCATTGAAAACGGTGCGCGTTCGGTGCGAGTTAATTCCGGTATAAAGAATTCAAGAGAACAGTTTAGAATAGAATCCGTACATACGTATATTTCGAATAATTTATAATTTCGAATAAAGTCGATCCGAGCTTTCTTTTGGTACAGCTCGACTATCGAAACCCCTATTAACGAGCTTCCGTTAGAGTGTTAAGAAGATTTAAGAACATCATTGTATCAATTCCAGTTTGATAACATAATTAAATGATGAACAAATGTTTTTTGACACACGCGTCTTGCAAACAACGCAAGCATTGTTTATTTTGCATGAAGATCCGCGGTCTACTCATCTACTCGAAATTCGCCATCAAGTGACGCGATACACTTCTAGTAGCATGTACAGTAATTTCTCAATCGTAGTCCTCGGTCGCCTCTGCAATCGTAGTCCAGTGCCTACCCATTCCACCGCCTGTCAACGCTGCGCCGGGCAGCAGGACGGCGATGTTTGATGTCGGCTCGGGTATATCGGTGTGAACACCACTACATTGACTCGAGTGAATCGAATTTTCAAACTACTTAATTTTCATTATTTTTTTATGAGATTTTACTGGCTTATTCCTGGCATTTTTCTGATTAAAACAAGACCAAACACGATATAATTTGGCCAATATTTAGTGGTTTCATTGACGGTATGGAGTAACTGTAGGGAATGGAAGAAGACAGCGAGTGAAAAAAAATAAAAACTAAATATTGGCCAAATTATATCGTGTTTGGTATGATTTTAATCAGAGAAATGCCACGAATATGTTGGTGAAAGTTCCACAATGATATCATCGAAAATAAAGAAGCTAAGGCCTTGGTGTTTTATTGTGATGACGCACGGGCCTTTAAACTGTGCCGGCGACGGGGACACGCTTCGGCCACGCGATCCTATTTCATTCTGTCCTTCTCTACGTTCGGCTTGTCGTTTGAAGTCTCAGCGCGGTAGGGTAGACGCAGTCATAAATCAAAAAATAGCCAGCCTACTTGATCGTAGTCCGTTCATAACACGGGTGTTGGGACTACGATTGAGAAATTACTGTACTCGAAATTCGCCATCAAGTGACGCGATACACTTCTAGTAGCATGTAGTGGTAATATTCGAATAGCGAGAACGCACGTGACTGTACCGATAAGACGGTTTCGAATTCCTTCGGAATGCCGCGTTACGATGCACGGACAATACAAAATTGTCGACAATTGTTTCTTAGCACGCCAATATACCGAAAACCAGTCCTATCGCAAATATGAAAACTGTATGCCCGCAGTCTCTCTGCTCAAACTCAAACGAAACCGACCGTGTTGCCGGGGACGTTCCAGCTAATGTAGTAATTATATGCGCTGTATTCCCTCGAGTGGAAGCCATCATCGAGGAATCTCGTTGACCCGCGACGTTCCCTCTGCTCGCCAACGGGAATAGAAGGGAGAACAGGTCCCGAACAACATTCTGGCACCGTGCAGATACGATTTCATATGCAAACGCGAAGATACAAGGCCAAGCCCCTTCGCACAATGGCTTATGTCATACCGTTCTTCCCCTTTACCATCCGCAGTTCCCTCAGTCCGTGTTCTCGGTGTCCTCCACTTCTCTCGTCTCTTTTCGTCGCTCTATTCCTCCAACGATCTCTTCTTCTTCTTCGATCTCCGCTTTCCACTCTACACTCTCTCTTCCTGTTCTTTCTGAATGAACCGACGTAACCAGCTGCATCCTCGTCGACGAAACCGACGTCGATGTCGACGACGACGTCGACGACGCTGTTCCCTATTCTATTTTTAGAGTGCTCCGTCATTTGTGTCTCTTTGAATAGCTCGTAAAGTAGTACGGCGTGACTGCTGATTGAATCGGGCGCATCACTCGAGGCGAAGCTGTCCGGGATTGTCCCGACAGTAATGGCCGTGATCAAAGCGTAATTGAGATTCGCGAAAATCGCGTTCGCCGGCTTTGTCCGCGCGTCGACGCGCCAACCCTCGCGGAAATACCGTTATGCTCCAGAGAAATTATTCCCGACATTACGCGACTATGTAATGTTTTCGCGACCGCTCGATTCCTCGAGCTTTTTACCGGCGTTCGGGCCGATGCGACGCGACCGTGTGTTGCGCTAGGTAACTAATTAAATGTCAATGTAATTAGCTCTCGAGAATGGCCCCGATAACTTCTGCATTTTATTTTCGAATGCCCTGATTTTTCGCTGGATTAATACGCTCGTTTGGTCGACGCGTGTCTTCTGTGTGTGCAGAAAGTGACTATATTTTTATAGCTACACAATTTATATATTTTTTTTTAAATTAATAATTAATAATTTTTAAAAATTATTAATTAGAGTTGTGAACGGTTCTAAGCATTGTCAATTATATATTCTTTTATTTTTAGTAATTGTTCATTTATATTTCTTAAATAATTCAGGTTTCTTAAATAAATCAGCTTATATATATATATATATATATATATATATATATATATATATATATATATATATATATAAGCTGATTTATTTAAGAAACCTGAATTATTTAAGAAATATAAATGAACAATTACTAAAAATAAAAGAATATATAATTGACAATGCTTAGAACCGTTCACAACTCTAATTAATAATTTTAAAAAATTTACTTTTAATGATATTCCGTGAAGATTAATCTTTCCGATATACCTAAAGCAACAGCCATTCGTTTAGTTTAAGTGCCACAAATTGATTACTTGAATGACAGTTTAGATGTCCCGAGTGAAAATAGACCCAAGCGCAGCAGTCGAAAGTTTAATGTCTCCTTAATTAAATTGGATCGGCGATGATTTACTGTTATTGACAGCAAATTTTCTGCAGATTGTGAGAGAATTCGTTTTCCTTTGGTTCGTAATATTGTAGGCGAAATAATAAAGAAAATATTAATGCACGTATCAATATAATTATATATAAAACTGTTACTGTTCTACTGTGAATGAATTGTTAATATCAACTGGACAGAAGGAGTGATCGAAAGGAAAATTAGATTAATTTAAAAGGTGCATGGATATGAGGATATACAGTGGACAGCGTGGAATGAAATTATTATTTAATTCCCTTTGTGTTGGAGAGAACGGAGCTTGAATCTTGACCAAATATGCTTATCTGGGACAGCTTGGTCGAAGAGCATGTCCATTATATTTACCATTTTCATAACTGTTGTTTCTCAGGAACAAAGTACGTATTATTTTACAGTTTCGACTTATTCTCCATGCAGATTTATCGAATTATATATGTCAGCAATTCGGAAGTACCCAGCTTTCTGCTTAGAGAACGCGATCGTATATTTAATCGAACACGTTCGCACTATTCGGTCTGAATTTTTCCAACGACTACTGGCAAGAACAAAATGCAAATTAATTCATTTTATCGGTGCTTATTTTGTAGACAGACGGCAGTTTCTATAATGACTGCTGTATGGACCACACTGGCCTTAGTATTTATATGTTATTAGACCTTGCGATGGTTAAAATGGAACCACTTAGTCTTGAACTCCAAAAAAGGACCAAAAATACAAAGCCTTTGTGAATGTTTGCGTAATGGAATATTTATTTATTTATCAGCTCAGAAAAGTGTTGAGAAAAGTTACGTGTCATCGAGGTATTAAATGTTTTGTGGAATATACGTCAAAACTATTCTTACAACTTTGTCTGAACGTGCCAGGTATACGTTGAAATATTTTAAGCACGGTAGAGGAACCAAGCGAAGCAAACAACGCACCATGATTATTCATTCTGTCTGTTTTCTTTTACACTGCGCGTCACAGATAAAGGCAACATTACCAGCTCTGTTATCTTTCCTACTTGAAGCTCTTCCCGAGACAAATACACAAAAGATACGTACGCTTGTGTCAACGTTACTTCTAATTACAGCTTCATCCGATGCCGTGTGCTTATTACTCAAGTTTATCTATGGGCTATCAAAACAATCTCGCTGCAATGACAGCTCAGGATCTTGGGACTCTAATGGATCAAAATTCAGGGCACTAAGCACACTTTTAATATCGCCAACGAACACACTTCTGGAGAGAGTATAATATTTTGAACGATAATATTTTTAAGAAAACATTCGTACCATAATCTCCCTATTTTTTCCATATTCTACAATGTTTCAGCTTAAGCTTTTTCGGTATCCATGCATTTTCGGCCGATTTTTGAAGCAACTTGAGTAGGAATGTTTCTCATTACCATGAAGTTGTAAAGCAGAGCTACCGATAGTTCACCTCAGGAGGGATAGAAACCTTTTATTTGTTAGTTATGGCCTGTTCGACTCAAAGGAAAAGTATCGGAGGAAAATCGGACTCAGTTTTCCGGTTGTGGACGGTCTCATTTAAATCTGGGTAAGAATATTTTGTCGGACTCCGATATCGGAGATGTATGAATCGACCCTTATACGGCCGTTTTTTGCCGGTCGGACCGGCTACCGGTCCACACGCCTAGGCGCGTACACGTGTCCATCAGGCGTGCCTTGGCAAAAACAATAAGCTGCTGCTTGCTTAACGGTAGACACCACCTACAGCGTCCCCATTTTATAGGAGCGTCTTGAGCGTTCGTTCCCTAGGATATATACAACTTTCCAGTCGCGTCTCCGCCGGAGGTGGTCCACGGAAGCAACGAAGCCACGCCGCGCCGACGACGACGGCCAAGAGACCGGTGTACGCAACCAGACTTATCGGCCGGAATAAATCTCGGTAGTTGGTCGAGTGCGAGGGCGCGAGGGTGGAGCCCATTATTCCAGGGACACGGAGAGGAACGGTGCCCGTAAAACTAATAAACGATGCGGCCACCGATCGGCGACGTTTATTGAGTCTGCGCGCCCCGAAGAATTTCAATCTTTCCGGACGATTCACAGCAGCCCGCGCGTAGTACGCGCGACGGAAAAGCGAACGGCTGTCGTCGCCGCGTCGGCTCGTAAAATCTACAACGCTGTCGTCAGGGACGTTCTACAAGGTGGCTCAAAATTCCTTCAACAACCAAAAATGGGAGGTTCCTGAGTAGTGACATTTTCCTTTACAAAAATGACGTTCGCAACTTTGTTAAAAGGGTAGGGTACCCACGTGACATTACTAGAATCTTTTTTTTTTTGTTAAGGATAGTGGTAAAAGTTCAAAAACTTCCACTACCCGGGACAACCAATGGGTTGCCCCTCTATCTTCATTGTCCCGCTAGCTGGATTCTCGGGGACCTACTATTCGCATAACTCCCGGGTCCAAACGGGTGACCCACACCTGTTCTTGTCTTTCATGACACTACTAGAATCTAACCAGAATCTAACTAGATTTTGGGCCAAAACAAGGGTGTACGCGGGGACAATTCACGTCCTCGTACGATTATATTTTGAGCTAAGTGAGGGCTCATTCGAAAGAGGAAGGTTACACGCAGTACTCTTCTCATGTTTCTTTTTAGATGATGATTGCATGAAATAATATGAGTGACCAAAGTAGGCGAAACAAATGAAGAAAAATTTCGGAGATTGTAATGTATTTTTCGTTCACGAAATGATTTTTCTTGCTAATATTATAACCAGAGCGCGCTGCATGTAACCTTCCTCTTTAGAATGAGCCCTCACTCAGCTCAAAATATAATCGTATGAGGACGTGAAGTGTTCCCGCATGATCGCATTCAATTGTTCCCCAGATTCCCTTCATGAAGGGTGAGTAGAAGCAATTTTAGTTCAGCTACTTAGACGAGATGGCGCTTAGTCAGGTGAACTATCAGCGTATTGATAAAATATCGATAAAAAGAAAAAAACCTGTATTGATAGCGAAACTGAAGCGTGTTAGATTTATACGAATGTATGTTCATCATTGTTGCCAAATTGGTTTTCCGCGCGGGGGTTGATCACAATGAAAAATACGAGTCACGTGGGTACCCTACCTCCTTAAGGGAGTAGACTCGTTTTTCAGGATTGCAAGGGTGGGGTAAAATTTGAAAAAGATAAAATTTTCCGTAATTGATTTAATCAAATAGTTGCAACAGAAGGAGAATGATTTATACCGGGTACAGAAAGAGTAGTGATCATCTGTCCTAGGAGGTGTCTCGCGAGGTCCAATTTTTTTGGAACAGAGGAAAGGCGATAGCGGCGGACATTTAGGAATCCATTACTGTCATGGGACTTTCAATAGTTGTGCCGTGTATAAACGAAATTATGATTACGTTAGTTCACGATTGAAATTGCTATTATTGTTCATAGATCTATTCACATGTTCGCTGCCACGTTGTGTGTGGGTTACATAATTATTCGTCTATCTTTGAGAATTAATTTTGTTCATTGCACAGTTGTTTAAGCCAAACTTTATTGGGATTTGCATGATCTAAAAGAGTTCGAGAAGTAATTACTACGATGATCTACCACGACTTCGCAATTTTTATTAAAATAACTGTATAACTTTGATCTTGCGGGATTTTTTAAATCCTCGGTCATTTTCTTAAAGAACCGCAGAACAATCGCCTGTAGATAATGAAATGTATTTTCACGACACCTGCCTTCGAAATTATGCAGGAAAACTGAATTCTGAGAATCGAGAACGACCTCTGGACGAGCGCCGACAGGTAATGGAGGACTTCATCGAGCCGCGGCGAGCACGTGTTCATGGTTCGTTGATTTAATGGCGCGTCGGTGACGGTGCAGAGTCTCGTCGCACTAGAATTTTCTTCTGTCCCAGCAGCCCCTGCAGCTCGGCAGCAGTGGTGGCACAGGTTCGGGAACAAGGGTTTCGCATCGGCCGTAAATTATCATCGTGGAAATATGGCTTTTCGGGACATTAAACGGCTGGGTTCTCGCTTTGAATAAAGCGGGCGAGTGTTGGCCGCGGTGAGATGATTGAACGAGAAAAGGGAACGAGGATCGCAAGGGTGGGGGGTTAATGCGGCGCGAAGAGGTTGCGGAGCACAGCGACCAACCGCGGGGCCCGGCCTATAATTTCTGATCAGCATAAATCTCTCGGTGAGCGCAGCGTCCCTCGCGCAGCCGCCGCGCCGCGCCGCTTCCTTCCGCCCCGGCTCACGGTCAAAGTTAAACCATCCCCGTCGCCATCCTACCGCCCAGGATGAATATCCTACACCCTCAGGGGAAAAGGGCTCCCTCTCGCGCTCCTAGGCCAACGCAATACTCCAACGGTGCCACTTTGAGGCGCGCATAGGCCCGATGGAAAGCGACAGGATCAAAAGTGGCTGCGAGATCGCACGAATTGCAAATTGGATGCCTAATATCGTCGAAGGGGATGACTGGAAAGATGCATAATCTGGCTAGCAGCGAAACGACTCGAGAAAAACTGTTTTATTATTCGAATATTTCATTGATCGGTTGTTTTCTAATTCACCCTCCACATTCCGAATTATTTTTCAATTTTGTTGACACCAACTACCTACTATTTTAAGTATTTCATTTGAAATTTACTTCCAAGAATTTGGTCTTAAATACTACTTATTTTAAACGAAATTGTTCACTAATTATGTCGAATATACCTCTCAAACTTTTTTCTAATTAATATTTGTGGAACTTATACTGGTTTTTAATGAAAAAATAAAATAAATAAAGGAACATTTTTCTTTCTTCGATGCCGAGTCACACTGACGTTGGAGCATCGAAAAAATAAATTGCAGTACATATATGTGCGTCGTCGAATCGTTACGCGTTTGCATGGTGGTACTTTGAAGCGGACACAGGGCCGATGGTAAGCGACAGAATCAAAAGTGGCTTATAGATCGCACGAATTGCAAATTGGATGCCTAATATCGTCGAAGGGGATGACTGGAAAGATGCATAATCTGGCTAGCAGCGAAACGACTCGAGAAAAACTGTTTTATTATTCGAATATTTCATTGATCGGTTGTTTTCTAATTCACCCTCCACATTCCGAATTATTTTTCAATTTTGTTGACACCAACTACCTACTATTTTAAGTATTTCATTTGAAATTTACTTCCAAGAATTTGGTCTTAAATACTACTTATTTTAAACGAAATTGTTCACTAATTATGTCGAATATACCTCTCAAACTTTTTTCTAATTAATATTTGTGGAACTTATACTGGTTTTTAATGAAAAAATAAAATAAATAAAGGAACATTTTTCTTTCTTCGATGCCGAGTCACACTGACGTTGGAGCATCGAAAAAATAAATTGCAGTACATATATGTGCGTCGTCGAATCGTTACGCGTTTGCATGGTGGTACTTTGAAGCGGACACAGGGCCGATGGTAAGCGACAGAATCAAAAGTGGCTTATAGATCGCACGAATTGCAAATTGGATGCCTAATATCGTCGAAGGGGATGACTGGAAAGATGCATAATCTGGCTAGCAGCGAAACGACTCCAGAAAAACTGTTTTATTATTCGAATATTTCATTGATCGGTTGTTTTCTAATTCACCCTCTGCACTCCGAATTATTTTTCAATTTTCTTGACAACTACCTGTTATTTTAAGTATTTCATTTGAAATTTACTTCCAAGAATTGGTCTTACCTACTACTTATTTTAAACAAAATTGTTCACTAATTATGTTGAATACACCTCTCAAACTTTGTTCTAATTTATATTTGTGGAACTTATACTGGTTTTTAATTAAAAATAAAATAAATAAAGGAACATTTTTCTTTCTTCGATGTCGATTCACACTGACGTTGGAGCATCGAAAAAATAAATTGCAGTACATATATGTGCGTCGTCGAACCGTTACGCGTTTGCCTGGTGGTACTTTGAAGCGGACACAGGGCCGATGGGAAGCGACAGAATCAAAAGTGGCTTCTAGATAGCACGAATTGCAAATTAGACGCCTAATATTGTCGAAGGGCTGGTTGGAGCGTGGTGCATAATCCGGCTAGCTGCGAAACGGCTGTAGAGGGCCGCTCGAACCCTCGGAATTTCGAGATGTCGAACGCGTAACGAGATCAGAGGGACGTCGGGTTAAGCGAACGAGAACGGCGAGAGCGGGGACGCACGGGGCACTCGATGCGCGCGAGACTCCTCCTCGACGATTCAGTTTGCAATTTCGATGCGAAAAATCTGGCGCCAGGCCAGCCGGGGAAACACCGACGCGAGCCGGGGCGCGCGAGGAATTCTGATTTCGACTTCTTGCCCGCGAACTCGCCGAGCTGGGAACGCAGGTGCGGTTGATATACAGGCTGCTTTTAAAAACGGATTTGGGATTTATGTCTCTTTAAGGTGGAATACCGTCGGTTTTATCGAGTAGAAAATTTGTAATGACTGCGAAGCGAATTGTTGTACCTCTTGGAAACGTTTTTTATCATTTGCGATTGTGTTTACTAGCGAAGTAGGCGATGGCCGATTTCTCGGGCTTCGAATGTTCGAATTTTTATGCAAACCACAAATAAATTCGAAAAACTTTTTCACAGGGCCACTGGGGAAGCAGATCTACAAGATTCATACAATTGCATTCTGATTGGTCTATCCATTGTTGAATAATCACTGGAATTGAACGTTCTCCTCCTTTTCGAAGTCGGTGCAATAAGAAACCTGCATTTACTGGCAAGAAACAGGAGCGGTTTAGTTTGTTTCGCTCTTTCATAATTGTTGTACCATATTGATAATAATTTATCAATATATTGATAAAAGAGAATTTGAAATACTTTATAACAGGATCACTGGGGATGCAGCCCCTACAAGATGCATACAATTGCATTCTGATTGATCCATCCATTGTTGAGTAACCACTGGACTTGAATATTCTGCTCCTTTTCGAAGTTGATTCTATAAAACCTGCGTTTACTGCAAAATACAGGAGCCATTTACTTTCTTTGCTTTTTCATAATTGTAACAGCATATTTCATAATTTATCCGAACGCTAACTGGCTTGGATAATAGTAGCTTTATTGTATTATGGATTAAACCAGTAAATATAGCCCAAATACTGTCGTGTTTGGTATCGTTTAATCAGAAAAATGTCCTGAATATGTTGGTAAAGGGCCATGAAGAAATCATTAAGAACAAAGACGTATTAATGTCAAGTACAAGTCTACTGGCAAGAAATCAAAGAGATTTCGTTCCCGAAGTTTCTGCAGCGAAACATTATTGAAGCAGTGGATGAAATTGTAATATGTTAGTAAACGGTCCATTTTTTAACGTAACATATTACATGCAACACAAACGATGATCAAACAACGACTGCAATAATAATTGATTTTCATACATTTTACGCACACACAGGCACAAAACTGTACTTTTTGGTGTCGCCGTGAAATTTCGAATATTCCGGGGTGCATCGAAATTTGTCGCGCGTCGGGAAAAAGGACATGCGGCCAAAATTCATGGGGACGGGCGACGGGCGGGTGTGACGGATGGCGCGACGAGATGTGGGTGCCATTATTTAGTCGAGACCGGAAAGCCTGCGGGTGTGTCTCGATTCCGTGAAAGTCTGCGCGTATCAAACGGAGGGCATCGAACGAAATGCGACGATCCGGTCAAAGAGATTCCGAGACGAGGGTACGAGTCGAAAACAAGCATAGCCGACGGTCACCTCTGTCCCCCGTTCGATTCCATCCGCGTTTCTATCGGCGGCGTCCATCGCGGTAAATCCCTTGTTCGGCGCCCGAGCTCCTTTGCCTCGAAAGATTGGAAAGCTTTTTCGCTTTGAAAACCGCGACTCCTATTCCTTTCCCGTGGCCGGTCACAAAGGAGGAAATAAATTAGATTCCTGCGGATGGTGTGCGGACCACGTGTGTCGTTAAATCACCGAAGGTTTCTCATCAAAGCATCCTACACCCCACCGCCATGTCTCGCCTCCGTGCGCGTGTTTCTTGTGTGCGTGTATCCGCGCCGTTTGTTTGCATCGCGCAAACAGGTGCATCGGCTAACCACTCGCCCTTTTCGCGTCGCCAAAAGGGCATTGATCGCGACGCTTGCATATTATCGCCTGTACCCACAGATACCCACTGCCTTTCGTCCACGGCGAATTTAGCTCTGGTCAAGGTCGGTGCACGACTCGCAGAACCAGATGAATGAACTCGGACACAAACGCGATCCTTTTTCGTCCGCTAACGGTCGCCCAAACAATCCTTTCGTTCCGTGATCCTGAGCTACTTTTAAAAACATTATCGCTCTCGAAAAATATCAAACTTTATACGAGACAATTTTTTCGTTTGCTGACGGTCGTTCAAACAATTCTACCGTTCTGTGATTCCTAGCATTTTTAGAGAACATTTATGCAAGCGAATCTTTATGCAAAATAGAAATTTTCTTTCTTAATATATTTCATAGGTCGAAAATAATATAACAGTGTTATTAAATTCTTCTAATGTTTTCACTGTGTGAAATTATACCTACTCGTTTTTGTTATAAGTGCATCAAATCCGATGTCTAATTATCGCTCTCGGAAAATATCCAACTTTTTACTAAACAATTTTTTCCTTGATTCAATTTTCTGACTCGCTAGTAGTTGCCCAAACAATTTTACTGTTCTGTGATTCCGAGCAATATTTCAAAACATTATCACTAGATAGCGGATTTTTATGCAAAATAAAAATTTTCTACCTGATTTCCAACCAACTGGGGTGAAATAGAAATGATTGAATTTAGTTTCTTTCTTAATATATTTAATAGGTCGAAAATGATATAACAGTGTTTTTAAATTATTCGAATATTTTTACTGTGTAGAATTACAACTACTCATTTTTGTTATAGATGCATCAAATTCGATGCAGACAATTTTTTCCTTGATTTGATCCTCCTACTGAACTCTTCAACACAATTTTTCTCACCAGGGTTCACACTGAAACAACCTGTATTGACTCAAAGATGCTTGTTTCAGATTAGTTGAGCAGACCAGAAACCAGCCCGTGTAACTCCCTGAATCTGAGGTAATTAACCCTTGTAATATAAATTAAGTCTTACATCGAAGTCTTGAAAATAATCCCCAGTTGACTTCATCTTAAGGATGAATGAAGAAGTCGGTAACAAATTTCAATTTAAAACGAGTGTCAGAGTATTAATTGTGAGAGCTCTGAATTAATTTGTACACCTAATATTCCATTGTACATACAGAGTAGCTCGCGGTAAATTGGATCAGCGAAGAACTTACAGTTTTAATTAACTTAATTGTAATTAACTAGGTGAAACATAGAACAGTAAAAAGTATAAAGATTCTAAGAAAATTATTATGATCTTTCCAACGTAAAAAGACTATTAAAGGGTGAAATGAATTTTTATCAAACTACTGCTTCCTACAATCGATGCAGAATATTTTTATTTTGCATAGAGATGTAGTCTAGTTATCATGTTGCCAGTAGATTATACTTTTCTTCCTCTTCCTTATTTTTAAAAATAATTCTTGTTTAAGAGAAAAAGGTCCGGGAACGCAATTTGCCGCGAACACGCTGTATACAAAATGATAAAAAGTAGGTAGCGAGTCTTTGGCAGCATACTAAGTTTCTTAGGGACCGAAAGGGAAGATCAAAACATAATATCGTTCTTGCCCCGGTACCGCGAACCTTCTCCAGTAGTTTTCAATTACATGAGCGGTGGAAACGCGGCATCGGATATAATGAAAATGAAACACTGCGAAAAACCATCAAGGAAGGTAAATCAGCTCCTTCGAGCTTGAAACGAAGTTGAACGATCCGATTTCTGTGTAAACCCCCGAGCGAACGCTAATTATTCGACGAATTACGCCATTAAGCGAAGTTCGACTTCTCAACGCGGTATAAGTGGGGAGGGTGCACAACCACATTTCCCGGATAGTTCTCAGACTCGTTATGTACGTTTCACGTCGAGTGTCAAATCGAATTTCTGCGGTGCCATACGAATTCAAATAGCTCCGGGGGAAGTTGCTGAACCGGGCCAATTCACTGATTTTTCTCGGAGCCGCGCCCCGCTCTTCGGTAATTACGCGAAAGTACAGCACAGTATGTGGGAAGTTTGCGAACCAGACATCTATCCGCTTTCCGTTGACGCTGAATTCGATAATGCCGAGCTCGGGAACGCTTCCCTATTCCACTGTCGAGAAATTAATTGGCAACTCTTTGGAGAAAATCGCGTGTCATTAACGACCGAAGCCTGGTAATTAGAATAGATTGCACTTTTTATTCCTATGCGCTGATTGATCGATCACCATTACCGTTGATGGACACCATTAAGCAAGGTATAATACGAACATCGTGTAACTAAGTCGATTTTTCAGCTCTCCAATTGTGCCAACAGACATCTCGTTAACTAACGTGTACGTAAACAATGCAAATTGTTAGATTCTTCTTGCGATGTTTCTTACATGTTTTATTGAAAGTTTTGAAATATGATTCGAAGATTGTCCTGAAGGTAGTTACAGTAAACGTACCTTTACTGTCCAACAGCCGTGGTTTGCACGGACAGTGATCGTACCCGCACACTATTTTTGATTTCAATAGATAGCCGACATAAAGAAGCACTTATGACTAGACTGCGGATTTTATGCGCTTATAACAAAAATGGTGAAACTTGAAATGGTAGAAAGAATTTAAAAACATCTACTTGATCGTCCATCAAGAAATTAATTATATCAAGATATTTTCTGGACATCGTCAAATTAAATGTTAATTATCTTGATAAAGAATGAGTATTGTCAAAAACGCTCGAATATAGGTCAACTCATTTTTGCTCTAGATTCACCAGAAGAAGTTTCATTAAAACCGACGACCTCACCACTGTGACCTCTCCTTGTAAGATTGTTAAAGCAAGAAAGAAATTTCTATGCAGTTCCTTTGTCATTTAACGAATGCAGACAATTTTTATTTTGCATAAAGAATTGATGGATGTGCCACGTCGAGAAGTGGTCGGCAAGAAAATCAATTTTCTTACTGGGATAAGTGATCCTCAGCTTACCAACTCCGTGACGAATGCTTTGATACGCCACCTAGAACCATCGCTAATCGTTTCCACCCATTTTGCGATTACCATAGCCCCAAGAGAGAGAGAGAGAGAGATAGCCAGTCAATTGACAGTTAAATGAGTCTGGCGAATTCAATAACGAGTTCCGTCCACGTGTAGGTCGGAACAGAAAAACCACGTGGCCGATCATGATCCCAGAAGGATCGTGACGTCCGATCATTAGGGTTGCGTGGAAAATCGTTGTTTCCCTAGTGGTAAACGTGCAGTTAACCCGCGACGGGGTATTAAAGGTGCGTTATCACTGAGCGAGTGGCCTGCATTAATGAAACCCGATGAAAAGGCAAGATTAATGCGCATAAATATCTCAGTCCGACGGAATAAACGCGAGCTGTTGGTACAGACGGGGGTTTCGAGGAGTGTACTTTATGCGGCTAATTATGTAAGAAATATGCACATAGATAACACGGTCATTAGATTTCCGCGGCGAGGAACGCGCGGCCGTGCGCGCCATTTTCCTCACTTTTCCGCGATGCAAACAGTCGGCGAAACTCGCGGAAAGAAAGAGGAGGAAATAGAGATACGGAGAAGGAAAGGGTTCGTGCAATTAAGCAAAGGCGATTCAGCGAGGCGTGGTATGGACGCTAAACCCACCAGCGATAATCGAATGATCGGATCAGAATGTATTATTTTACAATTATTGCAATTATGAAGATGCTTCCGTTAGAAATGATTAAATATACATCAATCAGACATATATTACGATAAAAATCCGAATATGGTGAACATGAATATAGTCTCCGTACGTTAAGATATGCTTTTCGAAAAATATTACACATGATTGAATTTGTATTTTTATTAGTTATAGTTCAGTTTTTATTTCTTGCAATCGGTGCAGAATATTTTTATTTTATTATTGTGATTATAATTCGTATTATAATTTTATATATTAGAATTGTAATTCATAGGAAACGACTGTATTGAATTCTGTATTTGGCACATACAAAGTTCGAGTAACTTCAATCTCCTCGCTTTTATAACGTTTCACTTTTATATATGTTTCGTGCTTGGTAGGTTTAGCGTTGAAGAGAAACAAGTAAAAGTAAACTGCGCTGACGAGGCGGCGGTCGCCCGGGAACCAGTCGCGATAATGCACACCCCGGATAACAAAATTCAACGGCGATATTAATCGACTAATGGCCTCCTCGCGTGATACTTATATTCCGCGTCTCATCCAGATAAGATTACCAACGGTCAAAACACGATTAACTGGTCAGGAAGGATTACGACGTTGTCCCCGATCGATCCTGCGTGTTGCATTATCCCCGGCCTCGATGACAATGAAGCGACAGAATCGAAGGGTTGCTCAAGTGCTCTGCACACTCATAATTACGAGTGGAATGCTTTCTAACCCTTCGACGGGGGTGCTTTCAACGATCTCCTTGAAGACGATGTCTACAATTTATTTTATTCTCTTTCAGCCATGTCTGAACACTTTGTGATTTACGCTATAGCTACAGCGATTAGAATTTCTTCGTCGTTCATAATTTACTATAAAATTGATATGTACTGTCATTTCTATTGGTTGCAAAACAATAGAATTTTATTTCCGGTTGAAAGAAGCTAATGACAAACATATATTTAATAAGAATTATATGAGAATTATATATTTAAATTATATATTTAATAAGAAGTGGATTTAATAAAGGATATACAATTAACACTAAACCTACGACCGCCGGTCAAATGACTCATTTTCGATTTTCTGTTTTACAGTTATTGAAATTATAAAAAAAATATTATAATAAAAATCGCATAAAATATAAATAAATTTAATCTTGTTTTTTTCATAATACCGTACTTATCAATCACTTTTGATGGGCGGTAGGTCTAGTGATACTTGATTAGGTTTAAACATCTTCACTGTAAGTCTGACTTGATTTTATAAGGGAGGCTGACATTATAAGGGGTTAAAGAGGCTTTATGAGATCATTATAAATAGATTGTAGAACTTTATGCACGAAATAAAAAGTTTTTGCATGAAATGCATCAATTGCACCAAACAAGGGCCAAGTAAAGACTTCTTTCATTCTTTAATAACGTTCATAAGATACAACTAGTAGATTTACGTTCACAGCCATTTAAATGACTGATCTGTAATGAAGAAAAGAACTGAACATTGTTTAACGCATCTTTTTCCGTTTTCATTTTCGGTTGTTTTTTCAGCTCGTTTGAATAAAACGAATGATTATTTACGAACCAAGAATAAACGTAAAACGCGGTTGTATCTACTTCCGAAGGAAATCCTCAGAGGTGCTTCGATCCTTTTGTTAGGTCCGGAGGTGAGTTCTATCCCGCTAATGGCTTTCTCAATGTCCGTATAGTCAAAAATGTACTCAAGGGAAAACATCATGGCGGCCAGAGAAGTCAAGACTTTCTTTCTTTCTTTCCTTAAAGCCCTGAAGGCTCCAAGTTTCCACTGAGGTAATGTGTAACATCACACGCCAACATCTGGAGATTACAGACTTGGTACTTGCTTCAATGAATGGTTTTGGATCTAGATTACCCGTACACGGACAAAATGTTAAATGAATATAACGTTTATTTGATAGTCTACATTTTTATAACTATTGTCCCACTTGAACTCACATAATTGTTTCCAGCAGCGAAATAGCTGCGTTAATATATTCAGAAAATGGAATCATTCAATTTTTATAGTAGCGCAAACATATTTTGCGGTCGAGGTTCTACTGAATCATCAATTATATTACATGTCTCGTTCTCAATGATAGTATTGTAGTCATGCTTGTCATGCTTCACATCACAACGTTCAACGCATATTTAATCTGAATTTGGCGCTCTTCCATCGCCTACTTCTCTCTAATTATTCCTTTATCCTCATATTGTTTCGTTGTGCCGAAGCATCAAGAACGTTTTTTCGCATAGCGCTCAAAAGATAAGATATATTTTAACAAAGCTTTATTTGTAAAATGCCAGACAACAAGAAAAAGAAACGGTCGAGATCTCGTTCACGAGAGCACCGTAATTCTAAGCGCAGATCTGATGAAAAATTCGATCAACTGCAGAAACAGTTAGATAACCTAACAAAAGTGGTGGTAGACTCTTTAGCGAATTTACAAAAAGAGCAGAATTCGTCAAATCTACCTTCAAAAGATATTATAATCGAATATAATATATTATATATTATAATAATATAATAAATTAATATTACAAGTGGTCCTAACTGTGTCGTGCTTGAACTCATTTTAATTAGAAAAACGTGACAAGTATTTCGATAGAAATATCATACAAAAATAATGAAAACTAGCTGGTTATTGTTGCTCGCTCGCTTCGCGAGCTTCGCGGGTGGGTGTGTTGTAGCTCGCTTTGTGAGTTCGCGAGAGTGTTAGTAGTACGGATGTTATTTGGTGTGTGACTCTCCACGAGCCACACAAAGAACTTCCCGATTCGTTAGTTGCAGTATATTATTATCATTATTTAGTGTACGTTTTAAGAAGATTATACGTTCTCAGTGAAGTTCAATAGTTTTCTACTTATCAAAATGTTTGCTGTATGGCGTCGCATTAAACCAACATCGTATGCTCGTTGCTCGCATGCTCCATTAACCATTTTTTTATATTAACTTTCAATTTCATCTCACTTAATAATTCGTATTGAACTGCTTGTTTTTTATATTAAATATCAATTTATTCTCAATTAAAGTTCGTTTTGACTGATTGTTTTTTAAAAGATTGTAATATACATTTTTTTTGGTACTTCCGATATTCTTTGAAAATGTATTCTCGACAGAAGAGACGATTAACTCACTCTTGCATTGGGATAATTTTCGATTATTGCAAGCGGTAACATTTGCGTTAGTTGCATAATTTAAAAAAAATTATATATAATTGTTACGTTTGTTTCTGCGGTGGAAAATTTCCGTCCTCTCGTATAATTTGCATTGTTGAATGAACTTCTTTCGAAAAAAACTAAAAAAACTAAAAAACTACTTGACCAATATGGACCAAAATCTAATCAGCTCTAAGTTCCAGCGGGGCGCATCGATTGCATCATTCATTATTCTGATCGCATTGTTATTTTTTCAGAAAACGTTAACGAAAAATTTGATACCATACAAACGGACATACGCGCACACACACACACACACACACACACACACACACACACACACACACAAACATTTTGATAAAAATAGTCTAAAATGACTCCAATGATCATGAAACGTGAAGATCTGCTAAAAAATCGATTTTCGATTTTCGGGGTAATTACAATAACTTCCCTATGAATCGGGAAGTTAAAAATCTCGTAGTGTATAAATAACTGTGTCACGCGTATCGAGACATAGTGGCGCTTCAAAATCACGGGACAAAGGAACCACTGTGCAATCTCCTAAGCTAAACAGACTACAAAAACGAGGCAACGGTAAAGCTCGGAAGCAATCCCTTTATCATTTCGAACCGAAGAACGGATATGCAAACAAGGATGTTCTAAAACGCGGCGAAGTTGCCCGGCGACACATCCATTTCAGCGGAACGTACCGAAAACGAGAAATACCCTGACGAAACTACCTGCTGCGGGGCGATAATTAACTTACGATTCCGGCTTCAGTTGCGCAAGTCAAATATCGAGAGAATCGAGAGACCGTGTTCGCATTGGCAAACAATTAAGGGGAACGTTCCTGACGAGTCGTCGACTCCGTGTCAACATCAACTTCGCGGCGCGTATCTGCGGTATCCGGTCTGGATGGTGACGGAAATCCCGTATCCGGCGTTTTTCGGTTTCTGATCACAAAGACCCCTTCCACGGGGATGGGCTCTGGAAGTTCCGGGTGCTCGATAACAAATTGATCCGAAATCTAGGGCACAATGCTGGGGCAAAGTTGGCGCCTTTGCGTCACGGGACTTAGACATTTATAATTAATAGCCCTAGTCGGGGAGCGCCTCCGTTTCCCGTCACTAATTAAGCGAGGAAAACGATTATATCGATAGCCTGGTTTAGCGACGCTTTTACCCACTGACAGGAGCTGGTCGGGTTATCGATAACGTTATTAAATCATAATGAATTCTTCGGCACACTTCCTTTTTATCCTTTACGCCTGGTGCTTTATGCGCCGCGACAAAGCGCCGCGGCCGTGATAAAGGAGAACAGAGAGCAAAGGAATTTCTTTTGTACCGTCTGCCGGTATAATGATGCCAAATTGATCCAATTGTTACTTACGTTCACGGCGACGGAGAGTACTCTCGACTCGATGTAGTAACTTACCTGGAACAGAAAAGAACACGGGGAAATTAATTGAAAATCGAGACCAATAGCGCCGTGGATTATGTACGGCTAACGAAGACGGAGATTCCAGGATTTCGAAGATAATTAAGAGCACAATTCGATTCGACGCCCGAACGTTCGACCGTAAATTATATTTCCCACGGAATGGAGAACCGGTCGAGGTCACCTTTCAAGGTCATTTTCAATTATAGAAATGATCTATAGTATCTGCGTTTCCTCGATATTTCCTATCGCTTCAAATTAAATGCTGACCAACAGTTTAGTCGAATAAAAAGCAGGGGTCATTGCGGGCCACGATTAAGTTCGTTATCTCTGCGGCACTGATCTATTCAGCAATGTTCTATGTATCTTGATGCCTCAGACTGCAAGTCCAACCCACTTTACTTAAGTCCAATTAAATTAATTCATGACCAGGTTCTACTATCAGACAGTTACCTGTTATCTGAAACCACTGATGCAAATTTTCTTAGATAAACAAGCTGAACGAATTTAGAAAACTGACTGGAGCATATTCTATGTCACGTCATTATTTAAATATGTTGTTAATCAGCTTAAAGAAATACGAGTATTCCTAGACAGCGAATCTTTGCGAAAAATAAAAATATTTTAAGCGAATTACAACAAACTGGATTGAAAAGGAAATTTATTTCCTCCTTCCATGTGTTTTATACGTCGAAAATAATATAAGAGTATCTTTACATTTTTCGAAGGTTTCTACCGTATTAAGTTACAGTTACTAGTTTTCGTCATAAATTAATAAAAACTGCTGTCTGATAATAGTTAAACGGTGCATCGAGGTTATGCACGTGTGGCCCTTAAAATGATAAAAACGTCACACGGGGCTACTTGACTAAGCTAGAATTTACGACATTCAAGGAAGATTCCATGTCATCAGAATCAGAAGTTGATTCTAAATACTTGATCTGCAATGAATCTTACACTGATAACGTTTATGGTGAAAACTGAGTGCACACGTTGCAGCAAATAGGCTCATGAAAAATGCATCAGATGTGTGTAATGGATGATTGCATAAGTTCGTGCCCGATTTGAAAATAAATTTTAAAGAAAACTTTATTAATCAGTTAAACATATAGTTAATAATATAAACAGATAACAATTAATATTATATTATATTCTTTCCTAATTGTAGAAAATTTAACCATTTTTGAACTTCAATTTAACCAATCTTTAATCAATCTTTAAAATTTAAACATCAAATTTTATTTTCAAATCGGGCACGAATTTATGCAATCATCTAATATTAACTGTGACTCGGATATTGATTTGTAACCCTAATTTGGCTTAATTTTGCCTACAAATCATCATCTGATTCACTGCAGCAGATATGTATGAACGAATAAAAATTCAAAAATTGTTAATACATATTATATTTTCTTAAACACTTAAAAGTCACTGTTAAGTCAACTAACCCATCAGATACGTAAACTAACCCCACAACAGAGGTTTGTTGACTAATTGCTCTCACTAATCAAAATTCGATTAAAACTACGACTAGGTTCAATCAAAGGGGTTTTCCAAATGAAATCTGTATAGGGTAACTGCACCAGTGAATGAACGGGCACCAGTAAATGAACGCTTTTGTATATTTCAACAAATTTTAACCCGGACGGCATACTAGCGATAAAATTGTGATTAAAGAGTTAAATAAATAGGAGAATATTGTTTAGTAATTTTGTTCATTGATTGGACTAGCATTATTCAATTACTAGAATGTAGTGTTCATTGACTGGTATTTTTCATATTTTTGATTTAACGTTTAATAAAGAAGAATAATAATAATTTCATTGTATTTGTGTTCATTTATTTTTGACAAATGAAGTATAGGGAGCTATTTGGCATATATGAGATTCCTTTAATTCACATAGTTTTTTTTTTAATAAAATATTTTCCTGAACAATTTCTTAAATGTTCATTCACTGGTGCAGTTACCCTACCCAAGTCAATGTGCAAACTTTTGGTATGTAACAAGTCAGCAAAATAATTAATGGTTCATTGGTAAAAATTAAATATGTTAATGTTAGTCAACCAGCCCTGGTCTCCCCTATGGGCTGTCCAAGAAACAACATTCATTATCCAGATTACGCAGTTATCCATTTGTCGGTGGATTACAGAATCGCATCACGCGCAATAATGATGCTCGAACGACAGAAGCTTCTTAGGGGCTGGCGCGGGACTCTCGGTTTCAATTGTCGGCCGGTTCAGGGAGTGCTTAAACTTCCGGAAACAGAGCCGGCGCACAGGGCGCATATCCGTTAATACACTGATAGTGTGCGCGAAGAGCGTCTCAGAGTCACGGCGTCGGCGTCGTCGTCGCTCGTAATTGCGAACGTTGACGTCGCCTCTCGTTACAAGATAATTCGGAAAGTTCCCCGGGCGGCGAGCTGCGAAAGGATGCGAGAGCGTATGATGCTGAGCGAGGTTTCAGCGCGACGTAGACGCGTCGCGCGGGCGGATAAGGGGGGAACGCGCCGACACGAGGTGGGGAGGGTATGGGGGAAATTTGCATCTACACGACGCGGCCCGTATAATGGAATTAAAACGAGGTGGTGCTGCAATTAGCTTCCTAACTAATTCTACAGGCGCGTCGCACATCGCGCGTGTCCGTCGACAGAACGAAAAAATGGACTCGACCGGACTCACGGTTCACAAATCCGGTTTTTCTGAACCCGTCGAGCCCGCAGACGGGAATCTGCACCGTTTACATGACGCGACGATGCTCGTTGCCTTGCATCACACTCTCCCGTCGCCGAAATTAGAGTGGAAAATTTGTTGCGCCTGATGAAATTCGATTGTTCACTGATCACAGTGTGGAGATGAAGTATATCATAGAATTTTCTGGATATCGTCAAATGAAATGTTAATTACCTTGATAAATAATGAATATTGTTAAAAATGCTCGGATACGGGTCAACTTATTTTTGCTCAAAATTCGCCAGAAAAGTTTCATCAAAATCGACGACCACGTCACTGTGACCTGTCCTTGTAAGAGCACAGAAATAAAAGCTGCTGCAGCATTCATCGACAAACTGAAACGTTGACGAATATAAGGCTGTGTGCCCATCGGAGCAATCGAAGTTCTTCAAAAAAAGAAAAAATAGAAATGATCAAGTAAAATGAGGAACATTTATATTTTCTTTCGATGGTTTTCCAACGACATTTTGTTTAGACGCAGGTACTAGGGAACTGTCAGTTATAGCAAAAATAAATTAACGATAAATCAGAGAAAATATTAGAAGTAACAAGTAAGTACTATTATGCTGTCTGTACCTTGTTAGAATTATTGAGATAATTGTAATTGATGCGCACAGTTGTTATTTTGCATGAAGATTAATAGTCAATGACAAACTCTTCGATTCCCCAAATAATTTCATGACGCTTCCTGCATTGTCAACGTGAATTAGAGTAAGGCCATTGCGAAAGACTGTCTTGAAAAATGCAGAATTATATAGAAAAAGGAAATCAATGAATACATATTACCACATCAGACTAAAAATGATTCATTTATCGCGGCAAATGACGTAACCCAAGCTCAGAGTATAAATTCAATCCAGCCATTTAAATAACTCAGTTGTATAGCTTTCGTCTTCTCTTTATCGTTACTTTACCACGTTACCACGCTTATATTAATTTGCCATGTTGTATGCGTCAAATCTTGTAATCGAATTTTAAACCACTTCCCGATGAGTTAGAGACTTGAAACATAGCTCAGAACTGGGTAACAATGCAATATTGAAAAGAATTTCTTTAAAAAACTGTGCGTTTAAGAGATAAAAAATGTAGGATCACAGCGGGAATCGATCCCAGACCTCACTAAATACGCTCGGTTCAGCGCTCTCTACTCCACTACGCGTTCCTACTCCGACTCATACCCACTTCACTAACCCATTTCGCAACGAAGGAGCTCAGTGTAGTGTTCCGTTCATTCAGTTTATTTTGGATAATTTCGGATTCTATGAAGAGACGTCTCTCGGAGTCATCGCCTCCTTCTATCTTGCGTTTCTTTATCTTACTATTTTATACCAGTATTCTTACGTTCCATTAAAAAGAGGTTAAAAAGTAGAAAATGAAAAAATGTATAAAACCACTTTTTAAAAACCACGCTTATATTAAAATACACTAAAAAGGAGAAAATAATTGTTCTAGACATTAGTGACTATGAAGGTTAAATTCTTCTCGATCGAAAATTAATAATATATGAAACTAGCTGACCTGACAGACGTTGTCCTGTTCAAATTTCAATACGTTTGGTTGCGTAAACAAAGTAAAAATGAGAAAAATACGTATTTCGCAGTGATCATTATAGAAAATAGACGTGGATAATGTAAATTCCTATTGAAATATTGATTAAAAGCTGCGACGTCCGTTTTCTTGTTATATTGAAATATGATTCAAAAAGCACACTTAGTTTTTCCTGAATTTTCATGTTTCCGGGCGACTTTTCCAATTTTTTTTACCCTAAACACCTGATTCGGACTACAACGAACATTAAAAAAAAAACAATTAGCCAAATCGGTTCAGCCGTTCTCACGTGATGTCGTGACCAACGAACAGCATTTCATTTTTATTATATAGATTGAGTGATATCGGCGCTAGGTTCGATCATTTTTAGAATAACAACAAATGTGCAATTATTTAAGCTTGTTTCTAACGTTTCGATCCCGATGTGGATCTTTTTCAAAGAGACACTTTTGCGTCTGAGAAATTATAAAAATGATTAGAAAAGAAAACATAATAAATCTTCTATATAGAAAAACCAAAAATAAAATTAAATATACGTACTTGTTGTATGTAAATTAGTGACTATAAGCGTGGAGCGCTAAACTATGTTGACGTAATCTTCTACACCAATGTCTAGAAAAATTATTTTCTCCTTTTTAGTGTATTTTAATACAAGCTTTAATACAAGTTTTTAAAAAGTTTTTTTTTATATATTTTTTTACCTCGTTAATATACCTGTTATCGGGCACATACAGGAAAGGGGACGCAAAAGAAACAGCAAGGGGGTGCACAATCGAATAACATTTTGTTGCCACGATTTAATATATAAAGTTTAGCGACGAGGAGGAGCAAAGGGTGTGGTCGAAAGGCGGTTTCTTGCGGGCCCTTGAGAAATATTTTCCGGCTGCGTCGACTAAATAAACGGATACGTACACGCGCGCATGGCAAACCTAATGGCCGGCCCCCATTTACATCGCGGAGTTAACTTCGGCTCGGATAATGAACTAGTTAGGTGCGCAAGCGACAAGGGGGATGGATGAATCGTGGGCGGTGCAGGTTCAAGAAGGTTACGAAACGGAAGTAAAGTTAAAGGGGAAGGAACCAACCGAGAAACTAGTGGACAAGCAGAACCCAGTTTCCACCCACGCGAAACTTTGCCAGACAGTAGAGAATCACCGGTAAATTATTTACCTAAACATCGCACTAACCTTCCGAATAACTTGAATTTCCTATCTCCCATCCCTCGGTGGAACTTCTGCCTCCCGGGAGCAACAGATGCAATTAAAATAAGTAGCACGGAATAAAAGGTGACCTGTCCAGTGAATAAGTACTTCCCAGTAAATGAACGTAATTTGTATTAACAATGCCCACAGCAATTCTCCTCGTCATGTTTGCATTTATACGGTAATTTCACTGGTCTTCATCAGGAAATCAAGTTTTATCCAAATAAACTGTACACTTACCAGCCGAATCATAATTATGGTTGTTTTTAAAGATAGAAAAAATTGTAATGTTTGACATGATTTTATACGCAGAATCATCCTACAATTCGACTTTTTACAGTGCAGCACGAACACTACCGTCCATAAGTATTTGACCACTTGACGGAATCGAATCTGAAAGTTTATATTAAATTGGCCTAGGACGAGACACCACCTTCCTTTTTCCTTTTCATCTATTCCAAACATTCGGAATAGCTCAAACGTATGGTCTTGAATTTTTTAAGACCAAGAAATAGATTGAAACCCGAATCAACGTTTGTAGTACCATTCAAATTATGTTTGTAGAATCATGATCGAATCTGTGCGCCGATAACATCAATTTCTATTTGTCTAACAACAATTTACGATCGCGAAAAAATAATCCTTAGTTTATATTAACGTTGTAACTTGAATTACTCTGAAGTAGAATGAATATAAATGTATATGAATGACATAGAAGCATTACAATGCTATACAGGGTGTCCCAAAATTCCTCCGACACCCGAAAATGGGAGGTTCCTTGGGTCATTTGAAGCGACATTTTCGTTTACAAAAATGGCGTCTGCGGCTTTATTTAAGAGTTATTAACAAAAAACACGGACCAATCAGAGCGCGATCTAGACATGCGATGACACGTTCGGCCAATTGACAGTGGGCGCGTCGGGCCGACTATGCTAACTCGCGTCTAGGTCGCGCTCTGATTGATCCGTGTTTTTCGTTAATAACTCCTAAACAAAACCGCGGACGCCATTTTTGTAAAGGAAAATGTCGCTTCAAATGATCCAAGGAACCTCCCATTTTCGGGTGTCGGAGGAATTTTGGGATACCCTGTATATTAAATATTGCATTTGTCGATATATCCATCTCGCTGTGCAATAACGGCGATTGCAATTTGAGAAAATGCAACAAAATTTTTTAATGTTTCTTCCTGGAAATAGTAAACAGATGGAGCGGAAGGACACTTAAATTTTACCTATTATTGTTTATTCACAGTAATTGATGTTGAATGTTATCTGCATTGGTAATTACAACTTTTATATGAGCGTATAAAAGAAATATTGTGACAAAAGTTACATTGTGATTATTCTAAATATATTTTGTATACTTTCGATAAACTGAAGGTGGTCAAATACTTATCGACAGTAGCCGTCGCAGCTTTATGCTTTCGAATAATGTAAATTACGCCTCGTTAACGTAAAAATAGGACTTTTGAGGGCGATTGCGGCCTAGATTGATCTTTTATCGAGCGTTTTAGACTACTGAGAAACTTCATCTTTGCACTATCGAAATACGAGAAGGCGCATCCGGTACCCTTGCAATTTTGGAATCGAGTCAATTCCCGTAAGGGACTCCGCCTATTATATACTTATGACGTGAAGCTACGGTTGAAACACTTTGATTCCATTTTGGCTGGTCTCCCGCAGAGCATAACAGTAAAAGTTAGAGCATATTATCCGTTCGCAACAGGCGGAGCAGGACTCTACGGTGTTGATAGATCGCCGCGGGGATATTAACGTATCATTACAGGTTCACGGGTCTCTAACGGAAAATCTGGTGAGGAGTTTCGGGGTGTAGGGAGGGAAACAGAGGTCAGGGCACGAAGATGGAGGATTGGTAGTTACAGTGGCCACTAGCTTAGTTGGCTTGTCGCTGTTCCCCAGAATACACAACGGCCTAGACGATGTGCATTGTAATTATACGGAAACAGGCTCTCATGCCTCATCCTTTGTCCCTGCACCCTGTAGCCTCGTCTTTCTCCGTCTCTTACAAGCGACGCACCTCGTATCTTTCTCCGTCATGTGAATCCTTTCAGCCGTTTGTAGTCATCGATGTACCGGCCTGCCTGGCTGTTTGCACAGGCCGGGAAACGCAAACTGTGCAAAATCTCTGGACGACCAGTGATCTAGGCACGTCGCGTACACGTGGGCACACATAAACGCTAACGAGATCGTTTGTTGCGCGATCGAAAGTCAGAGGGAACCGTGTAATTAATCGGCGATCGTTTATCGCCGCGAAGGTTTTTAACCCTCGCACGATCCTCCGGAAAAAGTTCACTCGTTTTTGGGGTACAGGGGCTGGAAAATTTGTTGCTCCTCTGTCGTTCCTTTAGAAGATTCATCGTTTCCAAATATGGGATCTCGAGTGAAATAAAATTCAAATTTGTTTTGTTCGAAAGTATCGAGTTACGGATAAAATCGGTGGAATTAAAGTGTAAAATGAAAGTTGAAATGTGAGTAGGATTTAATCGAGTAAGATTTGAACGTTGACATAACTGTATAGAGAATATGTTAATAGAAAATTGAAGAGAAGGATCTATCATCCCCTAGCTTGTAATTGAAAATAAAACGACAATCACAAATTCTTCTATACATAATATTAACGCACATCCGTGTCTTGAATACATTGTACACGTTCACGTAAAATATTGATTAATATTAACAGTAAATATTACCAGGAACATGTTTATCATCGTTAATATTTGTTATGAATTTACACGAAAATTCATTGTTAAGCTTACACAAATAATGGTACCTTCGATTGTATTGAATTGCATTTAATTCGTACGTAAACAGGTTAATAACAATATTGTACATCAATGAAATTACTCGGGGTATTAAAATCGTTATTTTATTAATCACTAATAATCTCTTATTGAAAAAAGTAACGATTAAACTGCGGAGCAAGTGGAAGTCGGATAAAAATTCGTTTCTTTCATAAATTTTCACAAGTCAAATTCATAAATTCTTTTGATTATCCTGCTGTTTTTAATTCGTCGTAAATGCGTGAAATCAGCAGTCTACTAATGACAAGACAGACAAACGGAGTCAACCCAAACAGCATTAGTACACGCAGCTGAGGAGAGGTAGAACGAATTGTGAGAACAGAATAAATTTCGATAAAAAAGAAAATATATAATCAAGTATTTTTACACGTGATAGACGGTGGGGACACGAGTTTTAATCTGGCGGCTCCACGTACACCTAGCAACGTCATCGACGTAAGCAGCATTATGAGATAAAATAATTGACCTCGATCTTGAAATACGTCGAAAAGCAAATGATTGCCTGAATAAGGTAATTTCACAGCAACAATAAAAATTCAAGAGCACTTCCCACGGAAAATGAAAGAACGTTCTCGCCGTGCAATCGGGACGAGAATCGGCTTCGAAATTGAATTTTAAGTTGGAAAATGAATTGCCGGCTGAAAAGAGTGTCGCCTTCGCCGGGAGCGTAAACCGGGTCATAATAATAGAACGAGGAAGACTGTCGTCGGGAGAGGAATCACGCAATCCGGATAAGATTAATTCGATTCAATAAGAGGAAAGATTCTCCCGTCGGAGAAAGAAAGGCGGTCCGAGAGCATCGGGGAATCGGATCGCGGGAAATGCCAGCAGCCTGCTGTCAGCATGGCAGCAGCGTCGAGGATATTACCTGCTATTAGCGTGAACGGGGCAGCAGGTGATCTATTATCAGGCCTTGCGTGTAATCAACCGAGGCTCCGCTAGGCAGACGTAAACATACACGAGCGTAGATGGGAGATGATCGCCGATTAATCTCGTACGTAAGGAACTCGGATGGAAGTTCTACCGTAATTCAACGCCGCAGGAAACGTTCGAATCCGCTTTTAAAGCGATACCAGCGAGCTACGTTGCATTTAGAAATTCTTTCCCGGTAATTCATCGCGAGATACGCGATTTTACGATGCGTCTCGTCGGAGCTTAGTCATCCTTTTCAATACAGTAGAACACCACGGTTATTCGAACACTGGAGACCCCGTTTTCGTGGCCAAAATTATTTTAGCATTATTTCAAGAGTTAAAATCATAATATTGTAGGTCGTTGAATTCATCTTGGCGTCAGCTATACGATTATGAAATAAAAAATATACAGGGTGTTCAGGCTATTACTAGCCAGCATTTTTTGTGTAAATAGTAAATATTAGAAAAAAATGATGGAGGAAAAAGTATTACTGTTTTTTATGTGCAACACAATGATATATGCATTTTTGTTTTATTTACATTATTTTGATAGAACTGAAGGTGACCTTCAATTTTTTAAATGGAATGAGGTATTTTTTAATACGTCAATCGATGCAGCTGGACATTCGTAATAAAAAAGTACTAACCTATGTATGTCGAAAAGTTAGTCGTTCAGTAGATATTTCAATGTAAAAAATATAAAAATATCATTACTGCCGTACTAAGACGTTAGCGTTTACTTACTAGTGTAGTACGACAGTAATGGTATTTTATGTTTTTTATATTGAAATATCTTCTGAACGATTAACTTTTCGACATACATAGTACTTTTTTATTACGAATGTCCAGCTGCATCGATTGACGTATTAAAAAATACCTCATTCCATTTAAAAAATTGAAGGTCACCTTCAGTTCTATCAAAATAATGTAATTAAAACAAAAATATATATGCCATTGTGTTGCACATAAAAAACAGTAATACTTTTTCCTCCATCATTTTTTTCTAATATTTACTATTTACACAAAAAATGCTGGCTAGTAATAGCCTGAACAACCTGTATAGTGACGTCTAAAAAATGGGAGCAGCCTTGATATTCGAAGAAAAACAATTTTTCCAAATTTTGTATATTAACGTTTGTAAAAGACTGCATTCTGATTCACTTTTGCTGAAACCGTTTTTTTTATCAGATCATCGCATATCACCCGAAAAACTGTGGACAATGCTTCTCGAAAGTAACAGCATCAAAAGAAGTATCCTTAGATCAAGCCGATGTCTTGCTGCTGTGCAAGATTCGAATGGAACTGCGTATGCAGTTCGAATCAATTGATTATCAATTGATGTACAATATTTTTATTCAGCAAGTAATAGCAAACGTCGATGAGAGATCGACGTGAGGCCTGTGAAACCAGGAAGTTAAAGGATTCGTCATTCTTCCTGCAAGTTTGTGTCAAAGGAAATGTATCGTTCTGAGAAAGGTTGAACAATAGTAGATCAGGTTGATTCACGCTGTGTTACAGAAAATTGTTGATACTGTACAATTTGTATGGTGAGTATATAAGTATAGAAAAAACGGAGATTGTTCGAAATATAAAAATAGAATGAAAAGTGATAATGGGGCTCTTTCGGATGACCTACCGGTCAAGGTAAAAGGTTGAAACTGGCGGAGTGCAATATGTTTGTTCTTAGAAAATTATGGAATGGTGCATCGTGGGTATAATCTAGTTGAAAAGCGCTTTTGACCTCCTTTCACGGAATAGAAATTATTAACACTGGTTACTTCGTTCCCGTTAGACTGCAACTGGCTCCATATTTCATAGAAGACGCTTTGTTCCAACAGAAAAACCGCGTTTGTGAAGATACGTTTTTACGCGACAGTAAATGCTGCTTCTACGATGGTGACGCGAAAGATCATGAAAAGTCAAGATTGTTTTATCACTGCGGAAACTAAAAGTCGTCTTATCGTCGCTGCAAAAGTCGTGACTTTTAGTGCTACGTGTACAAGGATCTTTACGTGCACCGAGCTGCGTGTTTATATCATACACAGTGTTATACAATTTTCTTGATACGTTATATTACGCATGAATGTTGAAATATTTCGTTAAAGCACAATACCAAACTTACACTCCAGTAATTACTTGCCTCCTATTTTTTTCTAGGCAAAATTTTGCTTAATACTTTCAATTTTGTTAACAAAACTTTAACGCAGAGCATGCATCTATAAAAGCATACACAACAGTTAAACATATGACATGGCATGCACGAAATAAACTTATTGTCTGTAATATGATAAAAACTTAAATGTTCAAATATTTGCAATAATAAAACTCAATTATTTAAGCATTAAATAATATTTTTAAGCATTAAGCATTATTATTTAAGCAATAAATAATAATAACAAAGACGAATACGAACAATTTTTGGTTGATAATATTTGTACACTTCTTTTACAACTGTGTGCTCTGCGAAAGTTTACATTATAAAACAACGAATACTGAAGCTTCTGAAATCCGAATTATATTAAAACTTTTCCGGAACGTTTCCGCAGCGGTCACGTCCACCGAAAGGTTTTCTTATTTAACTTTCACGTATGTAAGTCTCGTATGACGTAACTGAAATTTTTCAAAGCCATTTCTCTTCCTTCAGTCGATAAATAGAATTGGTAACGAAGGGGACAGAATGAAAAAAACGTTGCAAGCAACAATAAAATCGGCCAACTGCAAAGACATCCATGGCAGACTAAACAGTTTCGAAGTGTTGCTATACTCGACACACGTTCGATACTTAATCAAGCACTGCAGTATTTCATGGTCCGGCATTGTAAACTGTTTCATTTTTAAACTTTAACCGACACGTTCATTTTTACCATCAACGAATAGTATGTTGAGTAATCACCAAATTTTGTCCAAACATTACAAAATGAATTCGACAATACGTTGTTTTTCCTCTTATACAGGGTGTTCGACTACAGGTGGGA
Source organism: Lasioglossum villosulum (assembly GCA_963971365.1). NCBI lineage: Eukaryota > Metazoa > Arthropoda > Insecta > Hymenoptera > Halictidae > Lasioglossum > Lasioglossum villosulum. The sequence continues at coordinate 25,968,012 of OZ020502.1, forward strand.
GAAAATTTACGGAGTGGTTCTTAACGATGATATAAGACGAAAATGAAGAATAAAAAAATTGCGATTTCGGCTTCGTTATTTAGCTATTAACAATTAAAAATCAACAACGCGTCTAACAAAAGTGTACATTGTGTACGTCAAAGAGTTCAATGTTGTCCAACGATTTGTTAAACATTTTCACCTCGCTAGGAAAAATTTATAATTAATGAACTTTACTAAAATATGAAAATCAAATAATTTATTAATATTTTTAATAGCTAAATAACGAAGCCGAAATCGCAATTTTTTTATTCTTCATTTTCGTCTTATATCATCGTTAAGAACCGACCCTTAAATTTTCTCCCACCTGTAGTCGAACACCCTGTATAAAAATAATGCATGACAATCGCATTGATTGATGTTGAAACGAAGTTAGTTTAATATTAAAATTAGATATTTTAATTAAAATTGAAGACAGGACCCTGGAAATAAGATTTATACCTCACAGTGATGTACAGGGTGCCCTACTTTTTCCAGTCATAGTCAAAGGTACACTCATGTGAACGACAGTACTATATTTATCTTTTTTTTAAAGAATATTTCTGAAATTCTGGGATTATATTAAAAATATGAATATGATCGACAATTTTGTCTGCTTGGCCAAAGGGAAACATTCTCATTAAATTGTACTAATTTCTTACTAATATCTTAATTAATTAATTAGTAAGATAATTAAATTAAATTTCTTACTAATTTCTTCCTAATACTAATTCAGGGCAAAATATTAATTTTTACGTATTTTAATCTCATTGGGAAAAAATACCGCAGTAACAGGTACATTCACCGTATATACTAAAAAAATGCCTGAACATTTGGATAGACATATTCCTGTTATTTATAAAGTAATGCATAGTAGTGAGTTACAATGGTCTGCAAACCTAGTGTTAAGTAATCTAATTAGAGGTTCGGATTCGCGAGTAGCGATTCTCCGGTGTACCAAACTCGTGAGACAAGGCGCGACTGGATGCTCGCGGCATGTTTGATCTCACGCTACCTTCTCGATCCGCCTAAGTACCGTAGTTTCTTTTATGCAAAAGGCTCAAAGAGAGGAACGGTTGCGTTCTTTAGCATAGTTCCGCCCGCTGCGACGAGTTACTTGAATAATAGAGCTAAAACGAAAAAAGGTAGAGACATGTGCAGGGGCGGTAGAGAACTCCGAACCGAGAGAAGATGGAACTGCGAGTCGGGGAGGCAGAGCGAAAGGAAAGCGACTTCTCATGGGATGTTAACTCGCGTGCCGGCACTCTGTGTCCGGGAATTGCAATGGGGCCACGCATGTCGCGAGTGTCTCCAAGATTTCATGGCATGTGCCGAATCTTCTCCGAATGCCGCGGAAAGTGACACTCGCGAGTGTAATCGCATTTTTAGATAATGCTTTCAACCCTCTATGGACACCATCGTAAATCGATCCCTTTCTGCCGTACGTAATTCTGTGCAAAGTGCAATATAATAAAGTGCACGCTTGATTAAAAGATTAAAGTGTGGCAGCATGGTTATATCAAAAAATCGATTTTTATTGTTGGTTTCCAGACTCATACTTTTATCGTTGGATCAAAAATTTTACGGAGATATTCGCATAATTCCCGAAGCTATAGAATCGTGTCTTCTATCATTTTTATTTCGAACAAAATTAAATGTGAATATGTTATTAATTTCCATTAAATTGAAATAAAATTTTAAATTCTAAATTTTAGATTATTTTTAATTTTTTATTTTAAAATCATTCTGTTGATTAAAATACGGGAAAAAATCAGTTCCATTCTCTAGCTTGGAACTTGTGAATAAACATAATTGTTACGTGAAAACTATGTTTAGCTTGAGCGAATCGATGTTACCGTGTAACGTGCATAATTCTTTTTCGACGTTCCCGTTTAAATAAAGGAGACAGCAGGCACGTTTTCAGACTAATAAAAACATCGAAAGACCGGCGAAGAAAGAATTCGAAATTTTTCAGTCCGTCACACCAACTTCCCTCTAAATGCCACGACTATCTGCGAGTATCTTTCATGTTGCGTGCAACGATGCAGCAGGGAGGACAGCAGAACGAAGGAGAATGCAGTCCGGTGCATTCGGGGGCATCGAGGCGCGAGGCTCGTTCCCCATGCACTTTGCATCCGCGGTGCATAATTTGTACTGTCCGAGGGACCATCCTTCTATTCCCCATCGATCGATGGACATCATCGGCCACGTCGGCCACGTTCCCCTTTTCAAATACACAAAGCACCGTACGTGCAGGCTGCACCACGCATCAATTAAACGTCCTCGTGTCGATCCGCTCGCGTGCATGCACCGTCGAGCCAAGAGATCCGCGATATGAAAATGTTTGATCGAACCGATTCTTCGTTTCAGCCGAAACCCCCAATTCCAGGGAAACGCTTTCGAAGAGGGCGAGTCTGTTGCGTACACTGTTAACTCCGGAAGTACAATTAATTCGTTCGCATTGTTCACATTTTCCCAATTTTTCAGTTTTTCACGCGCAAATACGTATCGAAAATATTCACGTATCACGCCGATGATTTTTGTTTACATTCCTATGATACACGTCAATGCTTAAAACCGAATTACAAACTTTAATATTGATACTGGTTTATTCCACTCTTTAGTTCGCGCGTCGTCATGAATCAAATAAATATTTATTTAATCCCGAGATCTGGAAATTGATTCACGGAAGTTCGAGTTTACGCGAATATTTACGGTCTAATCCAAATGTTTACGTATCGACCATTCGATAATAACTCGTTTTATAAACTGTATTCACAGGGTGTCCCAAAAATGTTGTACTTCTATGAGAGAGGTGATCGCTGAAGTCATTTGAAGTAATTCTCTACTTTGTTCTCCGCGTGTTCGTTACGGAGTTATTATCGAAAAACACGAATCAATCAGAGTGCGGGTACAGGGGATGACTTCTAGCTCGGTCAATGAAATTTTCGCACAGGAAAAGTTGTTAGAAAAGACCACAGAAATCACACGATATAGTAAAAGCAGATACGTGCAATTTAAAAAAGTGGAAAAATCGATGGAATTTAAGAATATCAATGTGTACATTACGTGCACCTTATTAGAATTAAGAAGATTTATAAGAAGAAATTATTATTTGGCTCTTGTTCCTTACAATTAACGTAAAAAGCTTCTAGTTCGAATGAGAATTTGCGTAAGAAGATAGAAAACAGATTAACCCACTTTAACCAGGAAGTAAACACCGTTGTTCAACCACTAAATTTCTTAAATTAAATTAAATAAATACCTGTTACACGCTATGACAGAAAGGCTAAATGATCTAGAAGACATGCCTCGAAAAGTATGTCTGAAAAATTGCTAAAGTAAATCTTGGAAGATTTGAAGGTTCACTATTTGAAGGTTAATCGACACCAGAACTCGAACCACAGCCCAATACTAACAAAGCGTTCTGTGATTTTACAGGTTACAAGTAATTACTGATCGAATACGTCGATTGACACGCTGGGTGGCCAATAATAGAAATAGCAGGGAAGAAGGAAAATGTTTCTCCTGACGACCGAGGCGGTTTTGATTGACAGAATACTGGTTATTGACAACGACCGTATGCAACAGCGGATCGAATCCGCGGTTTCGGGATTATATCGGCCAGTGACCGGGACCCAGTTCGATGGAATTGTTGAAAATTTGATCGAGCGGATTCGCAGTTGCTCGTTTTAATTCGACTGTATTCACCAGGGAAAATGGTAAGTTAGTGCGACGACTTTCCGTCGCGTATGACATGATTTCCTGGCTGGCCAGTTCGCTATCATAAAAATTGCGTAACAAATGTTGACAAAAATAGACAACAATATCTCTTCCACGAAACAATCCTGTCTTGAGATATTTGCACCATTCGATTCACTGCATTGCCGGTTCTATGTATAGTATAGTAATTACACAGCGAATTTTATGCGTTTATAACAAAAATGAATAGGAGTAATTTCAGTAAAATTTCAGTAGAAACATTAAAAGAATTTAAAAATACTGTCATATTATTAAAAGTCGTATTACGCAGTTACATTTAAAAAGACAATGCCTTGTAAGCAGACATATCAATGCATATATTTGTTGTGTATTTTCAATGCATGTGATATTATTATTATTATTTAGTATAGATGTACTGAAGCCCTTTTACATAAGTGTTTACAATAAAAAGAAGATAATGCTCGTCTAATAAGAAAGAAGGGACATGCCCAAAACGATATGGTATTATCATATGCTCCTGCGAAATTATTTTTTAAAAGTGTGTAAAAACTCAATAAAAAAATCAATACGATTATAGATAGTGCTTGAGTCTGCGATAACGCGATTCATTGGATTAATTAATCCATAGGTAGATAGTTTTCAATACATGTGTAATTTTCTTTGATTTACACATACATGGTAATTGTTTGCACATTCCATCCCATTTTAACAAAAAAATCAGCATGAATGCTCTCGAAGCATTGCCTTTTTGTTTCAAATAAATAAAATTCACAAATACATCGGCAAATGTCTCATGAAGAAAATAATTCGAAATAAAACAGTTTTATCAATATTATATACTCCTTAGCGATCTAGCTTCTATTAGTTCGACACGTTATTATAGACAGCTGCTTTTATTATTAAAAATGTACTTTCTCGGAAGGGGCGATTCCTAAGGTAATTTAAAGTAACTTTTTCTTTCGTGAAAATTTTCTGTGCGATTTTGTCAACAAGTTATTAACGAAAAATGGGAACCAATGCCATCTGCTAGCCGCGCTCTGATTGGTCCACGTTTATCATTAATAGCACCTTAACCTCTTGCCGCACAATATCGTGCCTGACTCGTGATAAAAATTCCGAATAGATTCTAATAAATACGTGTGCTGCTAATTTCCTTCAAACCAAAATAAAATTGTACTTTGGTTTTGTTAACGCTATTGGAGAATATATAAGCATTAACTACAAAAAAGTTCTAATCACTGAAACCATAAAATAAATCGTAAGGCGAGGGGTTAATAAAGCCATGTAGAAAATTTTCGGAGAGGAAAGAGTTAGGGTAACTGCACCAGTGAATGAACATTTAAGAAATTGTTCAGGAAAATATTTTATTTAAAAAAAAACTATGTGAATTAAATGAATCTCATATATGCCAAATAGCTCCCTATACTTCATTTGTCAAAAATAAATGAACACAAATACAATGAAATTATTATTATTCTTCTTTATTAAACGTTAAATCAAAAATATGAAAAATACCAGTCAATGAACACTACATTCTAGTAATTGAATAATGCTAGTCCATCAATGAACAAAATTACTAAACAATATTCTCCTATTTATTTAACTCTTTAATCACAATTTTATCGCTAGTATGCCGTCCGGGTTAAAATTTGTTGAAATATACAAAAGCGTTCATTTACTGGTGCCCGTTCATTCACTGGTGCAGTTACCCTACTTGAAATCACTTTAAAAATCACTGTTTGCAAAGAAATATAACATTTTTAATAACCGTATAACAAATTGACGACGACTTTCCACTACCCTAGCAAGAAGGAAAACATAAATCATTAAGGTAAAAGCCACGTCCAACTAAAAAGGGGCTTGACAATTCTTCCTCGCAGCAGTCTTCCATATAAAGATGAGTCCTCGATTGTTCTGCATAGTATATGTTGCAAGCGAGCAAACGCGAAGCGGGTAAATATCGACGCCGCTTTGGTAATCGACGGTGACATACGTAATGTCCACACGACAAAAGATGGCAGGTTTCTCGGGAAATATCGGAGCGAGCGACGCCATCGATAAATCTTTTCTTTCTAGTTTACGAGTAATAGCGGCTGCGGCACGCATTGTTATCGGCCGGTAATATTTATCGCCGCGAACGGGAGCCGTACGTCTCGATGGAAATGGTTACAAGGATTTTCCGTGCACCGCGCCACGCCGCTGTGTTTTTAGCAATAAAGCAACAGATTCGCAATGAAAGCTGGCTTCGACGTGACACAGGAATAAACATCGAAGAGGGAGACGGCCCGCGCCAAATGAAACCCGGTTCGTTTGCGACGCAATGCGTTTTATACTGCCATTTGAAAATATTAGATACCGTGGAAAAGCGACCTACTTTCCCAGACAAACCCGATAAAAAGAACATACGAATGGACCCGCAGCTAAAGGGAAATTTCCCCTGCAGCACCTTTGTAGTCGCGATTTTTTATCCCGCGGATCATACGGATGATAACGTGCGTTCGATAGCTGGAAAAGTTTCATACTCGGAGAATGGTGTTTTCCTTCAATGCTCGACAACTGAGAGAAGTACTCCTTCCAATCACGTTATACTTTTAACTTTGCTTTTCATCATGGTCGTTCGTTCTTCGGAACAGTAAACGCAGTTTTGCCTGGTTTTAGGAACGCTGTATCTTCGGCATGATCTGAATTAGTCAGATCTATGCGCACAATCAAGATTGCCTGAAATTAATTTCTTGCTAAACAATGTAATGGTTCTTCTGTTACTGTTTCGTATTTGGGACACTTATGTTTAACGTATAAAATCAAGCAATATTTGCTAGACGAATTTAATAAGTTTCATTTATCTTTCATCTCAAGATAGAAAATTGAAGGAACTCTTTCTCTTAAGGACGAATATATGCACAAGAAGAAAATTTTCCTTCGAAATAACAAATGTTTGAAACTTATATGAGAGAATATATGAAACATAATTTTATAAAATATATACGAAATGAACATTTCAATTCGTCTGCGTCTATTTAAGAAGTAAGTTAAAGATTGTTAAGTGATACGTAAAAGTTGCTCATTTTTGCGATCTCGAATTACCTCGAAGTCATTTCAAAGACTGTTGAACCGTTTCTTACTGTATTTTCTTATCTTTGCCCTATTTCACTAATTTCATTTCTTAATGCGAAATCAAACGATTCTTCTGCGTCTACTCAGAAGGTATAAGCATTATAAATATTATCATTCGTAACGACATATCATATTCATTTTCCTACATACGCCAATTGTCAATTCGCTTTCCTGCTCGACTGTATATACAGCTCATTAAATTGTTATTTAGTTTCTAAATAAACGAACAAGAATAGACTCCGGCAATTTCATTGATGCATTTGACCGGTGGAAATTTGACGAGCAGTGCGCGTGAATAAATAAGTGATCGTGCCGATGAAATTGATCCGTTCGAGCGGAGCAGAGTCGAGTTCGAAGAAAAAGATTGTTTAATCTGCGATTAGTCGGTCATCTTTCACTCGGCCAAGAAGGGATATAAATCGACAGCGTCGGTTAGGTTATCTGACAATTTATATCAACGCAATATCGTACACCTATCACGAATGCCAATAAACCACGATAACGAGATGTTACACGGGCTTTACGTAGGCTCTCCTCGAATTATTACCTTCGAACCCCCTATCGTCACTGATGGGAGGAGCGGGAACCACTTTAACTCTCTTCACGATCGCGAAATGATAGACCCTGTCGAAATTATTGCTATCCATGCCGCGGTGTACACTACGGGCCGGATACCGGTGCACTTGCGCTTCGATAAAGTATACGGGGCCGCGAAAGTGGCCGACCTTAATTGTAAAACGGAAGTCTCGTTATCGATCGAAGTCGGGTCGGCCATGCTGAGGATTTGCGAGCCCTCGCGACGTTTCGCGTATTTTATCAGCCTCCGAGTGCATTTCCGAATCGTTGTCGTTCACGAGGAATCGATGGACCGTACCCGCTCTCTGAAACTAACAATAGGACTGCCGGACTCCCTGCTGAAATGAACGCATAGATAGCACGCTGCGTATGCGAATTCGTTTCGAGGGAGTATTCTCGATTTGAATGATCAGAAATAGATTCTTCGCTGTTTCTTTGAGTAAGGAACTTATCGCAAATCCTGGAACACGATCTGTTTTCTAGCTACAAAATTGCAGGGCATGAGAATTACGCAGTGGAATTTACACCGTTGCACAGTGTGTCGTCCAATGGAAAAAAGTCCGGAAATCAAAGTGTAAGACCAAAAAATTTATGTATGCTAAAATGTTCGTAACAAAACGTAGTTTCTGAAACTGCATTAAATTTTAACTGAACAAATCAATTTATTATTAAAATTGAGGCTGAAACTTTACTGTCAAATTCCGTGCATTATTTTAAACATGCGTCCCTCGCAAGCTATTTGGTTATTTAAAATAATCGCAATTTGTCCTAATTTTTTATGTTTAACATTTATCAACTTTGATTAGAGTTAAAAAAAAAGTACAGCAAAGTACATCCGTAAATTTTTTTACAGTAATTGGTGGCATATTAAACTTTAATTTCGCGTTGGTTTAAATCTGCTCACATTTGCTCAAGGGGAGAAAATAATAAAAAACCATATAAAGACGCTCGCGCTCGGCGGCTTTCTGCGTAGTATTTCGAAGAAATTTGTTGCAATTATTTTTAAACGCATGCCATTTGATAAGTAGTTACATATGTGGTCAATTTTATTCTTATAAATTATATATTTAGTTTTAAAATTGTTTAAATATTTACAATCTTCCAATTCAGTATTACAGAAAGTACCAAACGGTTCCTTTGAGATTTTGTATTATATTAATGTAAAGCACATTAGACTTCTTTCTAGGTAAACAAACGGAATTCTTAAGGACTCCTAAGTTTTAATTCCTCGTTGTGAAGATTTACAATTAGATAAACAATGTATATAGTATAGTACTTTTTAAAAAAATTTTCATTAAAATTGTAAACCATTTTTTATTCAATAAAAAGTCATAAAAAACAAGATCATCGCAACTAAAAAATAAAATTTTTGTTTAAATAATTTAAAAAAAATTTTTTTTACATCATTCAATTCGGTTTTGCATTTTATTTCAAAAAGTATTAAGGTACTTTACACGAAAATTGCATAGTTTAAGAGTTACGACTTTTTTCCCGAATACCCATATACTCGACACACTGTGCGTTGGAAAGATATAATTGTCAGCTGCATTTCATTGAAGGAAGTTTAATGATTGCGTTAACGGATAAAAAGTTATAGTCAAGTTTCTGAGGAATATGTTTTTGGTAAAAAAACCTTGCCGTATCAGTTGGAACAGACCAAAAACTCTGAAAAGTAATTGTATTCTTCTATTCTAAATATTTATTGAGTATTTACTTCTTGGATCATGATTTCACAAAAAATATTTATTCAGTCAATCGGCTGAATCGTGCGATTCACTTTCACAGTGTGAATAACTTGCATGCGAAATAACTTGGAGGCATATTAGCGCATTTCAAGCGTACAGCTCACTTGCAGGTGTTGCATTCAATGGAATTCGCGCGACTCAACTTCTGGCATGTCCTTCATACCGACAATACAAAAATCTATATCTTCTGAAGAATCAGGTGAAACTGACAATTCCCGTTTCGCTCGTTTTAGACGCACACGCTCTGTTATCATAAGAACCAAACATTTTTAAATCCGTCGTTTGTTGCTTGTTTTTTACGTGCTAAAGACGAAGAAATCAATTTTGCTTCCATTCAAACGGAAGGAACAACTATAGTTAATAGACTCAGTTCGAAATCTTCATAACAAGTGTAATCTTTTTGAGCAATTGTTCTATCGTGTTATTTATTTTTTTAAAAGTTGTATTTCTTCCTGAATTTCTAAAAATCGCATGATTCTTTGTGTTGTGCTTAAGGAAGTTAAAAAAAGTTCGCATTCTTCTCGTTGCGTTGGGAGCAAGCTTCATATATCAAGATGAAACACGAACAAAAACTGAAACAATAAACCGATGATTAGATAGGTATCGAGATGGGGGTAATATCGACAGGATGATCGAGTACATGTTCCTGGTTCTCTTCCAACAAAACGGATATTGCGTGCGGTGTATCGGTTCCCCTCGCGAGATACCGTTTTATCTCGAAACTTGCGAAACTTATAAACTCGCGAAAAAATCGAAAACTGGTATCACCATCCACAAACAGCATATCGCATTCAAAAAGGAAGTGACCGCGATTTCCGGTAGCATTAACCGGAAATTGACTCACCAGAAATTAATTGAACGGAAATCCGTGAATAGGAATGGTGAAAATTTTACAATTCGTTCTCGTTGCTTGAGGAATATTTTATTTCAAATTGTCGGTTAATTTACAGACGCAAAATTTTATTAATTTCTTGAAAATGATCTAAATATAGATCGAAACGTCGAAATTTTGATTTTGTGATATTTTGCAAATAGTGTAGAAGTAGTTTTTGATGGAACCAGTGCGCTGATACCATTAAACATTTCGTTTAAAACCTATTTACGATCGATACTAAGATATTATTATTTTATTAGTTTTAGATTTTGATGCCGTTACGGCAATTATTTGCCTGTATAGCAAAGCATGTATTCAAATTCAGACAATAAGAAAATAAATTCTTACGACAGTCCCCACTTCACAACCTAAAGCCCTTCCGACATACCTGCGTCCAATAAACAAACAATACACTTCCCCACCTTAAATTCAACTTAAGACCGAGGTGACAGTTTCAGTACTATTTTGACCGTGGTCGGAGTGAGTTCTCGTTCGCCGTCGCGATTTCGGAAAATGTGTCGTATACTGTTTAGTGATTGTGTATAAGTGTGGTGCTCTAAAGGCAGTGTCCTATGAATGCAACGGATGAATGCAACGGAGGAACAGAAGGTTCTGACAAATTTGTAAGTACATATCTATACTTTATATTCGAATTTTATAATGTGGGAATAATATTCTTATGTATAACAATTGATACAATGGTTTCCCTCTCATTTTTGAATACAGAATCATTTCTCGCGAAAATTAAGAATTTAATTACTACACAAATTGTATTGTCTTGCTATACAAGATTATTTTGAAACCGCAAATTTCATTAGAAATTTCATTAGAAATTGAATATTGGATATCACTAAATTTTCAAATATGTGCTTTGTTATATACGGGATTATTCTAAAATCTTTAATTTCATTACAACGTGAACATTCCATGTTACAAAATTTTTCAATATGTTCCTTGCTATATAGAATTAGTTTGAAACCACGAATTTCGTTAGAATTTGAATATTGGGTACCACTAAATTTTTGAATGCGTGTCGTGCTATGAAGAATTATTTTAAAATCACGAATTTCATTAGAAATTGAATGTCAGATATCACTACATACGCTATATACATAATTATTTTAAAACCACGAATTTCATGGTGTACAGAATCTGTACAGATATACATCTATGTAGGGTAACTACACCAGTGAATAAACGGGCACCAGTAAATGAACGCTTTTGTATATTTCAACAAATTTGAACCCGCACGGCATACTAGCGGTAAAATTGTAATTAAAGAGTTAAATAAATAGGAGAATATTGTTTAGTAATTTTAGTATCTTTGTTCAACTACTAGAATGTAGTGTTCATTGACTGGTATTTTTTATATTTTTTATTTAACGTTTAATGAAGAAAAATAATAATAATTTCATTTTATTTGTGTTCATTCACTTTTGACAAATGAAGTATAGGGAGCCATTTGGCATACATGAGATTCCTTTAATTCACACATTTTTTTTTTACAAAAAATATCTTCTTGAACAATGTCTTAAATGTTCATTCACTGGTGCAGTTACCCTAACTCTTTCCTCTCCGAAAATTTTCTACATGGCTTTATTAACCCCTCGCCTTACGATTTATTTTATGGTTTCAGTGATTAGAACTTTTTTGTAGTTAATGCTTATAATATCTATAATATCTATTAGAATATGAACATTGAGTATCGCTAAATTTTTCAATACATTTTTGCTATACAGGTAAATAATTGCCGTAACGACATAAAAAATCTAAAAACTACTAATGTAGATGTTTTATTGTTTGATTACGTTTGAAATAAAATATTCCACAAGTAACTAGGAAGAATTTTTTAAAAAAGTATCAGGGAAATGGATCGAAAATGGAATAGAAAACGTGATGAAGAGACGGTGAAGGAGTTTCCAGGGCTTTCAGAACGTACCAAATAACCTAATAATAATCGATACGGCTCGCATGGAGTGGTCCAATCGTATCTGCAAAAGGTACCCGGCGGAAACAGAATTTTATCGACGAACGAGCGAGGGAAACACCGCTCGCGATCGTAACGAAAATAATCGTGAGTGCAAACTAAACGACGCGAGAAATAAAATTAAGGAACCTCGCTTGCAAATACTTGATCTCGCCGTAGTTAACGTAAACTTTAACGCCCACCGTGAAGTTCATCGAAATTAATGTGAGATCGCGAAGAACGCGTCTGATTACTTGGCGGAAAGTTTCTTGTTCTAACTTACGAGAAATAAATATTTCCCGAGGCGTCGGCACGATTTACAATGCCTAATAATTTAAAGGCTTATAATTGAATTTCGCGCGGCGCGCAAAGTCGGTTCTAGCATATAATTATCGCTGAACTGAAATCGAATTAATCACTGAAATAATTCACTGCGCGGTGCACATTTCCAGCAGTTGCTCATTATTACGTATCACTGCATTTTAATACCAAAGCTATTCAAATTTTTATACGACCTACATTAGATATTGTATCTATTGTATTATTGGATGCATTTTATTTATTGACACAACTATTCTATTTCATATCGTTGATCACTGTAATAATTAGACTGCGGATCTTTGTACAGAATAAAAAATTCTCTGTATGTTTCATTTGAAAGTAATACTAAATTACAGTTTCAAAGTAATATAGAATTACTGTTTCAAATGAAACGTATGTAACACAGTTGTGAGAAATAGTATTTGTAAATATTTGTTTTTCTCAGTTGAAATATTTTTTGCCCAGGTCTGTGGAGGACATTTAATACTACGTGCACAATATCTCACGATAACGCATATCAAATGTGTTCGGTATTTAAAGATTGATTTATAACGAAAGAGTATTAAATATCTACGACCAGTTGAGAATGTAAAATAACACAGATCAGCATTCTAATCGTACTATAAATCTGTCTAATACTCTAGAATGGGGACGAATAAGTGTTATCTACGAGCATGCTTTACTATCACTAGTGTCACTTGCCGACTGTAGTACAATAGACCAGTGTCGTACGCAAGACAGAATCATTTACAATTACAGTAATGTCGCGGTCGTTGCCGCAGGAGCTGTACACGATGGTTGCCGCAGTGCCTACCCATTCCACCACCTGTCAATGCTGCGCTGGGCCACAGGGCGGCGTTGTTTGATGTCGGCTCGGGTATATCTGTGTGAACACCACTACATTGACACCATGAATCGAATTTTCAAATTGCTTAATTTTCATTATTTTTTAATGAGATTTTACTGGCTTATTCCTGGCATTTTTCTGATTACAACAAGACCAAACACGATATAATTGCAATTTTATTTAGTGGTGTAATCGACGATGAGACCCATCGGTAATGTCTTGAAAGTTGTCGGAGGGCTGTACGCGAAAGTTGCCGTAGTGCCTACAAGTCAATTTTCTACTCAATATTCATTATTTTTTAATGAGATTTTACTCATGAGTAAACAATACAATTTTTCTCATTAAAAAGTAATTAATATTGAGTAGAAAATTGACTAGTAGGCACTACGGCAACTTTCGCGTACAGCCCTCCGACAACTTTCAAGACATTACCGATGGGCCAAATTATACCGTGTTTGGTCTTGTTATAATCAGAAAAATGCCAGGAATATGCCAGTAAAATCTTATTTAAAAAAAATAGAGAATAAAGCATTTTTAATTGGCATTACATTGTGAGAACACGCGGGCCTTTGAACTGTGCCGGCGACGGCGACACGCTCGGCCACGCGATTATTCTGTCCTTCTCTACGTTCGGCTTTCGATTGATGTCTCGGCGCGGTAGACTGTAGAGGCCAGTCATAAATCAAAAGACGAAAAGTTGTCTTGGAAGTTGTCGCCCCAGAGAACAGCTCCTGCGGCAACGACCGCGACATTACTGTATTTAAAAACGTGTGACGGATAAAAACATTTCACTTTCGATCAACAACAAAACGCCTTGCGTAGCTGCAAGCATTGAAATCGTCAAATAAAACTAGTATAATCGAGAAAAGTGTTCGGGATGTTAACCAGTATGCGTCGAGCGTGCAACAGGCGATAATACAATAAGATAAACTCATAATCGTAAATAACGATGTCAACATTACGATACCGTCATCGCGTTGACGATATTATATAATCATCGCGGGCACTCGTTCACGGTTATGTGAATAAATTCCGGTTAAACAGCGACAGGACAACCGCGCATAATTCTTCATTTCGCGTGTCTTACTCGAGGATAAGCAACACCTGTCTTGTTCCACGAGGAGCCAGCTCCGTCCATAAAATAATTACGCGTCTCCAGTGTATCAGAAGCGACGATATAGGGGACGACAGTACGAGCAAAAGAACCTCTCAGAATTGGCAGAAAAAAACGCGTGATAAAGTCTTCTTCGTACTTTATTATAATACTATTCCTAATTTATCGTGAAATAATAACACGTGTAAAAACAATTTATAGAAGAATGTGTTCTGAATACAAAAAAATAGGCGGCCCTCAGAACCGTATAAAAACATTGTGACGTTTACGACATTTCATAATTCCATTGATAATGTAAATTTCTTTGTCTTTCTCGAGGCTTCTTTTTATTTCTTAAAATCTCCATTCTTTCTTTGTTCGTTAAGTTTTCAGTTCCGTAAGTAAATCTTTCCGTGCACTTCACTTTACTTTGCTCTTTATTTCTGTTGCAGTTTTCTGCATTGCTAATTTCTTCCATATCTTTCTACTTTATCTATAATACATTTTTACCTAGAATCGTATCCTACCTACTCACGTGTATCGTATAGGTACTTAACCTAAAACGGTCGGGTGAAGTGAAGCTCGTTTCTCATCGTAGTTTCAAATCACACCGCAGTATTAGAGACATTCTTAATGATTATTGTACCGCAGTAATGAGCTCCTCCTTCAATTTAATGTACGTAATTCTGAGGGCTTAATTTTTTTATTAAAATGGGCGGGAGCTTCTTTCTATATTTTTATTGCATCGAAATAGGTATCTAAATAGTAATGAAATTTTCTTGGTGAGCGAAATGGAAGAAAAATAGTCTTATTTATCCTTTTATAAAGAATGTTTTTTTTAAATTCCTGAGATTATAAAAATATGAGTATGATGAATAGTTCGCTTTGCCTCGCCAAGAAGAATACATTCTCATTAAATTGTACAAATTCATTCAGAATAAAATATTTATTTGTACGGTTTTTAATCGCATTGTGAAAAATACCGCAGTAAAACGTACACCCGCAGTCATAGGTACATCTACTCGAATTAATCATAATGCTCATAAAATACCTAAATGTTTAGTGATTGATACCGACAAACATAATAATGTAAACAATATTTTGAATAATGGTACAGTGTCAAAAATTTTTAGTGGCGCTTCAGAGTCACCAATCGAGTGGATCTAAGGGTTAATGAATCTCGTATCTCTTACATTCCTTAAACCAATTCGGTTTCAGAATTTCCTGATAGAATCTGAATTAAAGAACATTGAGTCCATTGGATTTTGATTTTAGCAATGTCCATAATCGTCACTCGATTCAACGAAACTTAGTTGACGGGTCAGGCTAGCGTCGCATTTTCTAGAGAACATTTCCAGAGGTTCCCGGCGACGGATTATCAGCCGGTCTTTCATCGGGGAAACATATTCACAGATTTGCTCGTAAATACGTTGAATAATGCGCGAGGTCCGGCAAACAGAGCGCATCCGTGACTCTCCATAATTAAATACCGGCTGGCGCTCGTGAGCGCGTTACGAGACAACGTTTTAATCGGCTTTCAAGCTGTCGATGAATGGAATTTCGCGAAATTCGTTTACCGAACCTCCATCCCCCTTTTCTTCCGGCCGTGTTTCAGCCGGTAAGTCCGGAACGCAAACGCGGTCCCATGTTTCGAAGCAGAGACGAAGCGGCATAAATACGTCGACCGTGAGTTTCGGCGGCTCCCGGGGTGAATTTATGAGTGACACGGAACCTCGGATTTCAATAAAAAGTTAATCATGCGCGGGCAACGAGTATCGATCCGGTGATGTCTCGTTATACGCGGAAGACACGTGCATGATGTTTGCGATCAAATTTATTTTCGCCACCGCGCGGTGTGCTTCAGAGTTCTAGAAACTATAACAGTTTTCAAATGTATTGGAGAGAAACAAAACATTTTTTATACTCTGTTATTTTCTGACGACACTTTTACCAACGTATTTGTGACATTTTTCTGGATGAAATGACACCGAACACGACACAGTTCGAGTCATTTTTACTTGTTTAACCTTTAACAATTCAAATAAATTCCCTTATTCGAAATATTCAACTAAAAAATTCAGAAACATCAAGTACTAAACATTTTAACAGTGCATACGATATTATATTACTTTCATACTCATTAGATAAAAAAAATCATATAGAATGGAATTATTCTGAGACAGATGAAATGTTTAAATTAGAGTTGAAATAGCTTCGAGTGCAAACGGTTAATCTACGATATAATAAAATTTAACAATTCATATAAATTCCCTCATTCGAAATATTCAACTAAAAAATTCAGAAACATCGATTACTAAACATTTTAACAGTGCATACGATATTATATTACTTTCATACTCATTAGATAAAAAAAATCATATAAAATGGAATTATTCTGAGACAGATGAAATGTTTAAATTAGAGTTCAAATAGCTTCGAGTGCAAAGGGTTAATCTACGATATAATAAAATTTAACAATTCATATAAATTCCCTCATTCGAAATATTCAACTAAAAAATTCAGAAACATCGATTACTAAACATTTTAACAGTGCATACGATATTATATTACTTTCATACTCATTAGATAAAAAAAATCATATAGAATGGAATTATTCTGAGACAGATGAAATGTTTAAATTAGAGTTGAAATAGCTTCGAGTGCAAAGGGTTAATCTACGATATAATAAAATTTAACAATTCATATAAATTCCCTTATTCGAAATATTCAACTAAAAAATTCAGAAACATCGATTACTAAACATTTTAACAGTGCATACGGTATTATATTACTTTCATACTCATTAGATAAAAAAAATCATATAGAATGCAATTATTCTGAGACAGATGAAATGTTTAAATTAGAGTTGAAATAGCTTCGAGTGCAAAGGGTTAATCTACGATTTAATAAAATTATCTTGATTATCCGAATTAGCCACTGTGAAACATCAGTACTCTGATAATAGAACAGTATCCTAGTTACAACGCTATATTAAATCTCCGTAAAGAGAATCATAATAGGATAATAGAAGTTCCACTATATTGTGAATCAAACAAGCAAATATGATACAAACGGTGTCGTGTTTGGTGACATTTTCATCGTGAAAACGTCACACATGTGTCTGTAGAAGTTTCGTAAAAAAAGGAATAGTTAACACGTTTCGTGGCGAGCCGAATTTACTTGACAATTAAGCAAACTTAAGTACTCTGTTCTACAGGGTGTCTCAAAATACCTTCAACATCCGGAAATAGGCAAAAACCACGTCCGTGGCTTTGTTAAGAAGTTATTAACGAAAAACACCGACCACTCAGAGAGCGACCTAGGCGCGTGCTAGCACAGTAGGCTAATTGACAGTTGGTGGACGGAGCTGACTGTGCTAACACGCGTCTAGGTCGAGCTTTGATTTGTCTGTGTTTTTCGTTAATAACTCCTTAACAAATGATCTCAGGAACCTATCATTTCCGAATGTTGTGGGATTTTGAGACACCCTGTATAGGCATACAATTTACACCAGGTGTATCTCCTTTTTTAGATTACGATCTAAAAAAGCTCTAATCACTGAAACCGTAAAATCAATCGTAAAATACATTTCCACGCAGCAATTAGTTACAAGAGCTTCAAAATGTCGAAACAATGAATAATAAAAATAATTCAAAACACAAAGATTGAAAATATGTAAGCTATATCAGTTAGTATAGCTGTTGTAGCTAGTATAATTAGTATTATCAAATAGTAGTTCTCGAGTTTTGAAAATGTTGCTTCAAATGATCTCAAGATCCACCCATTTCCAGATGTTAAAGGAATTTTGAGAAACCCTGTATACCGTATTTTTTACAATGCCTCGTTCATTTGGTGGAAATATATTCTACAGTGTTACGCTTGTTTAAAAATATACGTTTTTAGCGCATATAAATGAATATGTCAGCGTGTACCACGTGTGGCACGGAACGTATTAAAAACAAACTAATTTTGTCATTAAATTAATATTGTCTCGTGTATCACGCTTCTCGGAGATGAGGTTTCTTGCCCACTTAAGAACTACATTCCCCGATATAGTGGGGATAAATTTTACAGAAATGTCATGCATATCTCTTCCGCGTACATCGAAACATTACTGTAGCATCTTCCGCAGCTTTCAAGCGTCTTGTCGTGACTGGGGGACGTTACGAGGGGAGCGCAGTGCTGTTGTTTGCTAGGCAAAGAGAGAAGGATCGATTCAGTATGCCGTGTCGTTCGCAAAAACGGCGCAGCCAGCCGGAAAATAAATTCGTGGAACAAATTTCGCGATGTCTAGCCGCGGGCATGGAATATCATCCCGGCTCGGGTCGAAGTTGCGGGATACGAGGTCCGCGATAAAGGCAGTCGTGATTCATTAGAGGAGCTCCGTGTTCTTTCCGTGCGGCATTACCGATGTCGTTATTATATACCAACGTCGACGCTATTAGAACTTCTGCCGCTCGAGGTTTCGACTGGGAGAATCGATGGGCAACGGAACACTCACCCCCGACCCTAAGGATAAAAAGGAAAGTATATATATATATATGTATATCTGTGTTATAGAGGAAAAAATTCTCGAGATCCAACGAGGATCGAGGACGGTTGAAGGGCGACGGGAACGGAAGAGACCATTAACGCCGATCCAAAAGATGCCTGAGCGACGTGATATTGGAAATCCTCCCTTTTACACGAGTTCTCATCCCACGGGAACCCCAAGCCACTCGATTTTTACGTGCCCCCTCCCTCTTTCACCCACCCACCTTCGGCTCCAACACCCTTCCCAACTTCACCGATCCTGAACGCCTATTCTCCTCGATTTCGTAGTAACTACTGTCGAATGCGAGTTTCCGGCAGATATATTTCGAGAACCCGTTTCACGCGCGATCTTCTTCTGCTAGGTGTAAACGTCGTAAATCGAATGTTGAAGGTAACCTGGTAAAGGGAGCGCGATTGGGTGTGTGATGTTCCGTTGCACTCGGAATCAATGGAACTTGAGGACCGAAATCGTCTTTTTAGCCACTGTCATTGGGTTCTTATCGTCTACGAAGCCTGAATGTAAATGTACAGTGTATAAATTGTGCAAACCCTATTTGTATTTAATTTTCGAGTTAAAATAGCTCCGAGTGCAAAGGGTGAAAATTTTAAATAGAAGGAATAATTATTACAAGACATTTACCAGTTTGGTATTCTCACCATTGTGAGGTTAAAGATGTATTATGATTTTTGAATTTACCGCTCTGTATCGATCTATTTAACCTAGATCGCGTACAAGAATGATCAGTGTCGTGCAAACAGACATGGGGAACGCACGCGTTTCACGTGTCTCACGACTCTCAAATTTAAATATTTAATCACGCCTAAGCAAGTGAGTACAAATTGTTTTCCTGTACTTTAAACATTTATTAGTTTTCTTTAAAAAAATAGTTTCTTTCTGTTCTTTGAAATTTGAAAATTGTATGTCTTATTTAAAATATTTTGATTACAGACGCAATTTCAATTAATTTCTTGAAAATGGTTCAAACCAGAACCGAAACGTCGAATTAATTTATAATTAGCAAAATTGCTTAAAGCAGTTTAGTGATCGAACCGTAGCGCCGAGATCATTTTGCAATTGTTTATTACAAGACATCGATTGCAATAAACAGAAACTAAATTGAATGTTAGTTCTTTCCTTAATAATTTTAATGGAAAAGAAATTATATATCGACATCGTCAATTTTTTACATTATCTGACAATCACGAATTTCATGAACTCAATTTTGCTATAAACGTGCTTAATTGTTCCTTAAGATTTGTTTCAATTATATCATGTGTCTAGAAACATGCTCGCAGATTTTACGAGTAGCAAGACATTTTTTAAATAATTTGTCTCCGTCACAAAATATTGAGAAATGCCAGAGAATTTGTCAAATATGGAATGAAACTCGACGGTCAGTGTGTCAGTCAGAATTCGGGGATCTTGGAAATCATCGGGACGCGCGACTGAAACGGACAGGTTCGATTGTATTCATTTTTAGTTGGCTCTTTAATTATTAGTTTTTTTTAATATCCACTGCAAGGATTTCATTGGAGACCGTATGACAGTACGATTTACCGTGAAATGACGCGTAAAAAGTGAACGAAATTGACCGTCCCGTCGAGACAAAACGGGAAAAGTTATTGAACGCGCCGGCAACCGTGCGATAACCCGAAATCGACCAGGTATCAATTTAAATCAACCCCGATACGTAATATTCGCTCTTCGTTCCGCGGCAAAAAATATCATCCGCCGATTGTAAGCATTCACCCGTGAACACCACTGCGGCAATCCACTATTTATAATCCGATGGTTCGACAGTCAATTTTCGGAATCTATCGCCGATAGTAATCTCGACGGACGCAACCGGCGCACCTATAAATTGTTTCGCTCGAAAGAGAATACAGTAGAGACGCGATTCGTCTGTCGTCTGCGTACTTCGTGATATCTGACTGCGTCTCGGAAAATGAGATGTCAGCCTTACGAAACAACAAATTTCAATAAAACTTCCTCAATGGAATCGTATCCTATTTGTAGCTCCTAATATCGTTCCTACGAACACGCTGATTTAATGAAGGATTGCTAGATGCATTTTAAAACAGTGCAGAGATTAAAGTGATTTGAGAGCACTAAACTATTATTCTCATCTGATGAAGATTATTAAACGAAGAATCAAGTATGTATCTGGCTCCTGCCGCTTGCAATAGAAACTCAAAATTTTAATTTTGCATACAAATCCACAGTCTAATAGTATGACGGGCATATGGTATTAAGTTGTGTTAAGATTTTAGATTTCATTTCCTATTTTTCTCTGACAGTATTGTCTACGTAATAAGACATGTTACTATTTATTATTAATGGGAGGGCATAATTTTCTCCAGATTTTCCAATGAATGTAAAATAACAATGCGGACACTCATTAAGGCAGTCAGAAATCTAATTGATGGGACAAATCTTAACTTAGCAATTCCTGCTTCATTCGATAAACGTGTTTAATGGTGTTGGACGTTTTGTCCAGTGAGCCGTAACTTGGTTAACATATAAATTCTATTATAACATAAAGCTTTGTGGCGCACATCGTGCTTATAAAAACGCCATTAAACGATCAATTATAACAAACGAGCGTGCATTCGAGAAAAAACAATCGTCAACGACACGTGGATAGATTGGCAAATGCCTTTACAGTTCCAATAATTTGTTGATGTAATTTTCGTGGACACAGATTTCGCTGTTAACATTCAATTGGATCATTATTATTCCCTTTGTTCCGTATTATCGTACACAGTTTTAAAAATTATCTTATTAACCATTTTTCCATTAGCTTGTACAATAATTGATACAAATTAATCTAACCGGATAAGTAAATGGCTGTGCTTGCAGTTTATTTGTTTGAGCAGTAAGTACATAATGAAGTGCAGTAAATACATAATTAAATTCAGTAATCTGGTAACTGAAAATAGAAAACATGTTGAAGGAAAGTTTGGCATGGTTTAAACAAGTTTAATGTGCTAAATCATCCTGCAATGTGGATTTTTACAGAAGTACATCGGTGAAGTTTTAAAATATTACTGTTTCTCTTCATAATCGACATTTAAACACTAACAAGTTTTTTGCGATTGTACTCTAAACCATTGTTATTCAGGATAGCTCGACGAATCGATTCATGCAAAATGAGACCGCAGACTAGAAACGCGTCACGTGGCCGGGCAGTAAAACGTAAGGCAAAGTGGGAACGCAGTTTAAAATTTTTTCTGTGAACAGTTAAAAGAACTCTAATTATTGTAGCTGTGAGAATACACAGAAAAATTGTAGCTGTGTCTTATATTATTCTCTAAAAACCACGAAAAAAAAGAACACGTCCCTGAAATCTAAAGAGGGCAAAAAGGATCCCAAGTTCGTCGAGCCGTGTTTCGGGCATTTCCTCGAGCCGTAACACCGTCTTCCCAACATCCAGCGTTTCGCCCGGCATTTATTCCCCTTTCCTCGGATTTCAGGAGCCGTTCCATCGGCAGCCTGTATCCGTTCTCCCGTGGTTTCTTTCGAAAGCGAGTTTCGCTATTCGACGTGCGTCGGACGTATCCGTCGCATCTCGTTCGCAGGAATCGCGGCGGCGGTCGCTTGAAGATTCCGACAGTTCGCAACTTTGTCGGATAGTTTCTGGAGCGTAGGCGTGACAGAAGCGAAGAGGAGAGAGGATGGGACGGAGAGAGGGTTGAGGAGGTGAAAAACGTCGCGCGTTTGAGCGCAGATATCGAGCTTCGGGAGTTTGCATCGTGAGCCTTTCAGCTCGCGTGTGTGCTGGATATTCGGTTTTTTAAAAGCCCCGAGACCGAGCAGCGCGACGAGGCGGCGGCGTTCGCTTCCTGTTTCCCACAGGTTCGCTGGTGGAAAACCTTTTTCACTGGCTTTTCCGGGGGGATCGGTGTAAATCGGCACGAAAAAATGCATGCACGGTCTATCGCGCGCTCTCAGGCCCGCGGACGCGTTAAAACATCAAACGTCGGACCGAGTCGGGCCGGGTCTGGCCGCCCAGAACAAAGATCTTGCGCGAACGGAAACGAGACCGACACGGCAGACTGAGAGACGCGTAAACAACGGGGCAAAAGCTGCGCGAGGGAAACACCGCGACGCTATGGCCAAAGCGAAAACGCGGGCAGAACGAGGAGAAGAGGCGGAACGGAAGAGAAAGCGCGAAGAGAGGGACCAGCCAGAAGTGTCGGCGGGCAAGTCGTCTCGGCTCCCTTTTCCTCTCTATCCGCCGACACTCTTCTCTTCGGTCCGTTTTCTAACTCTGCGCGCGCGGCTGCACGAGGGCGAAGGAGAGCGCGTTTGCAAATTACGCGCAGTCTGAGGCGACTTAGAGACTTTCAGAGTTTTAATTACTCTACGCGCGAGAGCCGCCTTTCGCTTTCTCCCTTTGCGGCGCGTTCGTTCCCGGCTCTCCTCTACGCGCCTGTTTCACCGCGCGTACTCTGTGTATTCCAATCCTGCGGAAGAGTGCCGCGCGCTTTAATAGAAAACTCCAATTCACGACCGTAGCTCGTCTGATGCATCGTTTGGATCGCTCGTATCGCCGACCGCCCACGCGATCCGATACTTTCAGCCAGTCCCGGTTAACCCAATCTCGCTGCTCGTTACATTCACCCAGAAATAGTCCAAAGATTCCCAGAATCTCGAAAGGAATCGTTGGGGCCTTGCCCGCTTGAGAGCTTGGCAAACAAGACTGATTTATCGCTGGTCCTGTGTGCCTCGGAAGCGACCAATGGTGGTGATCTAATCGAAATGTTGGCCGACATTCATAATTTTGTAAGGGAATTCATGATTTTGTACAACACTGTTCCAACTTATCCAGTGACTCCTACTGATATTCGGACACTTTTAAAAAGACGATAATTTTTTTAACATTGTAATATATGGTAGCCGTTAAAGTGTAGCGATCGTATGAAGCTTTAAGCAAAATTAAAACGTTTTCGGCGCATTGGTTCGATCAAATGTTACTATTTACACAATTTGCAAAATAGGCACAATAATTTGTCTCGACGTTTCGATCTCAATTTAGATCATTATCAAGAGAATACCAAAAAATATATTGTGTCTGTAATGGAAATTAACAAAACATTAATCATTGCATTTAAGCCAGAAAAAAAAAATAAACTAAAATAATTTCATACTCACTTGCGTAGTGTAAAGAAAATTGTTTACCATTGCGGTGAATTAGAACACTTTATAAGAAAACATTAGAAATTAAATAGGGAACATTTAAAGAAAATATTAGAGGAGCACGTGTGACTACATGTTGCTGCCCAGGCAGTCACCACTGTAGTGAGGACTGTATAGACAAGATTTGCGTCTGAGATCACACTAAAGCGGTAAATTCAAATTACAATATTTTCCCATTTCCACACATTATACCTAAATCGGTAATTAAAAATGAGCTACGTCAATGAATTCGCCACTAAAACCATATGTAACAATGTTTTAATAATTTTTATTGTGCATACATATATGTGCACCCACATATATACATATATATATACATATATATGTGCACATACATATAAACCCAACCACATGTAAAAATATGTAGAGAACTGAAAAAATTAATCTGTTTAGAAAGATTTCATCATAATCATTACTGGTTCAGTAATGTTGCGTACAGTTCATGTATCTTTGGTGTTTCATACCGCATTGTAATATATGATTTGAACTTTTTGGGAAGCTAGAGCAATTAGTTTGCTACAGAATGTGAAAAGAAATTTTTTCAAAAATTGCAATTGGTCGGAATTGTAGAAAAAATACTAGAAGTTGCATTTACAACTCTTTCATGTGAGCCTATATTGAAAATTTAAAAAATACGTTTTGTAGATCTGAGAACGTTTTACTCTGCTTCGCTATAATTGCGTTCCCAGTCCCGGTCATTATACAGTGCGTGTACTCTTCGCAAAGATGTGTTTAACTCCTTTCATTAATATACGTTTTTTCCATTTATCTTAATTGCAGCTCTAGAAAAGACATCCGATAGCGACCGTTAATTCACGGTCTCTAACGTAGAGTAAACACACGCCTCCAGATCCCGCTGTAGCGTTCGTTAGCATAGAAATACCATCGCCGTAGCGCAATATTATTTGCGGGGCAGCGATTAGCTTATGATTGAACGAGACGCTTGGTTCGAGCGAAGGTTCGGACCCTCGTACGCTCAGAATTTTAATAGTGCACGCCTCGAGAGAGATTGGAGAACAATACTATTTACATTTTTCTGTCCGTGCGATTATGGCGAGCCGGTTTAATCGATCGTTACGTCTCGTGACGTTTTGATACTCGTTTTCTCGTCTGCCTCCTCTGGTTTACAGGCGAGGCATAATCCGCTCTCCCTTTTATTTTCGTTCGCTATTCTACGGTCGCGCGTGACTTCACATGCGCGCGCCTCGTTAAACAACTAATACGCGACACACATTTTTTACAGGTCACGTTTTACCTGCCCAGCGTTGTTACACTCGTAACGTGGCCCATTAGAGAGAAAAAATCGTTAAGGCACTTACGAGCACGCCACTGTCCTCTCCCGCTAGGCTATAGTAACGCACGCCAGACCCCATGGCTCGTGATATACCCGAAAAAAGAGGAAAATCGGGAACAGTGAACTCCCGGTGCAAATAAGAAAATGTCCGATCCGCGATAGCGTAACACGCAATAAGCACGCTTGCGAAAATACCGCGCAACACTCATCTCGATAGGAATGTTAGCAATAACGTGAAGAAACACTTACTCGTATCTCTTTCTTGTTCTTGCATTCCGTGAATGTATCAGTCTAGGGATCTCAGCTGCCAAAGAGGATCTAAGAAGCAGAGGTCCTAAAGAGGATCTTAGAAGATCCTGAAGAGAGCTTCAATCCAAAGAAGGACTCGAGAAAGAGATCAGGAGACCACGAGTGATCAAACCAAGAACCCCAATAAACCGAGGATTCAGATCTAAGAACCCCATGACCCGAAGATCCAAGCTTCAGGCTCCCATAAAAGACCAAGCCCCAAAATCGCAAGATCGGAAATCTTCAACCCCAGAATACTCCGTTATGGCTACGGTAAGGAGTCTAAAAAAGTCAATTAATTAAACGACTTTTTCAGTGAGAAATTGTAAACGTGAATTCTGAGAGTCTGATCCATATAAAGGGTCTTCCATTAAGACGTATTACTCTTCGACTCGTGGTAAAAATAATTGTAAAAAAATTGTTAATTGTAGGAAACAGCGTGTTCTTATCATTTAAAAACACTTCTTAATGGAAGACATATAAGCATTACTATTTCCTCTGTATGAAACACTATAGTATATGATTTCACGTGACGTACGGGTTGTTTTTCACTTCATTGTCGCCTGCGTTCCGTGATAAATCCGCGATAAAGAAAATGGGAAACACCGAACATATGTCGAAGCAAGTAAAAAAATGTCCAACACTGAACTTCGGTGCAAAAAAGAAAATGTCCAACACTGAACTTCGGTGAAAACAGAAAATGTCCGAGCCGCAATAGCCTAACACGCAATGAACACGATTAGCAATGTACCGCACACTACTCGTGTCGATTGCAATGTTCATAGCTCGCAGTAATGTCGAGAAACACTCGGTTTCTCGATTCTGTTTCACCTCGTCGACGCTAAACGAGTCGGTCCAGAAACTCCCAAATCACCCCACTGGTCGATTAACTCGCGCTGTGCCCTCGAAGGGTTGTTATTCATTTCATTGTAGCCTGCTTCCGGTTTATTGGCAGCTGTGCGCTGCCGGGGCACCTCTCTGACGAATCGTTACGCGACTATGATATACTCGAATGCGTGTTAGGATACAGTACCAGTGAAATTTGTTTTTCGTTTCGGGGAACTTTCGATTAACGTTCGACGATCGTTTTGGGCCTTTAAACCGGTTTATCGGAATGGGAATTGAAATTTGTACAAAGTAGAAGCATTTAAATATGAATAGGACTAAACTGAGGCACTAACAGTATTTTCTGAATCGAGAAATTTGGTGACATCTTACTATGACTCTTGAACCAGAAGAGATATCGGGATGAAATTTACACTATTCATTAAAAAATCATTGCCATCTACTAACAATTATCATAATCAATATTACATATAAATATTATTTTCCCCCAATTCTCATATCTAACTTAAAAAGTAATTAAAAGTGTCCGGATTTCAGACGGAGAAGTCAGGGTTTTTATGCCGTTCGTCCAGGGTTCGCGATTTTATAGATAACAAACCTACACTACCGCTCAGAAGTTGAATATTCCATGAAAAAGTAATAAAGATCGATTTTATTCACTATTTTAGATGCTTAAGTAACTTTTATGCGTTGCTATTACGGATTTCGCAAGTGTCCGGATAATATTGAGCTGTAGTGTATGTACGAATGAATGGTGTATGACGAAGGGATGAAAACTATTAAACGTCGATTGGACAGATCCACGGAAACTCGAGCCCTTATACATCGGATCGAGCCCGAAATATGTGTCGTACATTTTACGCGGCAGAATCCTTTATATCAAGGGTCACCCATGAAACTAGAAACGTGCTCGGAATGTGTTCGCCGAGCTACGATCTTTCGGTACGTAGCTCCCAGAATGATGTCACGTGAGGCACTTCTTTTATCTGGGTCAAATTAACATCACGATACACTCTTGCACAACAGGAATTTCTCCTATCAACGGAGGTTAGCCGAGAACAACAAAGCGGGAGAGCCTGAAAGGCGGTTCCTTTGTCGACAGTCTAGTTAGCATAAGTTGTACGGTATCCATGCCACTTCGATCTGAATCCTTAATGAACAAGCACGGTCGCGAACCGGGATAATTACATGGCTAACGGTGGAAAAAAGCGTTGCGGACGTACACAGCGCGACGCGACACAGGCCTGTGGGGAACACGTACGGCTATCGTTCATGGCAATTTCCACGATCCCGCGTTTCTTGTCGGGGCACGTAAGCCACGATCGGAACGATCGGACGACAGTGATGAATGTCGCTTTACCCGTGGTCCCCCCGTGCAGCAAAAACTCAGTATTATTTCCCGAGAAAATTCCGGGATCTGAATGCGCCGTGAATTATCGAGCGGAGAGAGGATGTCCGCGCGAAATGCGCCGGGACTGTGTCATCGGGAATCAATTTGAAATATCGTCGATTACACGCGCGGAAGGAATTCATCCCGTGAACAAAAAATAATTTAACCGTTCGACGGCGACCGTGCTTCTTTCTTTCCGAAAAATGAGAAGCAGTGCGACAGCATCTCTCTGATTGATGTCTAATTGAATGTAAATTCTAATTTTCATAAGTAGACAGCGTCCAGTTATAATTATAATATCAATCTATAATTTAACCGTTCGACGGCGACAGTGCTTCTTTCTTTCCGAAAAATGAGAAGCAGTGCGACAGCATCTCTCTAATTGATGTCTAATTGAATGTAAATTGTAATTTTCATAAGTAGACACCGTCCAGTTATAATTATAATATCAATCTATAATTTAACCGTTCGACGGCGACAGTGCTTCTTTCTTTCCGAAAAATGAGAAGCAGTGCGACAGCATCTCTCTAATTGATGTCTAATTGAATGTAAATTCTAATTTTCATAAGTAGACAGCGTCCAGTTATAATTATAATATCCATCCATGACAAAAATGAGTAGGTGTAATTGAACGTAGTAAAAACTTGAAAAGAATTTAGAAATACCGTTATATTATTTTCAACCTATTAAACACATTCGGGAAGAGAATTTTATATTTCACTCAAGTTTGTTGCAAATTAGGTAGAAAATTTTTATTCTGCTTAAAGAGCCGCTGTCTATTCATAAGTAACCGGAAAATTCAGTACTATTAAAATAGAGGGTGTCTGAAAAATGTATTGAAAGGGGTGATTCTTGACTTTTAGCTTTTCTTTGCGAAAATCGAGGACCAATCAGAACACGGTTAACAGACAGATTTCTGATCGTCTGCAAGTCTTGCTGAGACTGGAGTTAACATTGTAGAAGTCGGAATCCATCTACTCCAATCGCGCTCTGATTGGTCCATATTTGTCGTTAATAAAAAAGTAGCTTCAAATGAGTTCACAAAGTACAGCATTTTTGGGACAACCCTGTAGAGTAGAGATGGTGGTTGTTACTATACATGTTTCCGAGTATTTAACAAATTTATGAATGCTATAAATGTAGAACGATCCACGGAGTGGATGAAACAAGATATTCGAGTCAGTTTAAGTCTACGGACTGATGGGCTTGCACTTTGAGGCACTAAAACGGTTCGACACACATATAATGAAAATATTCAGCGAGAGGTTCGATGAAATTCTTAGGTTGCGGTATACACACGTTCCACGCCGAGTTTTACTTCAGAAGAGGGTAAACTTGAAGATCAGCATAGTAAGCACGCAGCGAAGTACTGTACAAGCACAGTTTCAGGAACTGTTTTCTGTACACTGTCCTCCAGGGCAGTTTGCATGCCTAAGTGTATATGCATGAAGGCCCGTCGTCTACACAAATGTAACAAGGTACGAGAAGTTCACAACACGCATACACAGGAAGTCTGCTCGAGAAAAGAGAAGCGTCTGGTTACCATTTAGGGTACTTTGGATGAAAATAAAAGGGGGGGAGCTACTTTACCTGATTACGAATCCCCGAATTCGACATAACGTAACAGTGAACATCGTGAATAAAAGATGTACAGGCAAAATGTGACGGAGACGTCGAAGGATCTTACGAATACAGATTATTGCAGATATCGAGGATAGAAAGAGACGAAACCAATCTTAGTAGTATTAGACTCGTCAGCAAATAGACCAACACGAGATCGACGCACTGACATTGAAGTGAACTAACAAGAAATTAAGTATATCGAGATACAGTTACGTCTGTTGAGGCTTTCGGGTGTAAGCCGTGTCCTACTGATACTGATACTATATCAAGATATTTGATGGATATCATAAAACGAAGTGGTAACTATCTTGATAAATAATTAGTATTGTCAAAAGATTTTCGACTTTGCTCTAGATTCATCAGAAAAAGCTAATACGACTCTGCATATCAGTCGCGAAGGTTTAAAATAAAAATACATAATCGAAGGGAACAAACTTTGCAAATAAAATTAACTCAGAAGCTCCTGTGAGCTTCTACATTCGAGCTGGAATGCTCAAACGGTGAACCTATTAAATCAGATCAACTTCTAGTTAACGTTTACAATCTCAGGATAGGTAACGAATCAGAGAAAGCTTTTACATTCCTTGAATACATAAGTGTCAGTCTTAATCTGAGGGGATCTCAAGTGCTAAAGAGATCAGAAGGGAGTGAGCGAACCAAAGGCGAGGGTTCACATCCAAGAACCCTCTAACTCGAGAATCCAAACTTAAGTTTCCCATGATCCAAGAGTCCCAGATCCACGAGACTCAAGAATCTAATCTCGAGACCTTCCAGATTTGAGGATTTATACTTGGATTAGCGTGGCCTAATCTTGGATCTCGATCCTGAATCTCCAAGTCCGAGAGGTTTCTAATTCACGTCCGACAAATTTGACTTCCCCCTATTAGGCGTTGTTTTATTACAATCTCCGCGTTCACTGTAATTAATTTACTGTGACTAATAGACTGCGGATTTTTATGCAAAATAAAAATGGTCTGCACCATTTTCGAGAGACTGGAGCCAGATAGACGATTAATTCTCGCTGTAACAATTTTAACAACTTGAAAACATTGGATTGACATTAAAGATCATTGTAACTTTTTGAATGTTTTAAATGGCACCTACTCATTTTTTACCAGAAATGCATATCCAAGATCTTTCGTTGATTAGATCAGAGTTTCCCCAGCTGTGAGTCGATCAATTCAAACAATTGCCACACTGCGTATTTCCAATATTTTGATCGTGTTCTACAGGTTCACCGCAATCGACACCGATAGCCAGTAATTCGTGACAGCCTATGCAAAATCCTAAACCGTGTACGTCTCCGCTTACGCCCTCGAACTTGATGATATACATATGTAAGTACCTAGCTGCTGGAATTTGCCAGCATTTGCATTAACTCCCATGCGACTTGTAGTGAATTCGTTTACCGGGAGACATGTGTACGCTGACATCACCATTCTGACTCTGGCAGACTTACATTCACCAATCCCTGCGTTGACTATCATGCAACCGTCTATGACGTTGTTATTATTTCCTACACGTATCATTGTCTATGCAACGTCCAACGACTACGATATCATTTACATCTATTTAGGAGAGCTCCACGCTTTGGATATCGCGCCGAAGCGCTTCGCGATAGCCCTGGCTATCGTTAACAGATATTTTTGCAAACAATACATAGGTCATTCTGTTCAAGTCGCCCCCTAGATTAAATCCTGGGTACGTCACTGAAAACGAGTCATTTTTTACCAAATGAGCTAGATCGACTACCCGAACCACTGTGCTCGGGGATGCTTGCGTAATATTTTTCAGGAGACCAACGAGAAAGATGTTTTAATCGTGCTTCATATCTCCAACATGCATGAGTAGGACACAAGAGGCAGACCACACGCATCGGTCCCGTGGATAAATATTTACGCATGCACTCACGGTTGCACGTCACGCGCACTTCCCGTGGCCCCGGGAGCGGTGAAATGGAAAAACGTACGAGATAGGGCAGAATTTCAGTGGTACTTTACGACACTACCCTTTATACGTATGCGCAATGGGTATCTTAGCTAGTCCGGGCGCCCGTAAAACGCAGCCAGCATTTTTTATTGCCTCGAGAATGAACAAGCGAAAGCGCTGACCAAGGGTGGGCGCGGAACGATCCTGTTACGTTTCATGGAAAGTATAACGACAGGTCGGAATCAACGAGAAATATTGGGAGAGCGAAGGTTCGTCAACAGTTTCGAGAACGCAAACGGTCGCAATGAAAGGAAAACAGTTTTATCAACCGATTACACAGATAACGGAAAAGGAGTGATTCGAAATAAAAAAATTAGTTGAAAATGTAGAATAAAATTTGTTTGTACGAGGTTTTGGTTTTGAGAAAATCAAGTTTGAACATCCGTCAAGTTCGCATGTTTAGTCAGTAGAATTGGTAGGCAATGACCAGACGCGTCAG
This sequence comes from Lasioglossum villosulum, assembly GCA_963971365.1. Classification (NCBI taxonomy): domain Eukaryota; kingdom Metazoa; phylum Arthropoda; class Insecta; order Hymenoptera; family Halictidae; genus Lasioglossum; species Lasioglossum villosulum. The sequence goes on from OZ020502.1 coordinate 25,999,891, forward strand.
ATGCACAGATTAATTATAACTTCATTTTGAAATGCATAGACAACGATGAATATAGTTTTAGTATAAAAAAATAAATAATCAAATTCAAGAAGAGGGGACTACAAATGAATTTGTACATTTTTATTTGAACATACAGAAGAAGTTGCGTCTTGCAACTGATGGAAACAATCTCTATCTTGTACAAAAATCCCTTTCAGTATTAAGAGGAACTAGATGAGCTAGATGTCTGGGTTTAGAATTTTTTTATTATGCATGGCAAGCAAACACTGCAGTAAACAATCCAGCTTGTTACAATTTACGAAATTTTTAGACACCAAGAAGTAGTGTTTCGATATATTCTAATTAATACAAGAACAGTATACAATAATATTAATCTCTTTCTATATTAGAAGTCCATAAATATCTACTAATTATAACCATTCAGAGTTGGCAATTTGAAGAAACAAAATCTCATTTGAAAGCTACAATAATCCTTCGGATAAACCCTATTGTGTAACAAACAAATCAGCGACAGCAGCAGCATCAATTAAAATAATCTCAACGATATTAATCGAAAATCTAAAAAATTCAGGTCGCCGCGCCGCGAATAACAACGTAAATAAATCTCGCTTCGTATAATAAATTTGTTTGGCCGTAACATGACGCGTAATAATTAATAATTATTTCTGACCGAGCAAAGAGCTTAATCCCGTACGAGCATCATTGATCACTGCAACATTTTGCACCGGTGTTAAAACACGCGGCGTTATTTAACGCGTTGCGTTGAATATATTCCGGTCACACACGGCGTAGATTCTTTTCGTTTGTCGCGAGAATTAACGCCGGCGTGACGAAAGGACGAGCTACGAAGATTTTCCGTGCGCGTGCTGTGCAAATTTCAGCTTCGCCGTAGCTTTCCCGACCGGAATCTGCTTCGCACGAACGGAAAAAATATTGAAACATCCGCAGCGCGAAACTTCGAGATTCCGCACACTTGCGCGCGCCAAGAAAAATACTAACGATAAATTCGCCGTTTCCTACTTTGCCTCCTCCGCTTTCGTTCCGCTGTCGCCGGGCCATAGGTTGGCTGCACGTAAAATCTAATATTTTTCGTCATATTTCAGATGCACCGACTTCTCGATCGCGATGCCGATGGTGAACGCGTTGTAAATTGCGCGAATAAATGTCGCCGTAAACTATCGCCGGCCGATAATGCCTGAAATATTTCTGGTAAATTTATATTTCGTGCTTCTCTTTCGCGGTCAGTCGCCGCGCTTTCTGTTAGGCGTGCAAATTCATCCTCGGCCCTAAGACTACATTAGCCGTTGCATTTATTTAAATGGAAACTTCTCCCCCGAATTATATTAAATTTCAATATTTCATATGCATATACTAATAATTTTTTAAAAGTCTGCGAAGTGCTCGAGGTACTCTATTTTATCGAGAAGCTTACGTTACTGAGGCTGAAATCGACGCACATGCGCGAGAAAAGATGGTGCTAATCGAAACATTGGAAGCACGAATCGAGGAGAAAAATTGCCCTCTCTCTCTGCCAGTACCGGACACATGCGTGACACGTGACCAGGCCGCGGTGGAAGGAGAAGGTAGTGTGGGGACACAAATTTTAGTACGCGAATAATAGTGCAACGGCGACGGGAGCGGTGCAGTGATTTCCACATACATAGTCGCTGCATCATAAACAGTCGCATTTAATTACATTGGTTTGTTATCCTCGATCTTCACCACTCCAACAGTATCTGTCCACTTAATCAGGCGACTCTGATGTGTGGTCCACCAAGTAACTGAGTCAGACTAGAGTAAGAATATGAAAACTTTACCTAGTTATTATCTGGCGGAAGGACAGTAATAAAATTTACTTTTAAGATATAAATCTAACGTAACTCGTAATATCTTAAATCAGCTACATTTTGATTTGAATTATCATAATTATAAGTCATTCAGCTTGGAGTACATTCTGATGATTTTGTTGGAGTAGACCTTCCTGTAGTACGGCCATGCAACTTCCCCGCGCATCTGGCCAGCAAAATTCTACGACGTATCAGTTACAGTGGAACTGGCCGCGCGTTTCAAATCGAATTTCACCAGAAAGGTATATGCTGTCATCGAATGAACCGAGCAAAAAGGTCCTGGGAACAGCAGCGGAGTCACAAGGTGTTCCCCGAAAAGCGAAGAGAGCCCGGGCGAATTGCGCGCTCTTCTCGGGGGAATCGTGCGCCGTAGAAACTCTACAAACAATTATAACTTCCGCGGAGAAACAGTGTAATATAGTCGGGCCGCTGGCGCACGTCGTTGCGAAACGTTGCACTTATGGCCCCGGTGGTACGGCGTTGCCGAGGCCGAAATTTCTGGGCTTCGGAATTCCGGGTTGCGCCCGTTGTGGTGGTCCACCGGCGATCCCTTTCGTCTCGTTCCAACCCTCGCAGGCAGGACCGATGTCCCTCCGAGTCTCTATCTTGCTAACTTCATCTAATTTGTCTTTGTCCGGGTGGATCCACTCAATCCAACTCTCTTGGCCGTTTATTTATTTGCCAGAACCCCACGACGAGGGAAACGGAGACGCGGGTTCTACCCTCGAAACCCTCCCGTTCTTCTTCTTCTTCTTCCACTTCTTCGAGCACACGGCGGCGATGCAGCGTAGTACCACGTTGAACGGTAATTTGTGAAAATAGTACCTCGCGTTGGCTTTACGTTGCAATAGATCGTTAGCGAAAGCTTAACTGCCGTTCGATGGTTACCGTGTTGCCACGTTCCAATTGTTCAACCATTCGCCGAACGCGTTTCTGCGGCTCTATCTAAATCTCTTTGAGTACATCTTAAAGTACGTTTTCATTGTCTGGCGACGACGTCGAGAAAGAGGCGAAGTTTCCGCTATATTCACTTCAGAGGCACCGTTGTCGTGTTCCGATGTCTGCGATGTTTCGCGCGTTGCGTATCCCCGGGAAAGGAGGAAATTTAACATCCACATCGACTTTTATCAGCTCGTTCCGCGAGCAACGTTGCTCCTAACGCCAACTTTCGAAGTGAAATATTAATGCCCCGTTCCATTTTAATCATGGCCACTTATTCACAGTTGTTTTTGACGATTATGTCCCGTTCCGCGGGTAATTTATGACCTCCCACTTCGAAGAGTTGTTGATACCCTCGCCTTTAACTACCGGCTCGAAGACTCGGAGATTTTTAAACCGATAATGACTATATTTCTTACAGGTAAACATTTAATGGTATTACTTATCTTAATATGCAATTTACAGTCTATCGAAACGGTTTCATTAGTCAACTTTTCTTTGCAGGCTTCTTTCTATCGTGTAAATCACGAACTCTTTAATAACGATAATAATAAGTGTCCTGAGTGGTTCAATTCGGAGAAAATATGAACACTTTGGTTGCGATAAACTCACTCGATACTGAAAATATTATTTATTTTGAAACTGTTCGTACACAGGAAAATGTAAGAGGAAAAAGAGACTGCAAGTTCCAAGTTTGACAATACATATAAAATGACGTAAAAATCGTATAGATATCCTCATCTTTAACGAGTACAATGTGAGTACACTTCGTGAGAAGTAATTGTTTTTCAAAATCATATAGAGCGTTACTCAAATGTTTTCCCAGATGTGTCGAACCCATCGTTAACGAGTAATTTATTCTTAAATGTATTATATTTTTGCAACTTTTGCATTGTTGTGGGGCAAGTTGTTACTAAAGAATAAAATTTGTTATTAATTAAAACTGATGAAATAGAACACTATTATGCAAATAATATTGTTTTAGAGCATCAAAACAATACAATAAACTCAAACATTGTCTTTGATACGAATGACAATGATAATTTTCTATTCGCCAAGAAAGTGGAATGTGAAACAAGTTAAATTTAGAAATCTTGGAGATCTTGTGGAACAGGACCAAACAAAATAGATGAACACCTCAAAAGGTAATTAGCCATAATCTTTTCTTCATGTTCATTAAAGACGATTCTTATTTTTGTGTATCCTATTGTAGCCTCTTCAGTTTTTTAATAAATCTGGACAAAGTCATGTGACAGATATTGATGATTCTCGCGATTGTTTCTATTCTTTTTGATAATACTCTTTTCAAATTAAAACACAAGGAACAATGTGTCCAAATTGACACATATAGAAATCTACAACTATATTTTAGTTATAGGTATTAAATAACTAATAAGAATAAAACAGTCGATGATATTGATATTAAATAATCGAAATAAACCAAAAAATAAGGATCGAATAATATTTAATTATCTGGTACGTAACTAAGTCTTCGTAAAAAACAGCAAACGCTACGAAAATGGAGTCGTGACGAAATCGTGCATTCTTCTCCTTTTTTATAAATAATGATTGGAACAACTTCCCCTGGGAACTTTAAGTCCCGGCCTTCCCTATCAGAATATAGTGTTTTTCATTAGAAATTCACGTGAAAGATCCATCGGCGCGGCGAATTTCCGGCTATTAAATAATCTAACTTCAGAGATCTACGTGCTCGCAAAGCCGCCGCGAGCCATCCATCACTGGGAGTCTTTTGTTGCGGAAGCTGCGACTCGAAACGAACCATTCACAAGTGTTTAACGGCGCCATTGGCACGCAGCCGTGGAAACAAGACATCACGATTCAAACCTCCGAATTAATGTCAACGACTGCATAAATACCAGCAAAAGCGAAAATCCACAAAAGCGAAGCCTGTCGGATATACCGGAGGCCCGGTCGTATCGTTTCAAAGGATATTTCCAAGCGGGCAGCAGTTTTTGCATCAACGAGTAAATAAAAGTTATTTACAAACGGCAGTCGTTCCATTTTTAAGGGTAGCAAAGTTTCCAAAGCAGCGTGGGTGGTTTTTATAAACCCGGTACTATTTACCGATTTTCCGAGCAACTGTCCCTTTTCGATGCAGTTCTGATCATTGCTGGGATTAAAAGGGAAGTCGGCATAACGACAGTCGCTAACCATCCGCGATTTTGTATCGGCGTTTCTAGACAATGCAACGCCGCGCCGTGTCGCGCCTGCTGAACTTTTCAGGACCTCGCTGTATATTTTCGCGAACTGTGAATTGAGAAAACCCGCGAAATACGCGTCCTCGAGCACTGGGTCAGAGATCCGTCTACCAGCCGGGCTCTTTTTTACGCGATGAGTAAATCTTTTGAAAACCATGACGAGTGGCTCCGTTTACTAAAGGGATCGCGTATTTTCCCACGTTTCCTGTTTTCCCCGCCCGACCCGGCGAAAACAGAGCGCGAAAATGTTTGCCACGCCGCATGTGCCCGCACCCCTTTGAGATATTCAGCGAATCGTTAAAAAGAGTCCGGAAAATGAGACGCGATTTTTCGGCGCGCCGAAACATAAAGGCCTGCTCCACAAAGACTCTGCTCAATATTCGATCATCGATGCTCTCTGCATCGTGCACGGTCGAAGCGGACGCGCGACGCACAAAAAGACGCTTTATTGTTCGCCCGGTGCAGTAGATTCCCGTGAAACACAAAAATTGTGATAGTGTGTTTGTACAACAAGATAAAAAACTGCTCGTGTAACACGATATATTCGCGGTGTCCGCGAAATCGTCAGACGCCGTTCTTCCTCGTAAATTGCATGCGCCGTGTTCTTTTTTGTTTGCCGCATTTTCTGAAAAAAACGAAGGGAAGCGGCAATTTTTTTCAACGGTGTCTACTCTCGGGACGTTTAATGTTCGTGAACGAAATTTGACGCTGAGTTTACAGAGCACTGTCTAGCGTGTGTTGTTTTGTGACGTAGACTGTGGATTTTTCGCATTCATGGCAAACACGAGTGGGTTAAACGGAAGAGTTACAGAATTTAGGGATAACATGTTATTTTCAACTCGGTCTTATTATTGATGGAAGAAAGATATTTTATATGTCTCCTGTTTCACGCAATTCATACAAAAAATTAGCCCAATTATAAAATTCAGTGGAGTTTTTCAATTTTTCTCGTATATTTACTATTTCCAGCAAGAAATTTGGCAGTAGCATTCAGGACACCGTGTATAAAATGTATATTTGAATCCGTCTACATTTTTACAGAGCAGCGAGACGTAACGACAAGATATCCAACGAAATTATGGTAGATAAATTGAGATAATATTAATATATATTCTTGTTTGTTCTACATAAGAGCTTGGACAATTTATCTATGCTTTGATACGCTGATAACACTATTTCATTTCTGTAGTACCAGAGCAACACGCACGTTTATAACAAGCTGCCATAGTGATTTATGAACTCATCTTTGTTTACCTACATTTTCTTGATCATTATTTACTTCAACGTTATTTAGGTTAATACCGCCTCCGCGTGTAACATCGTTTCAAACATACAACTATGTAGCCTCAAATTGCACGAGTAAAATTCATTCTCGCGATTATTTATGATTCAATTAAACTAACTTTCGACTTCTCCAGCTTAAAAATTCACAAATAAACTAAGAATCAACATACACCGTTGCATGATTCCGAATAATGCAAATTACGCCTCGTAAACGGAAAAATAAGACTTTTGAGGGCGATAGAGCCCCAGATCGATTTTTCATCTAGCATTTTTTGCAATCCTAGAAAAATAACTGTATTTCACTCCATCTTGTTGCAATTCAAGTACAAACTGTTTATTTTGCATAGAAATCCGCAGTCTACCGATGACATCCTAGATAAAATCCTCCAACAAAAGCCTTTGTCATCGGCGTAAGTAAACTTTCCAAAAAATTCCCTTTCCATCGGCCACAACATCGTCGCGGAATCGTACGCAAAACACCTGCCGTGGAAAGGTAAAAGAATTTCACCTTGCGCACCCTGAGCGAACACTCCGATCGAGCTAAAAGGAAAATCTAATCGAACAAAAAATAAAGAGCCAATCATCCCTGTTGAAAAACAGTGGAAGTTCACCCGCGAGAGCGAAACAGACGGAATGGAACCGGAAGCGGAAATAGAAACGCTCGATATAGATGCCGGCCCATCGGAGGCTAGTTGGCCCAAGAGGAAGGACAATAATATCTTCGGAAGCTCCAGGGTTATTGGACCTATCGAGCTTGCGTCGATGGATTGGAGGGCACGCTGGCTGGTGTGGTGGGAAACCGAACCAGTCGAGGCGACGTCGGCGTCGGCGTCGCGCCGCGACGCCACGCTGGCGCCCTTACAGATCAACGCGGACCACCGCGAAGATCGGTGCTCGTTGAGCACCCTCCAATTGCCATCGCGACCCAGTCTTCGAGAGCTTCTTTCCTCGACAGCGTTGGCAGGTCAAGCTCTTGCTCAGGCTTTACAGTCGTCTCGATCGAATCGATCACCGAGCAAGATCCCCGTACGCCGACAGTTCTCTTTCTTGATTACACTCCCGGCATCCCGCTGATATTCTGGCTCCCTTGTCAATTTGTCGAGATGAACAAGGAGGATAATAGTATCGACGTATATCAAGCAATACCGTCTGCATGAATTTGCATTTTACAAAGCATTCCGCAATACGAAGGATCGTTCGAATTACAGCAGTGTCACGATATTTATGACAATGTTGCCTATATGACGCACACAGAACTAGACTAACTGATGATCTACGCAGGATGGGGTTCCCTCTGCCCCTCAAAGCCGATACGTTCTTTATCAAAACCAACATCCGGGCGTGTTTGCGTATTTTTGCGTTCCTAAAAGAATGTAACCTGCGCATATAACCAGATATGATAAACAGTAACTGTTTATCATTAATTCCGTACTTACATTAATTCAGTTTATTAATTAATTCCGTACAATTAACTTTGCGGCCTTAATGCATAAGTGTTTACAGTATCCTATTCCGTTTTGTAATTTTTATATTCGGTATTGTATGTATTGTATTCTGTATTATAATCACGTTGAAATAAATCTCATATGAGATTTTCTACAATTAAAAAAAAAAAAAATATTTATGACGAAGATGTCCACGACATTTGTAGAACGTGTTTAATGTCTTCATCACGTGAGACAATTTGAACCACGTTTGCATATTCAATTGGCAATTTTGTAGAATCTTGATTATTCTGATACTGTCTGAATTCATATCTCGCGTGTAAATACAACACGAATCGTTGTACATACCGGTAAACATTCAATTCTTATACGAACATTCGTGTTGCATTGATTAGTTTGGATAATCGAGGAGCTTTTATATCGTGAATTAAACGAGAACGTATGATCCAAATTGCGTTGTGTTTGGAGTCGTTTCGATCAGACAGATGTCACGAATATGTTAACAACAGTTTGGATTAAAAATCTTTAGAAAACGAAAGTTATATCGTTGGATAGTATTGTTTCTTTGATGTGAGAAATCGAGTCTGTATGCGACATAAGTGACGCTTCGAACCCGTGTTCGGAGTACGTGTAGAGACATTGTGCTTCGTTATCGGCAAGAGACGAGACTACGGTAGAAGGAGTCCTCATTATTTGCTGAACAGCCCGCGAAGTCGGATTCCGCCGCGCAAATGAATACATTCAGGACATCCAGCCGGTCGTAATTCAGGTTATCGGGATGGTGGACAGGAGCCGCTATCAGCGTCGCTCGTCACCGTCTTATTCAGTTGCCATCGAGCGCGAGCGCTCGTTGAATCCCTGCCAGAGCCGTGGATGCAGCCGTTTTCTTGATTGTTTTTATTTTTCACGGGACGTGTTTCTGCGCAGTGCGTTCGCGAAGCAACACTTGTTGATCAGGGCCTGCGGACTATGATTTAACGAGCGAACGTGACACGGAATTAATCACCCGGTCTCGGTTTCGCTCGAAAACACGAGCGGCCGTGTTGAACTCGTTTCAAAGACACCGAGAGGAACCTGGGGCTGCTGCTGCGTCGAGAACAGGTACAGGGTCGCTTCGAAAGTCCTCGAAGAACGTTGCATAATACAGGCATTAGCGAGTCATCGAACGCTACCGTTATTCAATTCCCTCGTAGCAACAAATTACTAATTTCTCAGGATCGTACGTGAGCAACGCAAGTACTTCTCCAGATATGATCATTCATTTCTGTGCTGAAATCTTTGTGATCCAAATGGGCAGGAAGAGATCACTTGGGCCTGGCGACAAATGTCCTTATTGAATGTCTTATTAATGATCTTTTTTCATAATGATGTGAAATTGTCTGTACGTTTCGTGAATAAAAGAAGTACGCGTACGCGTTTCTGACGCAACGCATCGTGAACAGAGGGCCTAACTCAACTGAACTCGGTCACTGCCTTGTATACTCTCCAACTTTTGACTCTAACTCTGACCGATCTAACTCTGAACTGTGTACAACTCTGAGAGTGATCGTAATAGTATTTTTGTAAGCTATTCTTTCAGATTCAGACTGATCGATAAGCATCGATTAATCTAAAAAATGTGACAATTTTATGTACAATTAAACTTAACAGTCACATAATATTCCTACAAACTCAAATCTATTGAAACTGTTGATCAAGGAAATAAATGTCTACTGATCGTCGACCACAGAAGATTTATTAACGCAATCTCGCCGTAAACAGTCTAATCAGGATAACAATGATGAAATGCGTGAACAGGTGCGTTTTAAATGTCGTGTTATGATTAAAATTGACCCTGGTCGAGCGATCGAGGTTCGATGGGAATCGACTGGCAGGGGTCCACCGACGGTAGTTTTCCCATCGTAACATCTAATTAATCTCTCTAATTAACAATTTCATGTCGACGGCGTTCAGATAGCCGGGGCAAATACTAATGGAAATAATTACCGATGGGATCGACCCAATTTCTCACCAGCTTGTACGAGTGCGCGAGAGATCGGCGGTCTGGCAATCGGAAATAGCCGTGGACACGATTAATTTTCGCTGCGGGCAGGCCGCCGAGCCCCCTCAATATTTTACCTGGCCAAGCACGTGAGCAAGTCGAGAGAGCCCGGTGTTTCCTTGCGGAAATCCGACGTCACGGACAAACGAGTCGGACGACGACGTCTTGACGAATCGATCATCGAAAACGGTAACCTTATCGCCAGGAGGGTAAACCATCCCTCTGGAATGGTCACACACTGGTTCGATTACTCTTGGCGCTGGCTGGACAAGATTATTTTCTCACGGTTTTCAGCTCATTTTAGATTTCAATTGTTGTACCACAAATCTACTTTATGTTACAGTTTATAATTTCATTAAAAATGTTAAACACAAATAGTGATATTTGAATAGCTTTGATAGTTTCCAAGACATTCGATAAAATATCTCTTCCAGATATGTTTCTTTAAACATTAATTTCGATCCGATTAGCAACAAGCAGAAAACAATTAGAAAATTTCCATTCCTTTCTAGGAAGTACATTTTTCGAACAACTGTGTAATGTATAATTTTTCAACTCACTAATTAATAAAATCAATCGATGTGATGTATATGTATAACTAGACTGCAGATTTTATGCACATATGATGGAAAGATAGAATACATAATAGCGAAAATATTTGACGAATTTCAAATACTGTTGTGCTATTTTCAACTGATTAGAATTGTTAAGAGAAGAAATAGGTGTTAACTTAACTCCCGTATCTTACAATTAATGCATACAATTTTTATTTTGCATAAAAATCTGCAGTCTATTTCAGGTCATTAAGTATGAAACTTGGCAAATAAAACACAAATTTCCAACACATTCGTCAAGTTTTATACTTAAAGTTCTGATACATAATTAGTTTATTGTACACTTTTATCATCACCGGCACATACACAGATAAATCAGAATGCTCCGGAAACCGACGGATAAACGGGTGGAACGTCGATATCTCAACGAATTGATCATCGAAATCGGTAGCCTTAGTGCCGAGAGGGTGTCCCATCCCTGGCCTCGTGGTTGCATGATCGTGAAACTTGAAGGTGAAAAGTCGACCGGCGATCCCTCGCGTGAGATTTCGGTTGCCAGCGAGACGCGGGGGTGGAGAGAACCCGAACGCCGATAGAGAAAAGGGGCGAATGCGATACGGGCCGGATGAAGGGAGGAAATACAGCGTGAAAGTAGAAGTAAAAAATGGCTGTAGCCCGGGTCTGGATTGAAACGTGACGAAAACACGTTGGGAAGGGCCACTGCGGATCTGAAATACGGGATCAGCGCTTTGGTGACCGATGATGGTGACCCCCGGCTCCCAGGAAAATTAATTGACCACTTACGGGCACTTTACTGACTCTGAATTATGCAAAGGACTTCCGCGCATTTTTATACCCAGCTTAACTCTATGTTTCAACGGCCGAGAGCATACGCTTGCATGTTCGCGGGAAGATGCCGGTAAGTAAGGGGTGAGCTGACTGGAAATTATGGGGAAGATAATTTTGTAATGACCTTGAACAGGCAATTGATTGAACTAATTATAGTTGTTGTTGTTGATGGCTCATGATGATTGTTTGCAACAGACTTGCAACGCAGTTTCGCTTTTTATCCGATACGTTTTCATTTTGTTAAGGGTTTTTGCGTCGATGGTCGTTGATCTTTATCCCCGGTTGGCAGATTCCGGATCAACATTTTTTTTGCTATTTATGTTAACATTCTTGTTCCACATGAAGGAAAAAATACGAAGCGATAATTGCGATTGGATTTTTATCGTGATTTGCATTGTCTAATTTCATTTAACTTGATCGGACTTGTACTACCTCTGAGTTCCTTATAACAACGTTTCCATGTAACATTTTTATTCTTGTACTTATTTGATCTGCCACTTTTTATTGCTGGTTAACGTTGATCATTTGTGATAAACTTGAAATACAGTTTCTCTTTTTATCATTAACGTTTTAATTTTAATTTTAATATGAAATTATTAATCGCCATAGTCATCAGTAACTATTTTAATTTATCTCACGGTACAACATCCCGTACCATTCAGCCGCACAATACGTTCTATAAAAAGCGGCTGCCTATCCACGCCGTTCAATAAAAAAAATATAATTTCATGAAAATTCGTTGGCCGTTTACCAGAGTCCGCAAAAATCTGATCAATATCTATCCGGGGACGGTTTAATTCGAAAACGCGTACGATACCGTCCACAAAGTCACCAACACCGATGTTAAACTCGACCAGAGGGTGGTTAAATTGTTGGCAACAATGAAATTCACCGCGCAACCGACAACCGCGGGTCGATTAAAAATATTAAAAAAACTGATTCCGGAGAATTTCGGTTTGAAATCCCAGATAGTTAGATTCTGTCAAGGCTTCAGAGGTGCCACGTATCGTTCCACCAGATGAGGGAAGGTAGCACGAATTGAGCGGTGGAAGCGTGGGGGAATAGCGTCGCTAAAAGGGAAGGTAGAGCGGGGACAAGTCTCAATCAGATTTACCAATTCTTGATGTGATTAATAGATGTGATATGATTTGATTAATAGATGTGAGACTCGATGTGATTGATGTTCAATTCTTGTAAAATGTACAAATTCATCCGTAGTCCCTTCTTCTCGAATTTATTGATTATTTGCAAACAACTGAAATACGTTTTACTGAAAAATCTATATCTCTGTGATTGTGTTGTAATTTAATACATTTGGTTAACTCTTTACACTCCATTGTCGAGTATGACTCAACATCGGAGGAAAGAAAATGTAAATGAAACGTGTTTTTATACCATATGTATTCTGTTCTTCCTTTGTTTAAGTCAAATGTTTTAGTTAAAAGTAAATATAAGTTCCACAAATATAAATCGCATCAAAGTTTAAGAGCTATATTTAATATAATTAGTGAATAAATTTGTTTAAAATAAGTAGGAGTCAAGGAATTGCCTACTGAAATAAATTTCAGATGAAACACTTAAAATAGTGGGGAGTTGTTGACAACAAAATTGAAAAATAATTGCATATGGTTAAAGCACGCGATCGCGAATAAAACGTAATTGTTCAAATTAAAGTGTAAAAAAGAGATGGAACGAATGAGGGTTAAACAAATACCTTGGAAGAATTAGTAATTTTCTGTTGCAAAATGTCACAAATAATCATTAATTTATATTATGCTTTGTAAGCCATTCAACGTTAGTATTACTGCGAGAGTCCACGAACTTTATTGCCCAACCTCGTATAAATTATTCTTGTGACGCGCCGCGAGATACAAGAGACGGAGAGAGAAAGAGAGAGAGAAAAAAGCATGATTTTTCGCGACAGTGACGCAAACTGTGTTCTGTTAGCGCTTACCAGCGGAAATTTTGCAAATGGAAGAGAGGCGGCGGCTGGAACTTAAACCCGCCTGTGGCTGTGAAATGCTAACAATTTCGAAAGTTGCTACGCGGCCGGATGGGCCTCGGCACACGATGAAATTAGAATGAAATTTATGCTTGGTGGGGAAAGTGAACAATATTGTAGGCGAGAGAACAAAGTTCTCACGCGTCGAGTGTGAGTGACGAGCGCTTTAGGATGCTGGCGAGATGCGCTGTGTACGGTGCTGGTATGATTTATGGACGGGTAAGCTTTTGTGGTTTATGGTTAATCGTTTGATACTCGCAGAAGTTGGTGGTTATTAGCCAGCGAATGTTTATGGATATTTGGATTATTTTAAACTAGTTTCTTGGCCATGTAAATTCGGAAGGTATGCTGCTTGCGGTGACACTGTAATATTCGTCACAACGACCACGAAGATCAACAAGGTTCAACCCTTAAGTAGTCTTCCAAAACATAATTATTCAATTAATATATTTCATATTCATCTCTGCGAATTGTTAAAGAGAAACTTGTGATGACAAGGTTCAACAAGGTTCAACCTTTAAGTTGATTTTCAAAATACAATTATTCAGTTAGTATATTTCAGAATCATCTTTGCAAGTTGTTAAATAGAAACTTGTGGTGGCACTATAATACGCGTCACAACGTCCATAAAGGTCCGCGAGATTCAACCCTTAACTAGATTTCAAAATACAATTGTACAATTATTATTTTGAATTTTCATCTCTACGAATTGGTAAATAGAAACGTAGTCACATAGATAAGAAGTAATTATATCACTAATATTTGCTACATTTAAGCCACATTCATCTTATTAAAAGATCTAATACATTAAACAATTCTCAGCATACATTTGAGTCACCAATAGTTTAGTTAAAGTTTCAAAACTTTTTTAGGAGCTATTGGATTGCCTAATTAGTAGACTGCGGATCCTCATGCAAAATAAAAATTTTCTGTATCATATTCAAGAGTTAGAAGCCAAATATATTTTTTTTTAATCATTGTAAGGAGTTGAAAATAATATATTGATATTCCTGACTTCTGTTAATCGAACATCTATTTCAAATTGCACATACCCAATGTTATAAATGAATAAAATCCGAAATCTACTAATTAGTCGCCTTTCTCGACAAGACGAACAAAAACGCTTGCAATTGTTGAGCACTCAACCGCAAGATTGGTTACACGTCTGCAGTCAATATTTGGAGCAACTTCATTCGATTGAATCTAAATGCAAATTAATCGATATCGCGTGCTCAAAACATGGAGGAAAAGCGTAACAGTGGTAGGATGAACGATAAATCACCGGGTACGAGGATCGAACACGGATCGAAAAGGTTCAAAAACAGCCGTGGAACGAGGCGGTAAATGATCGTGTGGCTCTTGACTGACCAGCATACCACGATTTCCCAACGAAGGGGGAGCTTTTTATCGGGCGCGCTCGCCATAATTAATCACCGGTTAATTAACGTGGAAAATCGAAGCGGAGGGAAAAGAAGTGGCGAGGGCGCTGGAAGAAGGTTCCCGTGCCCGGTTAATCCAAACGTATGCTTCCCCGTTGTGAGTCGAGCGGACGGGTATTGTGGATTTCGAAAAATGGCGACGGCTACCCGTTCCTTTTTCCTTCGGCTTTTTTTCCCCTCGATCCACCCTCGTTCGCGTACGCTTTTTGTTTTATTCTGTTTTTATGTTCTCTCTTTCTTCTCTCTTTTTCCTTTCGCCCTCTCTTTCCGATGCCTTTCGCCAACGGCTATGGTCCAGGCTGGGAACCGAGGATTAGATGACTCGAGCAGGGTAGAAATAGTGATCGCCATTATAGAAAAGCGGATTATTTTGAAGCCCGTTCGCGTAATCACACGCCGTGTTCGCGAATTGAAAAGAAATTCGAAAAAAGCCCGGATTTACATCGATTACCGATCCTCTGTCGGCCGTCCCTTCTCTGATTGCGCCAAAAATTAAAATTTCACGATCGGCCAGGGGAAAAGGGCATCTCTTTTTCCCTCTTCGAGTGCGAGTACTCGATTGCTTGGCGTTGAAAGATCGACAGCACCGTGTTGCCAGTAATTAGAGTGGTCATTTAACAACGACCTCGATTTGATCTCGACTTCCGATATCGAAATTTCCAAACCAGTCACGAGAGCTTCTCTGATTCTACGTTGCCAATCGAATGAAATCTATTGGCTCGCACGTCGCGACGTTTGATCTTCCATGCTTGAATAGCTGATTAATCTCGGCCAATTCAATGAACTGAAAGCGTGCTCTAGGTGATAGAGGAGAGATTATTTTAATGCGAGACACGACCGAAATATGTCGCTATGCACCAAACTAAGGAAAAATAGAATTTACCTATGTTGATCATTTGCTTAAAATAGCAACGCCGTCACGACGTCGCGAATGATACGAGATGTAACAGAATTATCGCGGCTCATCGTTCGCAGCTGATAAGAAACCATGACTGCGGCGCCGGCAATGCGAGAGTTGAAAAGGGAACGATTTGATCGATGAAATCAGAGAGCTGAACTTTCGCGAGACCAAAATACTGCGGCAGACTCCTGTCTAGACTACTATTTTACTGAAATAACATTCGTCTGTAACGTTAGACGTTTCAATACCATGGATACACAATGCAAGAAGTATTTTTAACTCTAGCAGTCGAAAACTCGACCCGTCTTGCTAGCTATTTTTTATTAGAGTCAGTGTCGTCGGAATAATCATTAACGAAACTGTTATTTTTCGTATGTATCAATTTTTCAAGAGTCGAGAGGTATCTGATACGAATGGCGATATTTTCGTCGATTTTTTTACTGTTTCTGCGTACATTTGATAAAACTATTGGAATGATAACATGAAAACGATATAAAAATATTACAAAGAACAGAAAGTAACAATGTGCTGCAAAAATATATATAAAAGCATTGATCGCTGAATCAATCGTTGAAATACTGAATGTCGCGCAGAGCATGTCTGAAAAACGTGATGTAATGTGGTGCAGTAAATAGAAAATGTACAACGTAGTCGTGCCTGCAGAAAGATAAGTTATTATTGCTAATGGACGTTATATCAAAATCATTGTTTCTGACTGTAAGGACAGATACTTTGTGCATCTATGGCAAAAATGGAAAAACATTAAATGGATTCAAGAATATTTTTACTTTATTTTCGAATTGTTGAACTGATTGACACTAAAAAATACAGTTTCATCTACCTTCCGTTATTCACAACAGACTTGGAAAAACGAATTTGCAAGTGGCTCTTGTTGCAACAAGACGTTGATGCAGAAATTTTTTATTTTGCATAATTACTTATGAACAACTGACGCATGTTGTCCAAATAATGTCAGAAATACTGAATATGTTCCTCGTCCAAGTCGTGAAGCAGAAGTTCAGTGCATCTGCAAACCAGTTTAAGTTCCACACGAATATGATGAACGATACTTTTTCCTTGAAAAGTAAAAGCTGTCTATTTCTCTTCAAGTTTTCGAGACTGGCCGGTGTTTATTCTCAAACAAGGGTAGAGGGGATGTGGACAAGGTGAGGCCTCGTCCCGGTTCATACGACAACCCATTAAACGCAGCCCGCTAATTCGATCAACTGCGATCGCGTAGCGTTTGCGGCCGGGGAAAACGTATCGCGGACGCGGTCTCGCGCGCTGTTCCCAACAACGGAGTTGCATTCGCGCGTAGCCGCAGAAGTTTGCGCGGCTCGCGAAACATTGTTGGCATAGCTCGATACGTGACCCGCGTTTACGCGCGGATATTTCATGCGAGAGACCCGCCGCGGTACGCCACAGCGAGCCTAGAGAGAGACAGAGTAACAAAGAGCCCGAAGAGGTGCAAATCCGACTGGCGTGACTCGAAGGTGCATAGACGACTCAATGCACGCGATTAAATGCCGAATAAAAGTTTCCTGACCTCCCGCTAATTAGAGTGCAACATTTGCTTGACAAAGGTACGATCTTTCATGGGAAAGAACAAGAGAACGAAACGAATGACGCGTCGCGTGCGCGTGTTTCTTCAGCGAACTGACCAGATGCATTTTTTCAAATTATGCGGATTTGTTCAAGTATATTCTTGGTGATATTAAAAGTATCGTACGAATTCTATCAAACATCGAATCATGTGTCGCATTTGGTCAAGTATATTGTAGATAATATTAAAAATTTAGGACCGATTCTGTGAAACGTCAGATCATGCGGCCTATACGTGTTTCTTCAGTAATTCGACCACATGCATTTTTTCAAAATATGGGGATTCGTTAAAATACATTGTTGCAATATTAAAAATATTGGACCAATTCTATCAAACATCAAAATACAGAAATTGAGTGTGCTCTTTTAAGTTTCCCGATGGAGTGTAATTTTTTTTTACATAATCTTTTGTTCGTATTTTGCAATAAATATTCGCAGGTGACAGTATAAAATTCGAGTAGAAATCGCACGATTTATCACCAGATGTATTACTTCTACGTATCATTCAAGAAGCATAAAATTATTGTAAGAAAGATTCAAGATTAACACTAATGTGTACTAAATTATTCCACGATAGATCCTTCGCAATTTTAGATCCATTTATATTATCGGTTTATATGCTCTTATCGCAACTAAGAGATATGAGAATTCACTGTCCGACTGTGAGTACCCAGTGAGTCAAACACCTTACGTGATAATTCCGACGAGTTTCGCGATGCTGATTAGATAAAAGAATTTCAGAAACTGTTGAACTCGTTTTCTCGAGGTTTTATAATATTTAACAGTTGTCACTAGACTGCGGCTTTTACGCATTTTGGACAAAAATGAATAAGCACAATTTAAATAGTAGACGGATTAAAAATATTCAAGAATATTAATTATCAGTTTCAACTGATTAATTTCATTAAAAGGAAAAAAGAATTTCTACTTGGCTTCTCTTGCTTGTAATTCATGCAATCAATTTTTATTCTGCATAAAGATTCGCAGTCTAGTTATCACACCGTTATTAACACGTCCACAATCTCGGAATTTAAAATTAGTAAATTCAATTTTATACACATTTTTGTCTAGTCATGGTACACACGCATATATCGCGATTCTAAGGCTGCCCTCTGCTAAATTCTTTCCATAATTTATAGAAGAGGTATGTTGTATTTTATAAAACATTTTATTAATGAAAGTAAACAAGGAAAGGCAGGCGAACGTGCTAAGCAAATTATTGTTTTCTACATTACTGCTGACTCCAAGCGAGTTTTATACAACACTTGACTCAACGGTTTATATTTCCTTCATCTTGTATGCTATACATTCCGTATCCAAGAAAATTATGTCAAATTGAGGCGAAGACGGATGAACATTTCTATCTACTCCATTCTCGACGCCCACAACTAATAAAACAATCTGCTAATAAAACTGTGTCAAATCGAAACGCGGAACGACCAAATGTTAATTTAAAGGTAGCCACAATGTACATACATACAACTAGCATTATACAAAAGAGACATTATTTATCCATGGTAACAATGATAAATCTCGACAAAATTTCAGGAAAAGTTGGATACTTCCGTCCCGTCAGACCGCAGAGACACGCTGTGCATCGGCTGGCGGCAAAAGACCGACTGAAAAGCACGCGAGGGAGGGTAGTCCACTTGTCCCGGTGGGGAGCGAGAGAGAGGGAGAACGAGAACTATTTCTCCGGCGAATCAGAAAGAGAAGGAGAGAAACGGAGAAAGGGTGGGGAAGCGTAGTAGCGAGGAGGGGGCACTCGTGTCGCGCGATAACCAACGTCGAGGTGCAAACCAGCCGCGAATTCGAAAGGCGGCCAGTTGCTGTTCGCGCGTCGTCAGCGTCGCGTCGCGAGTACACTCGATCGTAACACGGAGGTAAATCTCATCGTCATCGTACATCAACAGTGATCTATCCTTTATCCCAGACCCGCTGCGCACGATCTTATCGGGACCCGAGTGTTCGGTTGTTATAACCAACCTGTAGAACAATAAAAATAAGGAAACCTCCCTCAAGGATTCAAAATAGTGGAACAAATAATCGGTAGAGATCGGTCGAGGCGCAAAGTTCACCGGTGGATCACGCGATCCAAAGGTCACCATAGCGTTCTAGCCAACGTTCTACCGCTACAAGCAGGCATGTTCAGCTCGTGACTTAGTGACTCAAAAAAATGTTGGTGGACGACGAGCGTCCCGACGACAGCGAGTGTTGGACACTCGCTGGCGTTGGGGCGTAGTCGCGATTGGTAAACGTAGCAATTTTAGAACTGTAGTCGAAGGCACAGTTGAACGTCCCTGCACCGGGATGTCGTACGCTGGAGAACGCCTGACCTTCGATCGACGGGCCAGGGAAGATCCTCGAAGGGATCTCGTTGCATAAGCATCGTGGCTGCGATTCGTTTGCGGAATGCCGACGGATCTGTTCCGTCGCTGACGCAAACAGTGGGTGTGCACGCGAGAGAGCCACGATCTCGGTGAACGAGGCTTGTTATCTGGGACCACCGACGTCGCGAAAACGAGCCGAGAATCGCTCGTGACACCGTGATACTCGTCCGGTTGATCGGTGTAGGATAGTATTGGGTGTAACGCATGATTTCCCACGTGGCACGTAGAGCTGCGTGCACAGGCGGCTGGCCGCGTGCGTGCCTCGCTGTCAGCCGGACAGTCTCGTCCTCGAGCAACCTGCCCGCTGAAGAAGCGTCAATTAAATTAGCTGCACCTTTGCCCGGTTGGCCCCCTTCTTCTCTCGGTGTGTCGTCTTGCGTCACGTTCCGCGATGACGTCCTCGCCGCGATCATCCCGTCCGGCAGAGCAACACACCGGCAAATAGGAACGTCGACGCGCCGTAAATCGTTCGCACCAGATGCGTCGACCGGCTCCGCAGCTGTCGATCCCCCGGACCTGCTCTGCCAACAATTTTTCTCCCGCAGCTGCACGTCTCGGCATTCGACATCGGTTTTCGATGCCGCATCGAGCCCTCTGTTTATCCTCCGACTCGTCCATCGAGAATCGTCTTCCGCGTCGATGTTCTTACGACTTCTCTCTTCCTCCCTCGTTCCTCCCATCCCAATGTTCAGGCTCGTTGAAAAGCGACAGCCCGTTAAATTGACGATCGCGCGCAATCGTTCGTGCGAGAACGTGATTTCGCAACCCTGGTCGGTCGAGCACGGTCCGTTTCCGGTATTTTTCCTCGGATTTTGGACAAACATTGGACTGAGTGGAAAATCGGTGTCCGTCGGGGACGCGATTCGAACGATCGGCAATTAGAGTAAATATATCGGGACAATATAATCGTTGGCAACCGTTTATCGCGGACTAATACGCTCGGGACGACCGAATCGGTGGGGAGCGTGCTCATCGGGATCGGTCCGAGAATCGATCGAACGTTTCAACGATAGCTTAGGCTGGTTTCAATGTCATTGTCATCCGGCGATAACGCTGCTTAGATAACGATGGAGCTGTCTTTCGCAGCCAGCAAAGTAGGCCAGATGAACTAATTCTCTGGAAGAATTATATCGTAGATAGCCAAGATCTTCGACACCGACGATTTATCACACACATCGTGATAGCATCTCTGTCGAGCTTCGTTCGATCTTATCTGACTCGATTAAAAACGATCTAGATGTTTGTTCAGTTTCAACGAACCACTCGTCGTCCGCAGTGCGACGTTAACTCGATCCATCGACGGACGTCTTATCTCGATACGACGGATGACAATGAAAGGATCCGACATCCGGAGGGAAGCTTTTTCCAAGTAACAGCGGCAACACTTTCTTATTACGATCCCGAGGAAAGGGTCTCAAAATCCCATTTTTCGGAACGGGTCACAGACTCGGGAGGTCGTTTCTATACATAATTCAGGATCCCCGTCAGCCCCTTCAAAACGATAGAATCAGGACACCGTCTCCCGCCCTATCGTTTTCTCCCGGACGAATCGACTCGAGCAGGAACCTCTCGATAGGGCTTTTTCTCGAAACGATTAACCGGCCTCCAATGTATCGGAAACAAAAGCTCGGCCGTGATTGCGGGATTAAGCGTTGTCCCGCGAGCTAACGGGCCGGGTCCCAGATATCCGATCTTAATCCCCCGCGCGGGGAACTTTCACCCCTTCCCGTTCGATCGAACCTCTCTCGTTTTCCCTTATCGCTGTCTGGAAATTACAATCGCTCTCCATTCGCAGAAGTCGCGGCAGTAACTACGGCAGCGAGATAGGAACCCGCGAAATAAAGACGAAGGGGGTGGGTGGTGTCAAGGGGTGGCAAGGTCTTGGAATCGTTCGAAGCTTCCGCAGCATAAGAGAGATTCTCGAGTGGCACCAACGCGGCAAACCTGTTTAGTCTACCGTAGATACACCGGGCCGAATGTTTATCTCAATATGAATAGACCGAGTGCAAGATGAAAGATCTTGCGCGAGTAACCATGAGCTCTTCCTCGAGAGAAATTCGAAAATTATTGCAAAATGGTTGTGTAGATATTTCGTCTATATTGAATTTTAAATATTTCAATTAAAATCGATTCTAAGCCTTCCTATCAGCTCTGAACCCTTTCTTCCTCTTCGTCAACATTTGTAATTGGCGATGTGCTCGCGTGTCAAAGTAATCCTAAAATCATGCAATTAGTGTACCATAATCGGTAACATAATTATGGAAAGCGTTACGTAAACTCATTACGCAGCGGCCGCTTGTGTTTACGAATTTGTCACAGATCGGTTCGTATATAAAAGCTATAAATCTAGACCCGAGGATTATACCGATTTCCGGGGACCGTTCGCGGAAGGATTAACTTTGCAAATGGGATCGGTAAAGTCGAAAGGAGTTCGGCGTGCGCCGCGTGTACACCGGATGACAAAGTGTTCGACAAGACTTAGTGTGCGGAGAGCCAGGAGTCACGTAATAGGAAGCGTTTTGCTCGCGCGTCTGCTCATTGTCCTGTGCCGCCACAGAGAATCGCGGAATATCGGCCGCGACTGCGAATCCGAATATATGAATATCATTAACTGGATGCGAATCAACCGTTGCGAAATGTTTAATCAATCGACCGGGGTAGGCCAATCGCTCTGGCAGAGACATGGTCGAATAATTCGGGTATGCTTCCTCTGTTCCTCGTTTCTTCTCTGTCTTGTTCGCCGCGCGTCGCAGCTTTCTTTCTTCTTTTTCCTGAGTCGCGATTGTACCGTCCACTGATTCGGGCTCCGGTTTCCTCGTTACGTATGTACGTAGTTGTCACCCGTTCCGCCCCCACCCACGTCACGGTTCGTTTGTTCGTCAGTTGTTCCGGCCGTGTGTTGCTCAGAAACCAATGCTGATGCGCGCCGGTGGCCAATTAATCGCTCACGCTCGACTGCGTTTGTGCTCGATGTGTTGATCGGCCCGGGGAAAAATCGAGACCCCCAGCTATCGGGGAACATGCGAGGAAGCCCATCGATTCGGAAAACAGAACCGTCCATACAGATTTCCTAAAATCGGCGATTTTCCCCCGCGTTGTTTTATCGAACCGGTTGAGGATTAAGACTCATCGGACGTAGAATGGACCTAAGAAGACAACCCTGAGTAATATCAGGGAAATCGACTCGCGAATTCTCAGACTTCGCGTCCGATTCGTTCGGATTCCTTGAGAACACCTTTGAGGATTTTCTTAGATCATAGAGATCATGGATTCAACTGGCGCAACTGAGCGACGAATCTTAGTAAACGATAAAAATAGATGCACATGCATCACATCAGGAAGTAAGGGTCTTCAGAAAAGCTGGATCGAAACTTTTCCCTGGCTGCGAGAATTGATAAATCTCATAGAAGGAACAGAAACTCGCGTGTGCGTCCTCGGTGCGTTCGTGTGTCCCGGCCGACAGGTTTCCGGCGCGCCTCGACGCGTAAACATAATTACGTACATTAGCGCCGGTGACAGGGGCTAACGAAGATCTTGTCGGCCGACGTAATGACGCGTTAAAGTCTTTTAATTCGTTGAAGCGTCACAATCGCGACTGGCTCGCGCGCCGCTCGTTAGATTAATCAACGGGTCACCGTTCCCGTCGTCTCTCGTTTTCTTTTTTGATATCGCCGAAAGCGACAGGGCCCTGAAGTTAGTTCTCCCTCGGGAAGGGGTCCGAGGGAGGTTGCAGGGAGAAAGGACCGGAAGGAATTAAGAGCGCGACGAAAAATTCTCTTCCCGATCCCGGGTCCCTCGAATTGGGCGGACTTTCATTCGCATCGTCGCTCCTTTCACGAGCATCGACGCGCTTTTTCTCCTCGACGACCCCGTTCGTCTCGCCGAAAGGAAACTCGATTCATTAAAAACGGCGGGCGGCGTCTCGTCGGGGACGTTCCTTTGTCGTTCGTCCCGTCGAATCATCCTCGGCATTCTCCAGCTTCCTGCCCCGTTTCGTCCGGACCAACTAACGCGCTCCACGGAATTATAATCTGTTTCTCGAAAGAGACCCAACGTATACCGGCCGACATAATGGCTGTCCATCACGATCAGACCGTGGATCTGCATTTCTGGCATATGAAATCGTTCTGTCGAGGTGAACACTGACGAGTTCGAATTTAGACTTCCTTTGAGGAAGGCACGTATGTCTCGAATAATTTCGTTATTGTAGTAATAAAAAATATTTCCTTCTGCAAAATTAGAGATTTTGTTATAAAAAAGCATTCGCAAGGATTAATTACACCATGTTTATGCAGCTCGTTTAAGAATTTTGAATATCGAACTATGAGATGTTTCATCTTGCGGGTGAAAAAGATATCTTCAAACAACCGACTGTTAATTGATCTTTGATAAATTGAATTCATGTAAGTTTTGCAATCTATCGAAATACGATAAAATCTGAAGTGTATATAAATTTGTGGAACA
The DNA here is from genome assembly GCA_963971365.1 of Lasioglossum villosulum. Taxonomy (NCBI): domain Eukaryota; kingdom Metazoa; phylum Arthropoda; class Insecta; order Hymenoptera; family Halictidae; genus Lasioglossum; species Lasioglossum villosulum. The sequence goes on from OZ020502.1 coordinate 26,023,867, forward strand.
ATTAATTCTGCCTGAAGATTCGTAGTTTACCAGTGCCATAGATCACATGCATCGTGGACAGTTATTGCGGACTTCTTCGTTTAGGGAACAAGTAAAGAACCGTTTTTCTCCGCGATCGATGGAATTTTCCGGGAGTTGAGGAAAGTGCGTTGTCTAAAAGCGGCCCTTGTAAATCGATGCTGGCCTCGACGTCGTTGCGGCAAAGAACCGGTGGCAGCGCCTTTTTTTACTCCGACGCGCGTCGCGTTGGTTAAACACTGCAATATTTAAAAGCGACCGCACTGTCGGACACGCGACGGCGGCTGCAAAAACGTCGACGACACGTGCGTTCACGCGACCCACCGCCAAGAATGCCGCGAAATTGCGGTTTAATGAACGGAGTGCGCTCCACAAGGGTGTCAAAGAAAGGGGCTGCCTTGGCGATTGCGCTGTGGTTTCGCTGTCGATAACGCGCGCGGTCTTGTTATTTCGCAGAACTGTAGCTTCGATCTCAAAGTTAACGAGTCAATGAGGAACTTCGACGCGAGCGTTAGCGAACTACTAGACAAACTATTCAATCTTCTGCAACTCGGCTGCAACCATTACGATGATTAAGTCTTTGAAGAAAGTCAATGACGAAAGTGTAGCCGTGGAGATTTTGCTAACCACTTAGGTTCTTGATCTTCCACCAAACACTTGTACCTATTTAGACGTCCAATCCCCAGCATAATTAATGGTATTCAACTCGCGTAATCCCTCGAGTTCTCCGAGCATCCTCTAAAACTGTCCACGTACCACGGATCGCTGCCGAGCCGTGTTCATAATTAGTCTCTCGAAATTTTTGACGAGCTAAAAACCTGAAAGTTTCGATCAGTCTGGCGGTCTCGCGTTAATTTGGAATCAAATTTCGTTCCAACTCCCGACGAGAACCCTAACCGGAACGGGGTCACTGGAGAGGCACTAGATGATCGCGAATTCATGACGGTTTGATCTTTCTAATTACGCAACGAGTGGGCGATAGCAATTAAATGAGAGCCGAAGGCTGGCTCGCGTTTTAACGCATGCATACCGTCGACTTTGCAAAACGTCATAAGTGTGTTCGTCGAAGGGCGTCCGCGTTCTCCGAGGAATCGAACGACGTGCTTCGGGCGGTGTGCCAGCGTGATCAGGAACTGTGGAACTCTCTCGGGAAACCAAGTGTTTAACTTCGCGAATTGTATCGGACGCCCGGGAACACAAAGAAACCGTGCACCGACTCGAAAGAACGCGCGCGCGGTTTCGAATGCAGATCGTTCGCGGGCGGATTCGGTAAAACCATCCCTTGTTTCCACCTTTCAGCGAACCGTGTAACGTGCACCGTGGCGAATTAACCGAAGCCATGAATGGTCACTTCGACTAAGTGATCGAAAAGGACTGAAACCTTTTGAACGAATGGCGTGGAGACCCCAGAAAATTACTTCCCGCCGATTAGTTTTTGAAAGGGTCGGGTCCTTAGCTCCTCGTCGCCTCCAACACTTAACATTTCCACCCACCGGTTATTCAATACTCTCTCCGAGATCGATGACTGACTCCTCGAACGTCTCAATGAGAAATATACCGATGTGTTTACGCATTCCGCGTTTATCGCGGGGAATCCATTTTTGTGACACAATCTCTGCAAGTGGGGATATCTATACGTGTATAGCTTATGAAGATCTTGGAGAATGAGATGTTGATAAAACGCCTATCCTCTGTATCTTTTACGTTTAACATGTTCAGTATTTTGACGCATAGAATAAAAATAATTTAGCAGAAGATAGTTATGAACTATCTGAATAGTGTGCTACGACTTTGTGTACATTGAGTATTTATAAATGTTTTCGTTCAGCACCCGATCAGACTATGAAGTTGCAAAAGATGCGTTGATAGTCGTCGAAGCCTACTTTTGCCATAAGTGTATAAAATCCGCAGTGTACTAATAACTCTCTGAGAGTAACGTTTCGAAAAATATTTCTCATACTCTGTGTACGAATAAAGTATGAAGATCCTGCCGCCTCGTGTACAATTTATAAGGATGATTCAGTTATTTCACAAGAAATGAATGTGGTAATTTGAGCGGGAATCTCGGAAAATAGTAGCGAATGGAACGATCGTCGGTTGTCCTGGTTCCGATAAAGCCGCGGCGCGACAACGTCTCCGATAACGGCGGAACGTAGCGAGACGTTCATAATTAGTCATGCGAGGGTACAGAGAGCAGAAGGAGCACTATTGTCGCGCGAGATTACGGGGTTGTCGTCGCAACGAGATCACGAGGATTTTTCATCGGGCCAGTGATTCACAGTCGCGGGTAGCGATAGAACGTGGCGTCTCGTCGAATAAAAATCGAGAAACGTGAGGAAAGTTAAGGGTGGGTTCGGAACGAGAAATAAAAAGAAAGAAAGAAGAGAGCGAGAGAGAGAGAGGCGGCTACATTCGCGATTACGTATGGAGGAGATACATTACGGAACGATAACGACGTCGGGCCGTAGCGGGTCGATTTATCAAACCGGGCCCGAGTCGACGAAAAATCTCCTCGGGCCGAGGAGGAGCGCGCGCGAGAAAAAGGAGAAAGCCCGGGGAATAAAGAAAAAGGAATCGTTAGAATCTGCTTTTCGGGGAGCGAGGGTGCCGGGAGTGGTTCGAGGAATCTGACCATTTTTCTGTCGTTGTTCCAGTTGGTCCGGCGTCGGAGCGAGGAAATAGAAATTCGGCGAGGGTGGCCGGGATGTTGAACGCCGCCGCGAGACACACCATGGACGTGATTGGATGCTCCGACACGAACACCGTGAAATAACGAGGATGGCGTCGTAGTGGGGACGAGGAGGAAGAGGAGGAGGTTTTGCTCGCGAACTCGGCTCGGATGACGACCGGGTGTGCATATTCGGAGGTTCAACCGTGAAAGTGTGGTGATCCTGATGGCAATATGACCGACAGGATCACGTAGTGTGCTGTGTGCGACGACGTGTCCCGCGACACGGTTCACGACGACCTGTTCTCTTTCAGCGAAGTGCGCCAGGTGAAGGAATCGGTGCGCGAATCGTGTGTCGACGCATAGAGGATCACGCGTGGTGGGGTTTCGAGCACAGTGTGATATCGGATTCGCCGGGGATGCAAGCCGCAGACATGCCGGGACAACGTGGTCCCGGTCGGCTCGGCGTCGAATCAGCTGGTGCGAACATCGACTTGGTGTGAATATGACACGGGAATAAGGGGTACGAAACAGAAAGGAACTCGGGGAAGAAGAAAGAGGGTGGCAAACGAGAGCGAGGCGCAAAATGGGAGCAGCCTGGCGGGAGTTCGTGCTGGGAAGCGTGATCCTTGGACTATTTTCGAGCAGCCTGCTGAAGGGTGTCCTAACCAATTCGACGAACAGGTGCGACTATCCGCCGTGCAACTGCGACCATCATGGCCGGCTGACCTGCGACTGTAAAAACGAGGGAGAGGTATGTTCCACGTCCCATAAACGTAACTAACGAAATGAAACGCTTTTATCCGACGTCTCGATCGTTTCGGAGGCGAACGAAGCCGCGCCGGGCCAGCAACGAAACAAATAAAGCGTGTCCGAAAAGGAGGAATTTATAGGGGTTAGTTTAACCATGGAGGTAGGCCGTTCTAAATCTCATCGTACACCCTGCGCCCTTCGAGTCTGGAGGATCTTGTAGCCTGGTTGGTCGAGCGCGAAATAGCCCATCGCGTTTAACTCGGTTCCTTTCGTTTCGTCGATTTCATTTCTTGCCGGTGGCCCAGGAGAGCCATCCTCCTCGGGCCAATCGCCGTCTTGAATCTCTCCCTTGGCTGTTTCCCTCCTGCAGGATCCGTCCGGCGAGCTATTCTCTCGCCTGGCACGTCCCTTCGCTCCCCTTCTTTCCCACGAATTCATTGAGAAACCGCGGCCCGTCGTCCCTATCTCCCGAAAAATCGCGGACAATGCGACACCAGGGTCCGGCCCGGAGTTCTCCTTTGTTCCACGCCGGGCTCTCTTCCATCTCCGAATTATCGGGGAAAGATAACGAGAGAGAAAGAGTGAGAGAGAGCGGAATCCAGTCCGCGGTCGGACCACGTACCACCGTACCGTCACGATTTCTAACCAGGATAACCAAACCACGGCGCTGGGGTAACCGTCGTGTCGGAAAGAATGATCGTGTCTAGTGCGGGCCCGCCTGTCCAATCGGGCCGTTCCATCATCGCGCCGATTAACTGCGGCCGGACGTGCGCGAAGAAATAGAGAGCCGCAAGTAGAGGTTGTCAAAATAAGAGCGGAAGACTAGGGAGAAGCTTAATCTCGCAAGCAGCGCGAGAGCGGAGGGGTTCCCGCGTAAATTGCGAGGGCGGTGCGAGAGCGACTCGCATCGTAGAGATATACCGGCCGAAGGGAGAGGGAGAGGGCAAAGCCTCCATAAATTAGAGCGTGTTTACGCAAATCGTAGGCCAGACATCGTCTGGCACGTAGGTAAGGTGCTAGGCTGCCTGTCCGCCTCTCTGCCCCGCTATACCTCCCACCACCTGACACAACTCCCTACGTCCTGTTCTCGGATATTTATTACACCGGACTGGCACAGGTACAACAGCCCCGCCCGAGGAAAAATACTATGCGTCGAGAAAAATGGAAGCCACCCCTGACGGATCGCGGTCACGTGAACGCGAACATCGTTCACCGCGTTCTCTTCCCAATTCCCCAACCTTTCTCTAGCCACCTAGTGTTCCCACATCCTGGGAACACGTTCCCAACCGTGCTTATCATACACGTATACACAAACCTTTGCTCCACCAATGCCACAACCTTTGAAAGATTATTTTTCGGATTACAAAACACGAAGCAAGCCGGAAGAATATTGAACATATATACTCGGCAGCGATCCACAGTTTGCCTTGCTAATAATCATCGAGAATAAACATCTCAATGGTTAGCTAGATGACAGACGGCTGAATACATGATCGAGGACACATTTCCATTCCAATAGACTCGAAACGAAGCGAAGAACCGCGCAGATTAAACAGTGATCGGCAAATCGAGTAATTGAAAACCCATGCGGCCGCGTGAAAAAGTGATCTGCATCCGATAGGGTTCTTGAAGAACCGTTAGGTGGATCGATTGGTCCGAGAACGATGCTTGAGAATGCAGAAGAACAGAAAGAGATCGATTCGAAAACGAGGTTCGACGTGCCCGGAATTAATCGACTCCGATCATCAAACGTAAACGCCGAAGAGTTTCATGCCGATCCTAGATTCATCGCGTATGCGAGAGGCCCCGGCTGCTGGAAGAGAGGACTCAGCAGATTCAACGGATTCGCGCTTATGGGGAGCCAGCATGTAATCAAACAGCTTCTATGGCGGATTGCTCGGGTCAGCGTAATTCGAACTTCATCGAAAGTGGCTCTCGTTTCTGGCCGGGGATCATCCATTACGGTAGCCCATGAATTTGTCGGTAGACGTTTATCGGCCGGCCTTGGAGGTGTGTTAGCGCGGTTACGGGGCGAGATGAAACGTTCTTTGTCCCCGTAGACACGGGTTCGCGTTGCGCCACGCGGTGTACACGGGCACACAATGCCGTAAACTCTATCCGTAAAACTCCGGCTCCGTGACGAAATGACCGCGGGAAGTAAGCGCGAGCAGCGGTTACGTCGTGGAAACCAATCGGCGCGGTCGGATCCCGCCGTTTCCTGGTCGCCATCTTGCCAACATGATCGGGGAGCCCGAGACGAGCTTCGACGATCGAAAAGACAAATACTCGAAGATCGTATCTTCGATCGCGGCGAAATCGCCGACGGAGTTCTCGAACCGGGCATCGATCGGGAATTACGCAACCCTCGAACAACCCGTCATAAATCGCGGCCGCGTGGTATTTACGGACAGGTTTCCGTGGTCCGACGCGACGGCTCGCTTATTTTCGTCGGCGAGGAGGCCGCTCATCGAGTGAAATTTACGTTTCCTATCCGACCGGCGAGCAATCCATTCGAATCAACCGCGACACCGCGTAGGCGCCGCGTGTGTCGCGTGCGCGGATAACGGAAGTGGTCGCTGGCCGGTTGGATAAGTTACGGATCGAATGTCGTATCGATGATCGCGGCTCCTGGATTCTGCGAAACTGTAACCGAGTTGACAACAACGGTCCCAAGGACACCGTTCGTTCCGATTGTTTCGGCCGTAGCTGATTCCTAATTCAAATCATTCGGATCCAAACGTCACAACCGTGTCATCCACGAAATTTCGATTCCGGGGAAAGAACCTTAAGAGGGTCGAAGGCTTAACTGTTTCGGCCCCCAGGGATTTTGTTCTAGGACGTTTTCTTTGACGGACCGTTGAACCCGCCTAGCCCGAAGCCTAACGCGGTGCTAATAGCTAATTGCCAATTACGGCGAGGGATTCAAGGCGACAGCTGAATAATGAATAAAGACGCAAGTTTTCGCGATGTCCGTCCAGTTCTAAAGCGAGAACGAGGCAGGAGTGAAATGATGCTCGAAGAAAGGCACAATATATTCCGCGAAAACTCGTTTCTGGAAAACCTTAGCCAGCATCCGAGAAGAAAGATACGAAGGGGCGGAAGCAAGAGAGAAAGAGGCGGGAAGTTCTATAATGCATAGCGGGCTCGTGCGAGTTCTATCGTGGATTTCGCATAATAGAGCCAGCGTTTCACGAACACGCTCAGCCAATTTGTCGCGCCGTCAACTCGTGACTGCGAATATATCGAGAGAGAGTGGACGTCTCGGTTGGACCGCGTCGCTCTTTCGCTCTCTGTCTTCCATTTTCTTCGCCACTTTTCCATTTCCTCGCCTTGGAACTACTTGCTCGGACCCATTATCCGGAGATGCGTTATTCTCCTTTGTGACGAAAGACGCGTAAAATCATTACGACTGCTCGTAATCTCTCGGAGACTGCGAGTGAAGCGATCGAGCCGGAGGATCTCGTCACGAGCGGAACTGCTGTTCGCGAACGGCCGACGTTTTGCTCGAGATTAGAAGCGATATCTCGCGAGCGCGAGAAAAAGCCACGGACAGTTTGGTGTCTCGCGACCGGACTTGTTAAGCGCTCCGACACGACCGGTGAATAATTGACTGGCCCGTAAATAATTAAAGCCAGCCTTTTAGCGAATACCGAGGCTTAAACTCGTCCGCTTTCCCCGTAATGAGACGCGACGAGGTGAGGCGCGAAAGGACGAAATAAAGAACGCGGCCGGAGGCTGCAACCGCCTCCGTGTAAAAGTAACAGCTGCGAGCGAGCGGGAGAGGGTAAAAGACCTGTCGTTCGCCGAAGGAGGCGGCTCCGGTTATGAAAATACTCGGGGAAAATGGGAACTCAATGCCGGAAACCGGAGCCAGGTACCTACGAGGCCGTAGAACGAAACAGCTAGCCGTTTCGCAACTGGGGAACGCTGATTCCCGAGACAACGACCCATTTTGGCAGCGTCTCGCCGAGAGCCAATGAAACCGGAAGACTGTGGAAGCGCAAATGGATTCATCGTTACGGTCAAATGTGACGAGAGCGACTCTCGTTCGCGCCCATTGTATCGCTTCCCCTTTCGTTACGAGTAATTCTTGCTCGCTAAATTCGATCTCAACGACTGTTGCTCGCTCGAATGTCGCTACGAATGGAAAGATTCGATCGAAAAATTAATTAATACCAGTCGACTAGCGAGGTACAAGCGCGCAGAATCAACAGGACTTTCCATTCAGAATGAAAGAAAGAGCTCGAATAAAAAATGCAAGAGCCCGGGTAGTCGACTGGGCGCGAGACAATGCCAAGGAACGGAGTTTCCCCGCGAAGGAAATTGTTTCGCACAAATCCTTTATAGACCGTAAAAGAGTCTGGCTGCAGCTCCTCCCTCGGTCTCGCTCCTGTAGGGTCGCAAGACCGCCGCTTAATCCGCCATTACGTCGATTACATTTTCATTTTCATTTCGGGAAGCGGTTCGAGTAATTGTTCTCCTCTCAGCCGTCATCGCTACGACGCTTCCCAGACTCCGGGCCGAGTAGAACCGATCGAACAAGAAAATAATAATTTTAACCACACCCGCATACAACGAGGCAGAGAACCTGCATTCGATCCCGGGAGGGATCACCGTCGATCCGAGTAATCAGGAAACGATCCCCAGACGCGCAGGAGTCGCGCACGCATTTCCTTTTCCTTCAGGATCGCGAGAACGGCGGCTGCAGAGAATACACCGGGCGTCACACGCTCGACAGAGTTACACGGACTGTGTACCTAGCCTTAAGGTTCATTCACATGAAACGTTCGTTGAGAATGAGAAGTCTGCGAGACGGAATTTTAGCAGATCTAATTTTGTTGCTGAAAGCCGAGGAGGATCATAATCGTTGAACATAATCGAGACTTTTCACAAGACTTCTACAACAGCAAAATGGACTTGGATCCCCTGGAATTAGAACATTCCATCTAAATTTGAATTATCTGGTAGTCGGTTTCAATTATTAACTATTTGTGCTTGGTCCAACAATGTCAACGTTAATCTGAAAAAAGTAGAACAGTTGTTTCCACTCACTTTTTGCTAACAAGTGGTTGGATAAGGCGTCAGACACAGAGTAGAAGTGTCTCGCATCACTGGCAGGACGTGTTGGCCTTCCGCCAGCAAGTTTTACAAACATTTAGCTCCCGTAGCTAGCAGATGACAAAGATTTTGTCGCTGTATATAATTGCTCCACCAACGATAAGCGCAGGTAGAAGATTCAAGAATGAGATTGCATCTGTAGAAACTACCGTTCCAATGCTATCGTGTTCGGATCAATGAAAATGTCGTTCCTCGAGCACGTTTCCACTGTGAACCGACCTTTAACCATCACACGGAGAGTTACACGGGGTCGAATAAAAGCGAGCCGTTAAAACGGAATATCGCGTCTTCGTTGTTTTCTGTCGGCCCGCGCCGGGTCCGACGCTGTCAGCCCGCTTTTCCCGCTTGTCCCCCGGGGACTGCGAGGCGAGGCTGCCGAGAAATAAAATTCAGATTCCCGTGGCTCCTCGCACACGTTCGCCGGTCCCCAGTGTGTCCGAGAATCGCATTTGCGAATATTCCGATATTACGTTCGTCGAACTTTAATAAAGTTTTACCGTGAAGGGGAGCGGAAACGCTTACGCGGCGACGATTGTTCCGTGGCTCCGCGTGAAAAACGAGCCGGAGCCGCGCGATACACCGGACAACCGCGTTTCGGACGCACATGTAATCTGCTCTTTCTCTCACTCTGTCCCGGCGATTGTGTGTCGGGAATTGGTCAAGAACAATGAGACGCGAACAAAGGTCGGACGAACGCTGGGAATGGACCAAGAGGCGGGAGTGGCAGGTCGCAAGACGGTGGAACGCGTGGGCACCTGAGAAGAAGGGCCACCGAGGGCCGAGCTTTTATCAACGACGCCTTTTATTTTCGTCCGTTTCCTCTTTCACCTATTCAGGACCGCCTGGCTGTCTACCCAGCCCGTGATTACCCAGCGCTAATGTTTGGTTCGAACCGCTAATCGCGACCGTCTTCCGAAGTTTCTCTGTGCGCCTGTTCTTTCTCAACCTGCCAAAATCCGAAGAGATTGTGCCGCCGCGAGCACAAAGCCACGTTGCGTGCGGGTCAGCTTAAAAGGTTCGGCGGAACGAGATTCGCTCCCTTGTTCCGTCCGTTCCGGGATATGAAACGAATTTTCAAACAAGCTCGCGCCCAGTTTTTATCGAACTGTACGAGTAGCTGACAACGGGACCATCGCTAGAACGACGTTGAAGATTCGCCACGTTTTTTGCCAATCTTTGCAACCCTCTTTCCCATTTTCCGAATGCCATTGGCATTCATTTATTCATGGGTTGGACCCCTGGAGTCGCTACACGCAGGAGCCTAACCCTAAACAGAACTTCGGCCATGATAGAGAAATAAACGTTGAAGACACGGGTAAAAATGAAGTGCTCGTTAGAGAACGAACCGGGTTTCCAAGGTACAGTTTCGCCGGTCTATCAAGCCGCCGTTCTCGAAACGTGAGCAAGAACTCGATATTAATGTTAGGTCGGAGGATAGTTGATAACAAAGTTCGAGCGATCTCAGATAACGGCGTACTCGTGGAATAGAAATCGATTAACGCGTCCCTCTCGAGTGGGACGCGAGTACGACGCAATTTCCTAGATTATTTCGAACGAAATTGCAATGAAGCAATTAAAAGGTAGACTCCCGGTATCGGAAGACATTCCGAGCTCCCTTTTCATTTTCCCGAGCCACCGAGCGAGTCGTGATCGTCATACCAAGCATACATTGAAATCGTTCTCCGAAATCTGTTCGTAATTGCTCGAACGATTAGACAAGTTCCGAAAATGACCGACAAACTACAATACCAGAGAGAATTCACCGAACAAATTATTTATCAAGTATCGTTTCGAATATTTATCCGATGCGCTTTATTAATTCGCTTGCGAACCGCAATTTATTTCGCGTAACTTTCACCTTGCTGTTTACCTCGTCTCATAAAAGTGTAGCATTAAAACCGGAGTAACTAATATTTACTATACGAGCTATGAAAGTTATAGCGCTATGAAAAGGCGTTAATTGCTCCAGCAAGAAGCAATTTTCCCAGCAATAATGCGTCTTTCGAAAGCGGGTTAAAGTGCGAAACCTCTGTTTCTCGGATAATTACGCGGTAAAGCGTAGATACGGTTGATTCGATGAATCACCGGACATTAACGAAATCAAAACTACACCGATTACCGAGAAGCGATTCGTCGTCACGGCCTTTGTTGTCGAGAGAGTCGCGATAATCTTGCGCGTGTGTGTGAACGATATCTGCCGGAACTCGACTCGACAGGTATGCGCGAGCCACGTCTTGCCATCGATTGTTTAACGAACAAGGCTAGTCCGAGGTGCCAGGTGCCATCGAGCATTCGAATGAATTAATAAAGACGCGCGGAGAGAACGAGCGGGCAGCTGGTCGCAAGTAGCGCATCCACACCTGAGTTGGGGAAAACGCTCTTTCGGTTGTCCCCGACACTGCCGTAAAATTGATGAACAACCTCTGTCGCGTTTTACATCCTGGGGAATATACGTCGAGGACATCGAAGCTCGAGAAATCATGAGAATTGATGTGTAATGCACCTTGGAAACCGGTGAACGCGATCTCGGGGCGGAGAACATGTGTCGAGGAACGCTAGTAAATAGTATGGTCGGTTATCAAGGACGTGATACCGTCGGGAAAAAGTGGCATGTACGAAACTTCGTGACTGGGTCTCGTTAGCGGCTCAGGATTTTCCGCGGACGGTTCCAGATGGAACTAGGAAGTGCTGGTGACCGGTCGTGGAATAGTTTCACCAGTGGTCGAGATAACAGTATTGACCTGGTTAATTGGCGATACCGTAGGCACGCGCGGCCCCATAGCAGTTTTTATCACTTTTATTAATGTCGCGATGCTGGCGCAGCGTGCGTTATTTCTCAGTGAAACTGGTCCGCGGTTGCACCAAGGTGTCGGCCTACACTCGCAAACACGTACAAACACGGGGCACGTTCCGCTCGAATTTGTCAACTCTCTTACCGGGACATTTCGCTTTCGAATAGTTGCTCCGAGTTGACACGGATTATCCGAACAAGTGTTCCCGTAGTTTACGTTCGAGGATGATGCCTCTGCCTCGCGGGAGTCCCTGAAGGTGATGCCGACTTATTCTTATTAAAGGACTGCCGCGCGCCGCAGCAATTCGATTATAAACGAGAGCGAACGGAAAGTTTCCAGCAAACAGACGAGTGCAGTACTCTTGAAAATACTCGCGGGATTCGACACGCTTCCGTTGGAAACTCATATCGAACTTGTTTACATGCCGGCAATGCCTGTCCTCCGGTTCCCTCCGCGCCTTCGAATCGTCGCCTTCCGGCATAAATTCAATTCCCAGCAATAGGAAAAGTTAGGAGGATGTTTGAGCACAGATTATAATTTCCTAGGGCCGAACTAACTCCCTTTCCTTTCCATATATAGCATTTCGGAAACGTGGTGACAGATTATTTTGCGCACGATGGAACTTGGTATGATTGGTCGTAACCACAATAACGTCAGTCAAAGTTTTGGGTACGCGGCGATAACGGAAGTAACGACTCGGAATAAGAGTAAGACGAAGAGTTTCACCGAACTAATATCAATTTTTGCATCAAGCAGAAACGAGATGTGAATATAACAGCTGATTTGTTTGATTTCAGGAGCTGGTGTTGACCACGGACGGGGACAGGAGATTGAGTCCGCACACGAGCAGGATAGTGGTGAGCAACTGTTCATCCGTGATCCTGGCGAACTCGAGCCTAGCCTCGATGAGCGGGCTGCGCTCGGTGGACCTGGTGAACGTGGCGAACCTGAGCCTGGTGAGGCAGAGCTTCGAGCTTTCATCGCACAGCACCCGGACAAGGATCACCGTGAGGAACAGCACCATCGACACGATGCCGAGCTTCGTGTTCCGCGGGGACGTGGAGGCGATCATCTTCGAAAACGTGAGCATCGGTCAGCTGAGCGCGTTCTCGTTCGCGAACTTGGTGCAAACGGAGACTCTGCGGCTGGAGAACTGCCAGATCGACAGTATGGAAGCTCAGGCGTTCAAGAAGTTCGACGTGGGCTACCTGCACGTGATCGGTGGCAGTTTCGGCGATCAGGTGCCCAGTAGGACGATGAACGACATCGAGGTCTACCACAAGTTCATGCTGGACGGCGTGAAAATGGGCACGGTTCGAAGTGACGCGTTTATCGTACGAAGCCCGCGAACCGTAGCTATCCAGAACTGCTTGGTCGAGAGCCTAGAAAGCGAGGCATTCGACGTGACCGCGCGCGGTGCGGTCATCCTGAAGAACAATACGTTCGGTAACCTGGCCATTGGGGCGTTCCTGGGTATACGAGCGGACCCCGAAGCGAGGACACCACCTGGCTCTGTACCGGTTAGCCTGCACGATCTAATCTTCAAGAATAACAGCGTGGTGAATTTCGAGGAAGGCTCGATGATGTTCGACCGGGCCAGTTTCCGCGTCGAACTCGACAACCTACAGGTCGACCAGCCGTGCGACTGTCAGATGTTACCCGTTTGGAAGAACAACATTCTCAATTACACGAACGTTTACTCGAGGTTCTACACCAAACAGAACTCCGTGTTGCCGCCCACGTTCTCTAGCCAGGACTCGATCAGCGAGACCCCCGAGACATTTCTGTGCACGGACGGAGAGATCGACGGCGTTCCGACCAGTTTCACCGACTACGAGACTCGGCATTGTTCTCTTGGCGGATCGGTGATGATACTCGCGGTGGGGACCGCGGGTCTACTAGTCCTACTGATCCTGCTCATCTGTCTGATCGTCTGGTGCTGCAGAAGGCGTCGTCGGAACAGCAGGAAGAAATGGATCAGCGTGCCGACGAACGCGCCCGACGTCGTTTCGAAGAAGAACGGGGTGATCGGCAGAGAAACGGCAGCGCCGAATGCGCCGGTTGACAGTCGAATAACCATGGTGGTGCCTGATGGCAGGCTGTACAGGGAGACCGAGTTTCATGTGATCGTCGAGAAGGCGGAACCGTTGACTACCGAGTTGTAACGAGAGCCGTCGCGCGGCTCGATCGCAGCCGCGGCTCCACGGGTCGACGAAGAACTCGAGTGGACGGACAGGCCAAGCCGTTTCCGCGTGTACAAGCTTTGAACACGTCCGGGACATGGTGTATCGGTGGCCAACGAAGCTCGACGAGCACGCGCGCCCCGGTTTTTCATGCGTTGCGAGGACTGTTTAAACAGCTTGTGCGACCTCTCCCCAGCCAGAGGGAATGAACTAGTACCCCACGGTGGTTCCTCAACATTTTTCACGTACTATTAACAATAAGTCGCGTCTTGGGAACGAATAGCGCTGTGGAGATCTTGGAATCCTATTGTTTTCAATTTAACCGACTAATCCTTTAGTACAAGACAGTTTGTAAGCTTCCATTCACATATCAGACACGAGCGCCGATTATCCCGACACGACTCGGCCAGCTACCAACTACACGAATCCGTCTGCCACGTGGTTTACTCCGTTACTCTTCACGATTAAGAAGGTTTCCCTAAACGGAGGTGTTCCGCGGATAATCGGCCCGCGTTCTTTAGTTAAGTTTATCGTTTAAGTAGCTTCCGAAGAACGGCCAGTGCGTTGTTCGAGAGGACTGGACCGAACACGCCCAGACGATGTCCACGCGAAGAAGAATCAGCGACACACGGAGAATCCTAAACTCGTTGATTCGTGCGGGACACGTGATCGGATCTAATTGCGGTTCGACCATTCATTTTTGTGCGTCGGCGAACGTTCGGAAGTGGAAACTAGCGAGTCTACGGTTCGTTCGATCGAATCTAGTGAGGGTCTCGAAGACCACGAGCAAAAAAGTTGACTTGGACTGTAGGGACCTTCGCGCGGAAAGCAGTGCCATTCCTATAGAAACGCGTGTTCGTGTACGCTCGACTCGAAAAAGACGTTTGATCCAGAACGAGATAGAAAGGTAGTCGAATACCAATCGCTCGAATACCGAGAATACCACTGTAACACCCTCTCGAATTGATTGCGTTTCTCACTGTGCTTGTAACACAATAAAAATATTACCTGACATTCCTTGACAATACGGATATGAATCGATGAGACGTTCGAAGAGAAAAGCTGTAGTTCTAAGAGCCGAGCGGTGAACAGATCAAAATCCCCGAGCGTGTTTTCGTCGCGACACTCGCGAGCGCGAGTTTTCGCTTCGACGAAGATAGTGCAACGACCCCTTGCGCGAAATTCGCCCTCTCTCGGAGATGGCCAACCCTATCTGCGGGACCGTTGATTCACTGTATCATTTTTGTTACTGCGACACGTTTATTTATGAGCTTGCGACATCGCCAATAAATTGTTGTTATTGTTATCAGTTGCTGCGATCAGTATCTCTAATTTTGACGAACGCGGGGGCGGTGCAACGCGAACGTTATCGGCTCGAAGCGGAGCTCGAAGCGAGGCTCCCGACGAAGCGAGCTTAAATTTCCTCTGACATTCGGAGCACACGGTCTATTACGAACCGGGCGACTCAAGGTTCCGATGATTAATGCACTCCCGAGCTATCCGCGAGGAACTGTTCCTGACCGGCGAAACGGGAACGAGGAATTTCCCGCGGGGAATTCGAAGAAGAGCTACGGAAACAGCTGATCCATCGGAGCCGCGTACGTTATTCAAAAGCGAAACGCGAGCGAACGACGGCTCCGTCCCCGGTGTGTGTAGCTATCTCGCGCACGTGTGCAAGCGATGCATTATTGATGCGGTCGCACGACGTTGTTTCGGTTCGCGTGGCCGCAGCCCGGAGCAGCAGGAATCTCTCTCCTTGGAACCTTTTTTCAGGTTGTTCGACGACCTTCGAGCCGGTAGCCTTGAGAGGCGTCGAGGCGCGACCGATTAACGGCGGCCCGCGAGAAGAAACTCGGTCCCGCGAGCATGTACGCGCACGCAATTATCATGCTCTACGCCGCGCGAATTAAGTTTTGTAAGGATGGTTTAGTTGTAATTATCGTGAGACTGTGATATAACGACAGCCGACTGTATACTTTGTTCTACGTCGATCGGGTCTCGTTGACCGTCGACCACCAGAACCAGAAAGAAAGAGAAAACGAGAACGAGAGAGCGAGAGAGAGAGGGAAAGAATGTCTGAGCGAGAGTGAAAGAGACACGAAAAATAAAGAAGCTGATGCGCATAGAACGACACGATACTCTATGCATGTTTCACCCCAGTTCCCCCTACGTGCAATAGGCTAATGCGTGGACACAAACGCATCGATCAACAATTTTCGATTATTGGAACCAAACAGAAACGCGATCATTTGATTTCGAGATTATACCTACATGTGCATTCACAAATCGAGGACATTCGTGTAAGCCGGACGTAGGTAGCCCCGTGGGACATTGTCTGGCTCCGACGAGATCGAGAGCAATAAAACCACGCCTACAGGTAAAGGTGACAGTCTTCCATTTGATCGCATTGACCGTGTAATGTCACTTCCAGATGACCGAATACATGAAGAGATCACAAAATTGATTACGAAAAGACTGCAATCCTGTTTTGTTTAAACCATCGTGCGTATGCTAACTACCTCCTTCAGCTGACTGAATGCAGAACGACGATAAAACCAAGGTAAAATGAAGAGTTACGAAATCAATTGAAAGAGGAATACTGATTTGTTCGAATCGCTCCTACACACTCTCTTAATTATTTCAATCCACCCTCAGGTGAAATTCAATCGTTTTGAATGAAGATATTGAGCCCTTCTACTACTCGCGCCGATTCAGAGCCTCATTTTGTGAAACGATCTGTACACCGTGATACTAATCGCCTTACAATAACTCTGTTATATAACTGACAAGCAGAGGCAATTCATTCGTATCCCGCTATTTGACCCAATCCCTATAGAGTTCCAACGAAAGTGGTTCTAAAAAGAGACGGAGATTTCAGCCGATGTTATTTAAGAAGATTTTGCTCGTCGAATGAAATATGCATTGCAGAGGAACGGTATCTTTTTAATTCCAATATTGTTATGATCAATGTCCTCCGACCCTTCTTAGTTCCACTTCTTTACCGACGACCGATTTCGCAGAAGCAAGGCAGAACAATTTGCTACTCACCTGAACGGAAGAACGCCGTCGAGAGCCTGGCTGACGTTAGGGGCTGACGACAGAGCAAATCCTCGGCCAAGTAACGTTGAATGCACTGAGAAAATCCTCTCTGCGGTTTCTTGCATCAACTCCAAATCCTCTTCTACTTCTTCGTCTGAAAAGATACAGACGGTCGTATGAAATACATTTTTATAATAAACGATCTGCATGGCGGATGCATTAACCCGTTTATAGCATAAAAGAAAACATTTCACGGTACAACATGTCAATATATATGTCGATATAATCAAAAAGATTGAAATATCATCAACGAGAATTATGAAATATATATCGAATAGTTTTAATATTTGACATAAGTATTTTTCAAACGGCTTTACAACTACAGTACACTGGTATCTACACGATTAAAAAATTAAGATCAATTTTAACCGGTTTCTTAGAAGAAATTTCATACCAATTAGTCCACATTCATAATATCAGGGCTCAACACTTGAGTTTAAAAAAAGAATTATAGTATTAGAAATTAAAATTATATAAACGAGAATGATTTCTTGCTTTATCATGTGAGTTATTGCGTACGATCTAATATAATTTTCGAAATGGCCGCAATTAATTACAGAGGACCATTGATTTTTTGCGTAGTCGGTATTTCAGGTTGCACGTAAGAAACATTCTTACGATGATAAGTCTACCGAATATCTTTTCTGCGTGAATGATACGTACTAGACACAGGTGGCAATGAAAGATTTTTCTTCATAAGACTCGCGGCGCAAGCTCCACCAAGGAATGATAATTCAGTTTCCAAATTTTTCAACCCGTTCCCAGATGATATCCAGTCGTATCCAATAACCAGACATTTAAACCCGTACGTGATTGCTCCCTCGTTCTTCATATAATCCGATGCAGTTTCCAATGAGAATATCACTTCACTCCCTGTAATAACGAATCCACTTATTTGTATAAACGTTTATTATAAACTCTTGCACGTTTCCTCGGTTTTTGGAGATATTGAATAGTCTGATTTAGTAGCTTGGATTTTCTTATACTAATTATACAGTTTGTTTTTTAGACGTGCTTAATGTTTATTATAGTGTACGCACAAATATGTAAATCTACTTGTTTTATTATTTCCTACAAGAACATTTTTATGTATTCAATTTATAAAACCGAAAATCCAAATTGAAAAATCTTGACTTGTCAGTAATTCCACCTACCTGGTAGTACGACCGCGTTTTGAGGCCATTGACTTTGTATGTTGCTCATTTTATGCAATACTGGCCAATGTAAAGGTGGATCATCTGTTGTTGTATTTACGTATATTCTAAAAATGGCAACAATTACATATTCATGTATTCGTGTTCACACATTCTTGCACAACATAAACAAACTCTATTTACCCCGGTGAAGTGTTTGGAATTATATTTGGAATGTACAGTTGCAAATAATCCTCCGGCTGAGCGGTACCGCATTCCGATGTGAATTCAATAGACAACCATTTAACTGTATCCGGGAAAGAGACTCTGTAATGGGACACTGTGGCAGGTTTATAAGGATGATCACTTTCCAACCACGTGTAATGATGACTGGTGGTAATGGGCGGCGATACGTGAGTCTGAACTTCGCTTTCTTGAGACACTTGAGACGATCCCATAGAGGATAACAAATTTAGTGCAGCAACGTGAGGAAGCATTTCCTGTATTAGAGTGAGAACTTGTACTCCACTCTGAAACAAAAACGTTGATTATGCAAGTGATACGTTTACAAAATTGTAGGGTCATTACAATAAGCCACGTCTTTTAAACCCTTGTCCGTCCCTCGTGTTAATTTGACACATGTTTCACGTTTGTCTAAGAGGGTAGACTCGTTTCTAGGATTGCAAGTTTTCACTGTACAATCCTTTCAGAATGCGACTAGATATGTATAGCTTTGAATATCAAATTTGGCATGAACTTGGAAAAATGAAGATGCCAAAATAAGGGACGCGGATGAGGATTAAATTAGAATGTAGAAATTCGACTTGATCTATGATTGAAACAGACAAAAATTGCAAAATTGAATAGTCCCTACATCGTACACTAGTTTGATAAAAATTCCTGACATCGAAGAACAAAAAGAAATCGACTTAGCGTTGAATGACCCTATAATCAGCAATACTTAAAAACAATAGTCTTTACTCTAGGATCCGATGTAGCTAATGGACTGATATGTGCCATGACCAAAGGTAACAGAGTTGTTACAAACGTGGCGTTCCCTAAAACTTCAGTGGCTACCACTTCCTCTGCCTTTTCTCTTGCCAGCGCAAAAATTTCATTGGATCGTTGAATAATTGTTGCTGTCATAGAAAGAGTACACTTTCTAGCTTGCACTTCAGCCATCGCCTTGCTAGTGTGCTGTCCATCAGAGTCTTGAGGGTTCGAATAATACAGTACGTGTGGAATTTGGCCTCTTGTTTGTGTTGTACCTGCATAGATAAGACATGGCGTATTTTCTTTGAACCTAGAAAATTTGCTTTATTATAGTACGTACCATTAAAACTCAAGGAACAAGCTGTAAAAGTAAAAGTTGTTCCATCGGGACCTTTAACGACGCTTAGGCCGCCGTCGCCATTACTTGTTCGCCCACCACGGTTTCTTAGTCTAATGGCGTACTTCACATTTTCCTTTATAGGTACAGGTTTATCAAACTTCAATTCTACTATGTCGTTTACACAATCGTCCGGACCGAATGAACCGCGTGTAAAATCCAAACTACTCCAACGTTGAGTGTGAGATGGATCATTGCCTGTATTGTTTTGCTATTAAAAAGAAATCAATTAACATAAATTAATTAGCATTTATTTATATCTGCTAGAAATAATTTATCAAGGTACAATCCCCAGTGATATCTTCAGATCATAAGGGGATAGACTCGTTTCCAGGAATTGCAAGAGTACGGAATGATCCTTCTCATTTCTCGATAATCCGAAATTGGGGTCTTTCAATAGTCAAAAGCGCTAAATAAAAGATCTAGACCGCTGTCTCCCTCAGAAGTAATATTTTTATATTTACAAGCCATAATTTGCATTACTCGGTAGCATGTAGCTGTAGAGTGATCGATTTTCATAAAGCTACGACAGCTATGCTGCCGAATAATGCAAATTACGCCTTGTAAACGTAAAAATAGGACTAGGCATTCGCGGTATAGATTACATTATCGAGGAATTAGAAGGCTCATTCTGCGCCCTTGCAATCCTGTTTTCACCTCCTGAATATAAGCGATTGGCGCTAAATCCGAAGATGTCACTTTGGGACCGTCCCTTGTAAAAAGTAATAACACGTACATCGTCAAGCAACTCTAATTCATAATCGTAAACTCCAACACCACCGTAGATACCCACTCCAGCGATAACAATTCCAGGCTGATCGACGGAAAAACAAATCGCGTCTGGAGAACCATTACCAGTGTTCCAAGATCTGGTCTGTACTACTCGAGTGAACCTCGATGGTGTAGTGTACATTATTCTGCCGCAGGCAACCTGTAGTTCATCCTCGTTGCCACTAGACTGTGCAGCCAATTCAGCAATTACTCTTTCTAATAAATAACAACAATGGAGAACCAATTCTGGCAGTGATTGTGTCTTTTCTCTGCATAGACTTTTCTTCACGGGAATTAGAATCAGATCCAACAGTCTGTCAAGAACATCGCGAAACGTCCAGTTCAATGTTTCCTTCCCGGAATTCTCCATTTGCGACTTGTAACTAATTTGTTCGACTAGAATTGGATACTGATGATTCTCTGTTGAATTTATCATTAACAGGCCAGTATTGTCCGATGGGCTGAGCTGGCGTTTAATGCTATCGCTGCTATCCATAATATTATTTAAAATTGGAAATGTACATCGTAGACGGATAGTGGGATTGCATAGAGAAGCCAGAACTGCGGATAACAACCTGTCCTTCGTAGTTCTTCCTTGCTCCTAGAAAATATCGTGAATGTTAAATTGTTTAGCGCTGAACTTTTTATTTATATATCGATTAGATTCACTCACTCTATCAATTTCAGATAGCAGCTCGTAGAGACACGTCCACTTTAAATACGCTGTAGGATAAAACGCATGGTAACAAGCGACAAATGTTCTATGACACTCATCCAAGATGCTATTGGTTACTTTATTATTTATGGCACCGGAACCTACATTTAATAATATTTATATTGCACATTGAAAAAGTAAACCCAATGTAAACATAAAATATGGTAACATACTTTTACTTGTTCGTGTTTTCCCTTTACTTTTGGTATTAGATGGCACAGTGTCGGACAAAATTTGATGCAATAGAGCACGCACTTCGCCAATGCATTCTGCCAGACGCACTGATTCGGTTGGAGTTTTCTTGCCAACTGTAAATCATTAATATTGTATGAATATTGTATTAATACTGCATTAATATTCTATTAGCTATGAATTAATATGGAGAACAAAATGGACTACATACTTTGATTCGGATAAATCTCGTTGGTGTACGTTCTAAGTAATCTCAAACTAGCTTTACTAATATAAACTAAACGCTCCATTTCCAGCAATGTGTGAAATGCAGATGTAGTATGAGTCATTGTATCATTTAATGACGCTTTTAATGTGTTCCAACTCCATTGAAGTAACGATATTAATGACTGAAAACATTCCTAAAAAGAAAAATGTAACATAAATATCTTTCCATGGTTTTCTCATTAAAGAAGATAGGAACATACTTTGGTGACGGTTCGACTAAAATCTCTTTTCAGCACGTAAACTGGTTCAATTTGATATCTTTGTCTGTTGGGCGTTTGGTTTTCAGGCGTGACAACTCGATACAATAATTGTGGTATTTGTCCGGCGTTCACGTCGGTTCCATTATTAGATCTTTTGGAAGATTTGAAGTAAAACATAACTCTGAAAGAAAGTATAAAGATAAAGATATATCTCTTCAACTTTTACTATTTATTCGCAGTCATACTCACTGATCTTCAGCTGTGACCATTCCTTGACCACCAGATCCACAATCACTGGCAGGACCGCTAACTTTAGCCCAAGCGACGTACCACCTGTTTGCTTGTAAGGAAATTGGCTCGTCGAATAGAATGGAACATTTCTGTCTTGGTCTACATTCGTATGGCACTTCCTCGGATTCTGCTAAAAGTTCGCCGTCATTTTCCTGATCTCCTCCGTCCATTCCAATATCAAAAAGCTAAAATCAGGTGTAATATTAATTCACTTATAGAAATCTGATTGTACATATGTACCTAATACTTACCTTTATTTTTGCAGTATACTCTCCGCGACCACCAAACAAACTATATCCGCCAAGTAAAATATCGGTATCAGGCATGAATCTGATAGCCTCGATAGAATGAGGGGTATAGCCCCATCCACCACCAAGACCTAGAAATGTATAGAAATGCATACTAATGAATACAGCAAAAGAAATTGTGAACTTTTTAATGCTTGGAATACGTACTTTCAAATCTGTTCACCGTAACAAAATCTTCGCGGCTGTATACTTTGCCTTGCGTCGTCTGATTACATTCGTTTTCCTCGATTATAGACAAATTTTCATCTTGAGCCTGCGTCAAGGTATCCAAACATCCCAACAAATGCATTGCAGCTTGAGATCGCGTTACGAAACAATTCGATACAACGGGCAGTGCTAAACCTGGGCTCAAAATTGAAACTTCCAAACCAGGAATCCCTCTAGCTTCCGTAGATATGATGTTGTACAAACTGATTTCATTGTTCGTCGGATTGAATGTCCAAATAACGTTATACAAAGGATCTAAACACGTTGCGCAACTACTAAAGTCAACTTGATCTGATCCACTGTAGCTATTGCAAGTGCCGTCCCTTTTGCTTATGACTAAACATTTGAACGAATTCGCATGATCGTTTTGATGTGGAATTAAAACTGAAACAATTTTTTTGTTATTCGTAGATATACTTGCGAAGTAATGATGGAGCAGCAATTCACAAAAGAAGGACATACTTATGCAGTTTTTATTTGCCATAACAGTACTCCTTGTTAAACTAATAGAATTTATTTCATCAATCTTGACATAAGTCTGATCCCCAGTCGCGCCGACCCATGTTGCTCGTCTGCCCCAACGTGGGCCGATATTCGCAACTAAATTTGGGAAGCTATGCCATGGTTGTGTTCTATCGGTTCGATGATTCGCCGGTGAAGTATTTGAAGATTCATTTTGTCCGTTCCACCAATTCATGCCTAATTGTCCTTTCTGTATGTAACAAAGAAATATATAAAAATATCATGAATTGTAGTTTAATTAAAGGTGTCCGAACAAATGAAATATTAAGAGTAATACAAACTTGATAAGCTCCAAATGTATACACTTCGCCCTTTGATGTAAGTACAACAGTATGATTGCTTCCGGCGGCCACCTGAGTAGCTATTCCTGATATCTTAACTTGAACTGGTCCAGCATGAGCCACTAAATCTCCCACGCCTAACTGGCCGTATACATTGCTTCCAAATGTATAAACTTCTCCGTTTTGTAAGAGAGTCACTATATAATCGATTATAAAATCATTAAAATTTTGTGTCGAATTTGTTGAACATTTAGAAATCTATATGCATTACCTGTATGATGTAATCCGCATGACACTTGAACCACAGGACTCTCGCAGGGTATGGAAACTCTAGCTGGTGGAATACTAGCGATTCTCGTGGCGTCGCCTCGTTCTACGTCGCTTCCTCCAACACCTTCCTCTGTCATTAAGTTACTACTAAATCCAAGTACGATTTTTCCAAGATTACTTTTCTGTGCTGCGCTTGGTCCTGCTAATTTGTAAAAAAATTATCATTACATTAAATATTACACAGGTCAACTTAGTTTGACACATGCATGAATACACCTATTGTACAAAGACATAGATATTAGAGGCATGCGGGAACCTAAAAATTTTGGGTACTAGATGTCTAGTAGCGAAATCAGGTTCTTAAGTATTTCGGAAATCCCAATATATTCGAAAACCTGATCCCGATTCTGAATAAAATTCTTGACCCGTCTTGACCCGACATTTTGGGTTCTCGCACACCTTTAATAAATGTACATCTAGCCAATCTTTGAATATTCGGACCTTTCATCTTTATTCCATACTTTGCAGTGCTTGGACCTGCCTTTGTCCTCTGTCTTTGCTTGATTTCTCCCAGCCGCTTCTGTAAGTACTCGCGAAAGTTTGAACTTGTTTTACCTGAAATAATCATATATTTGTCATTTAAGAGTATTCAATCCATATTAATAGTAAAGATATTTAAACTACATGAGGGCCATTTCATTCCGACGCTTGCAGAATTGGCAATTTAACCATTTAAAAATATACAAAGTGTATTTATCTCTTTAAGGATTGAATCTTTACCGATATAGCAGCTTTTCCTCGCACAGGTGCGACAACATCCACACTCTGCACAGCCACTATCGCCTTCGCCGCATCCACATTCCCTGAAATCAGATGGTTTGTAACTTTCTCCGATACGTGATGCTTCTTACATATGTACGAACACTTACTGGCCAGGATTTCGATCGGGACGTATGCTACTCGTACAGGATATGCTGTAGCCGGTACACTCTCGACATACTGTGCAAACCATGCAAACACGATGCCTCCATTGATGTTGTCCTGGCAGACACATACCTTTCGTTTCTTCCCACTCTTCTGTAGGCTCTACAGCATCTATTTGCAAATAATATTGTTACACTTTGTATTAGAAATCAGTTCAACATTGACGTATATACAATTACCTTCTTCAGTTGCTAAAATCTCGTCCTCTACTGTCCCCATATCCATAGCGACCACTGTAGTGTTTTTATTAATAGTATGAACTGTCGTGAAACCTCTACCGCATTGTCCTTTATTGTTAATTCCAAATGTATACAGATGGCCCTTGTTAGTCAATGCCGCAGCATGAGCTTTACCTAAAGAAACATGCACGACACAGACGTCTCTGAGATCAGTGACTATTCCGGATACTGGATCACTATGGAAAGTATCTTTGCCAAACATCAGTAAAGATCCCTCCTTTGTAACTAACGCGGTTGATCCATTATTACATGCGGCATCTACGATAAACTGTCCTTCGACTTTTGCTATCTTTTTCGGTTTAACTGGCTTAGGTTGCCGATGAACTTTACCTAAAATATTAAATACATTTAGAAATATATTGTAACACACGACCATTTAGAACAAGCATTTTTACCGCAACATGTTTATAAACTTTATTGTGGAACTTCTATTTAAACTACTTACTACTATCACCGTCTTCTCCGCGTCTAGCCGTACCCGCAAACAAAACTGAACCATCTTCCAGGATCATGACAACATGTTGGCCATCATGTCCAGCTGCAAAATTTATAAGTCTCGGTCCTTTACCAAGAGTAAGTTCTACCCATCTATTAGGCCTTGTATTGCTTTTCATGCCAAGACTGGTTCCTTTCCCAGTATATAACACCTGTGATGTATAAAACAAATATCGAATCATCATATTTCTCAATGACATTTGTTTATGCTTTATTAGTACTTACTTTGCCAGATATAGTTTTTAATAAACCAAACTCCTTCCCGGCTGTAATTGTAGCAATCTCATCGTCGCAACCTGGATTTAATGTATGAACCACCTGCTCTTCGTCAAAAGCAGCATAACCAAAAACGTCTACACACTTCCTTGCCAGCTTTAATGGCAACTCCGTCGCAACCGTTACTGGATTACTTAGCATGTTTATTGTTCTAACTACGAAACCATCCTGTTAAAGTAAGTAAAATTAAATTTCTATTCTATATAGTCACATTATATACACTACTGTGCAAAAGAAAGAAGAACCCGGCCATATTAAAAAAATGAAAAAGGATTCCGCTATTTGAATAGTTCTAAGAATATGTGTTATCGTGGATTGTCTAATATTTTAAATTGCAATAAAATAAATGAATCATTATACAATACAATTTCTACATAAAGATATAGTTTGTCACTATAT
Source organism: Lasioglossum villosulum (assembly GCA_963971365.1). Taxonomy (NCBI): domain Eukaryota; kingdom Metazoa; phylum Arthropoda; class Insecta; order Hymenoptera; family Halictidae; genus Lasioglossum; species Lasioglossum villosulum. The sequence continues at coordinate 26,049,438 of OZ020502.1, forward strand.
TTTGTAATTATACTGGGCGCTTCTTCCTTTAACACACTAGTGTATATCGACAATGCCGACTACTATGAATCACTAACGTCTTTTCCAGCTGTTATCATTCCCACACATTCACCATCAGAGAACATAACAGAAGATGACCAATCACGACCCTCTAAAACAGCAATTCCTGTCACTACCAATGTTTCTGCATCAATAATTAATAACTCAGTCTGTTTCCTGGGTGTGCATTTAAAGTATAGAGTATTCTGAAAAATAAATACAATATTAGAAGCTGGACTTCTACCGAAATGTAAAATGCAAAATAGAAATTTATTTTCATTTTTAATATTTTCAATAGGTTGAAAATAATAATAAAATAATAATAAAAATAAATTTCGGTAATTATACATTTCGATACTGTAACGATTTCGATATTATATCGGTTTCAATGCAATACCAGTGTGAAAATTATACCAGTTTTAACTCTCTGATTAGAAGTACGTGCTTTCATACAATCGAAAGATGAACTTACGTTTGCATAACCAAGCCAACCCGTTTCAGTTGGATGAAAATCTTTTCTCTGAAGATACAGATGACCCCATATAGTTCCACCGTGGCCACTGCCAATTTTTAATAACCCTCTACTTGTATGCAAATACAGGTACTTTCCGTCACTGACGAAGCTTCTTCCATTCAATACTATATTATTTATTTCATTTGGTAACTTAAGCATAGAAGTATAAATCTTAGAACATTTAGGAACTCCATATGTAATCCAGTCTGGTCGTGCGAGTTTCCCTAGTAAAACAGCTTGTACACTTCTTTGTAAGGACGTTAATACACATGGCATCTGCAATGTAATTATTATAGTCAGAAATATTAGAGTTACATATTAAAATAAGTCATTATTAGACTGGGGATTTTTATGCAAAATAAATGTTTTCTAAGTCGACCACAAGAAATGGAAGCTAGATAACAATGCATTTCATCTTTCAATCTAATGTATTCGCAATTATTCATTTTACTATAAATGCATAAAAGCCACAGTCTATTCATTATTAATTAAAAAAGAACTTGTACTTGGATATTTTGCACTGCTAATGCTCTAGGACACATGAGTAAAGCAGCTATTGCTGCCAATAAACGACCAGTATCACCTCTAACAACCACAAGACTTAATAAACAGGCACAAGCAACTGCCGTCAAATGACTACCATCATTGGCAGCAGCTGATTCAGGGCCATGCGAAGTTGCAAGATCTAATAATAAATCAAAAAGGGGATCTGTAAAAGAAAAAGGCAGGTTTGTAATATAAGACAATGTTAAACAATATGTATTGGGTAGAAATGAAAGTTCGTAGAGTTTGTAAATTAAAATTGGAAGCTAAAATTCAGATATTTATTCATAGATTTATTCAATAACATATTTTCTATTCTACTCTATTACTTTCTGCCATTATCGAGGTGACTTCTCCGGTTATTGAATAAATATCTTAAGTTTATCTGTGATTCTTAATTTGAAAATGCAACAAACTTTCTTTCTAACCCAATATATAGCAATTATAATCATGGATGCTTGCCAATAACATCATCTGGTTCAGATTTGAGGCCTTCAGGAAGTTGTCCTTGCAATATATCCAATAAAGCAGACAATGCTTTTGTACATAAAAGAGGTTCAATTGTTCTACTCTCTCGCATTAATGTGAAAACACTTCTTAAACCAATACCTACAATCTTCAGATAAATGGGTTAAACTCAGACTTCTTTCTTCATATTCACTGTGTACTATTAGTATTACCTTTGGTAAGTTTTGTATAGTTGATATCCTATCTTCGTCATCACTTTCTGTATCGATAGTCTCGCTAAGCTCCGGTGGTGTTGGAAAATTGCAATTTAACGCCCTATAAACTTCACTTGTTGTCCTAGCATGTCTTTCCAAAATAGCACTTCTAACACTAGCAAACACAGCGAATGCAGAGGCATTGCAAGATAGTTCAATTTCTGGTGGGTGATTATAATTCAAATCTGCGCTTAGATCAATCTAAAAATATTAAGGATATGGATTGAAACGTGTATAAACATGTACACATACAGAAACAATCAAAGGTACCTTTTTTTTGTCTCTTTTCCTTATAGATTTACTCTTCTTACATTTTCTCCATTCTTCTTTTTGTCTGAAAATCAAATCAGTTCTAAAAGATTTGACATATTTAATAAACAGCGTAAGGACAGTGGTTGTTCTATTTACATCAAAACAAATTTTTTCAAAAGCGTTATACAACTTATCAAACAGATTTAAAACTATTGCAAATGCTAGTAGCATAAAACTACAATATTCTTGCATTTATAAATACATATTATTTTACTCCTATTAGCATCTGAATGAAATATCTATAATCAAACATTTTTATTCATCTCTGTACATAATAATTCTAAAAGATTTGAAATATTTAACAAACACTGTAAGGACAGTGGTTGTTCTATTTACGTCAGTACTGTCAAACTGACAGCCCTGTGGCATAGATTAATTACAATAAACAAACTAAGCATTTTAGGTTACTTTAAAAACTTAGGACGCCTAGTAAGTGTTTGTAGAATTTTACGTTGCTGATCAACGTATTGTATAATAATGAGTAAAAGAAATATGATTTTTTCTTATCATAATCATTGAGTTTGATAAATGACAAGTGATGTCACCGCCGAAAGCATCAAGTAAACAAAGCATGAGGGAGGTTATACGGGTTTTGCACCTTTGTGCTTCGGCGATGCTTTTAAAGAGATCATAAAAGCATTTCGCAAAGTTCTCCGGCTCGGGCAGCAACCTTTCATGGTCCCCAGACACCATGTTGTACACAAAATTTTAACGTACGAATCACCAATTCATTTTCGTAATACTATTGATCGTTGACATTCTCCTGCCTTCCCCATGTGATTCCATCGCACGGGTTAGAAAAAGGGCCATTCCGCGAATTCTATTAAGGTATTTATTTGTTTGACCTGCGATTTCAAATTCAGAGGCAACATACAACGTAACAACGTATTAGTTTTACGACATTCGAAACATCGAAAGATCCGCCTCCGATGTAAGTTAAGAAATTCGTCTTCAAAGTACACCGGCGGTCAAAATAGTTATGCACCCCACTCCGACGTTTCAAACATACTAGCCGAAACGAGAGTTCTTTCTTATGCCATATTATTCGATGGCCGATTCGCAGCGCCCTTATTCAGATGTGAAGTGGGGTTGTTGAGAGAATTCCTGATACACCAACGCATACCTCTATTATTCATAAAGAATAATAACTCTATTATTTTCATAGAGAATTTAGAATTTGTAAGATATTTTCATAGAATCGTGGAGATCTTTTTGATCCTCGATTAATGTCAACGTCGGCACAACGTTTAAATTCGTTTGTGAGTCACATTGTATACCTACAGTTGATAAGTTAAATTTCACCATTATCTGACAAAGATACATCAACGTTTTCCGAAAACTAGTCACCGACGAGATTTTTAAGGTTTACGTATTTTTAAGTTAGTTTTATTTGCCGAGCAATTATTGTCTTAGCTTCATCCTTGTTCTTTGTGAATCAAAGCGGAATATTTTGTAATATCACGTTCCCTCTGAACAAAATGTAGTATCCAAGCTTGCTCATTTGATATTTGTATCAACGCGATTAATCGCAATATTAACATTGCTTCGAGCCTAGAGCTTCTATATTTCAATCACTTCCACCAATGTCTATGTAATCATCGTGTGCTAATTGTGTTCCTTTCTGTTCCTAGCACTTCAGTACGCAGTAAGTTACACTCGTCTCTGATGCCGAATTTCACGAGGATGACGCTGATTCAAATAAAAATTAGCTGCCGCTATCTGGGGAGCAGCTACCTATACCCATATTCGCATGGAAATTCGTACCTACGTCACCGCAATCCCGCAACACCGCAATTATATTGTAATCATTTGGTGAAAAATAAAGAATATTAATTACAGTAATTAATGTGTTCTTTCTTCTCTACCCTGTACATGAACATGCGATAGCAGAATTAGATGGAGTATTTCGAAAATTTGTTGAAGTTTTCGGCCGTCTGACTTGTCGTTGAGTTATACTACTGAATTTTCGGAAAATTTTCGAGCGTCTGACTTGTGGTTGACTTATACTACTGAAACTCCAAATTTTCGAAAATTTCAGAAAAATGAATTTCAGTAGTACAATTCAACGACAAGTCAGACGCCCGAAAATTTTCGAAAATCAGTAGTATAACTCGACGACAAGTCAGACGATCGAAAATTTTCGGGCGTCTGACTTATCGTTGACTTGTACTACTGAAATTCAATTTTCTGAAATTTGGAGCTTCAGTAGTACAAGTCAACGACAAGTCAGACGGTCGAAAAATTTTCGAAAATTAAGTAGTACAACTCAACGACAAGTCAGACGGTCGAAAATTTTCGGGCGTCGGACTTATCGTTGACTTGTACTACTGAAATTCAATTTTCTGAAATTTGGAGCTTCAGTAGTACAAGTCAACGACAAGTCAGACGGTCGAAAAATTTTCGAAAATTAAGTAGTACAACTCAACGACAAGTCAGACGGTCGAAAATTTTCGGGCGTCTGACTTATCGTTGACTTGTACTACTGAAATTCAATTTTCTGAAATTTTCGGAAATTTGGAGCTTCAGTAGTACAAGTCAACGACAAGTCAGACGCTCGAAAATTTTCGGTAATTCAGTAGTATAACTCAATGACAAGTCAGACGGTCGAAAATTTCCGAAATTTTTCGAAAACCTCGAAAATTGAACTTCGTATTAGGAGAACATGATGTCGAAGGAGGTATCCGGATTTTCAGTAGTACAAGTCAACCATAAGTCAGACGTTTGAAAATTTTCCGAAAATTCAGTAGTATAACTCAACGACAAGTCTGAAGTTTGGGAATAGATAGGTGATTCAATGAATTTATGAGCAGATATATTTTTGACTATATTTTCTTTATTTATTCATTCTGCATCCATACATAAAATGATTGGTTTGTGTATGTACATAACTTATATTCGACACTTTTATAATAATAAAGTTGATTCTGTCAGTGAGACTCCGCACACGGAACAGCGTCAGATATGTACTGCTATCGGTAACATAGGCCGCGACACCGAAACGATACGGGGATAGGATGCAATGTCTGTACTGAGGGGATGTCTGTGGACAAATGCATTGAATTTAATGTATATAGGGTAAAATATATGACGAAAGTATAATGTATTTTATATTATAATACATTTCCTTTATATTTCTTTTCCTGATATAAGATATTGTTATTAATTAATTTCGTTACTGTATTATATACTTATGTTCATATACACCTTTTGAATTATAGAAAAGATTAAGAAATATGTAATTCAAAAGTAATTTCAAAGAAATCCTACGTAATCTAATAATTGTGTAAAAGGAATGATAAAAATCGAGTCTCTATAATAATTATCAATAAATTGATAAACTTTTGATTCAGCTCCATATTTTTGTAACTGCACATTTAATACTATTTACACTATTACAATGTTGTTACAAACAATGTATACTGTATATAATATAATGTATACAATTATGTATAAGACAAAAAGACTTCAACATAATGCATTCATATCCATTCTATATTTATTTCTTTTTTAAATATTTCAGTATCCTAATGATACTCTATTCACATTTTCTACAAGCGTGAACCTTTCAGTGAGAGTACTATACATAGAATATATTATATGTAACATCTTTCACCTATGGTCGAACAAATGATTAACACTAGACTCAGGAAGGTATTTAGTCTATCTTTTCAATAACGACTTTTACATGCGGATATACAATAACATTTACAGATACAACGTTTCTAAAACTAAGTAATAGTACATATTACGCATAACATGCCAATCGCTTGTAGAAGGAAATCTTTTAATCTTGTGCGGTAACGGTGTTGCTACCGGAAGTGTACTCTGTATTTTAATCCTCTACAGTTTTTTGTGGTGTTTCGACGTTAGGGCTCTTATCGAGGTCGCTATCAGACGATGATGAGTCTTGAGGTATCTCGATACCATGAGTTAGCAGGTTAGTTATCCCCTCAACGTCCACCGTGCTGTCCTGTTCATGTATTTTTTTCAAGGCGTTCGAAACGATACAAAGATCACCCCTCAGTTCACTGACCACAGCGGTGATCTTTTGAGCGTCAGTGAGGACCTCCACAGATTGCGTATAAGGATTGTACCGTAATCCGAATGAACGTTTTATTTGATTTGCGAACGTCCTGAAACAAACAATTATATGATTCTAGCGTTTAATTTACAGACGTTGGATTAAGAGGGTTAGGGGGTTTAAGGGGGTAGACTCGTAGGATGGCAAGGGTGAGGGACGCGCCTTCTCATTTCCCGATAATGCAAAGAAGAGATTTTTCAGTAATCAAAACCGCTAGATAGAAGATGCATACGAGGAGTAACGAGGCGTAATTAGCATTATTCGTTAGCATGTGGTTGCCACAGCTTTATAAAAATAAACGGTTTCCCAAAACTACCCTAGGAGCCGAAAATGGGAGTTTTCTTAGGTCATTTGAAGCGACATTTTCCTTTACAAAAATGGTGTCCGTGACTTTGTTTAGGAGTTATTAACGAAAAACACGGACCAATTAGAGCGCGGCTACAGCGGATTGATTCTGAGTCGACCAATGGTGACACCTCGCCTCGCGGGACCTGTCGCATAGTCAGATTCCGTTCGCTATAGCTGCGCTCTGATTGGTCCGTGTTTTTCGTTAATAACTCCTAAACAAAGTCACGGACAACATTTTTGTAAAGGAAAATGTCGCTTCAAATGACCCAAGGAAACTCCCATTTTCGGCTCCTAGGGTAGTTTTGGGACACCCTGTATAAATACTTGCGCAGCTTTATGCTTCCGAATAATGCAAATTACGCTGCATACCATAGAGTACTAGTTATTCAAACGATTGTTTACATTATTAAATATATCGGTATCTAATTTATTTACTACACATTTAGCTATTGTATGATGTATTATACCAATTTCATATCCTTAACATTTAAAACATCATAGGGAATGGAAATATTCTAAGTCGGAAGAGATGTTTAATTTTTGAGTTAAAATAGCTCCGAGTGCAAGGGGTTAAGAAGTGATCCTCTATGACAAAAAATTGCAATTTCAGCTTCACTTTTTAATTACTTCTGTGGCAACTCGACCAATTTGATGCGTGACTGTCGCGCGCATCTACGGTGTACGCAATATACACATCTGTCAGTCGGGTTGTCGTATTCTAGACGGAGATTTAGTTAATGAAACTTTTTCTGTTCTTTATTTTCATCTTATTCTGTTCTGGAGAACCACCCCTTGAATTTTCTCCCACCAGTAGTCGAATATCCTGTATTGTGGTTTTGCTACCTCTTTGGTATACAATATTAATTATTAATTAATATTAATTAATATTAATTAATACTTGCACTTGTGAGGACTTCATTCAACGTTTATGGACACAAACAATTTTATAGTGTTTAGGAGTAAATTTTTTCTGTGAGTAGATTGAAAAGCGAAAGGGCATTGACCCCTTCTTCTGTCTATGACGTACTCAGTGTACTAACTAATTAACTAATCATTAAAAAAGGAAGCTGAAATTGCATTTCATCTAATCTTTATTTTTATCTCATACTGTAATGAAAAACTACCCCTTAAATTTTGTGCCACCCTTTGGAACACCCTGTATATTTAAAAAAATACATACCGCATTTTCTCTTTCGCCTCTTCGAAGCTATCCGTGTAGTAATATTCGTTTTGGAAGGCTGTAATGATGCACTCGCTCTTGCAGGTGACTTCCGGGTCAAAACGGAACGTTTTTTCGGGTGCGGAAACCGCGTGCTTCAGTTCCGCAACGGAAGATAGCAAGCCAGCTCCGTACACGCGAAGTACGCCATCCTGTTTGCACAGTCCGAACTCCACCGTGAAGAAGTACAGCTGTGCCGAAACAATAGAAAGAAACGGACAATATATAGAATGCAGAAAGGGGCACGTTGCTCTCGTCTCGGTGCGAAATAAATTTTCGTGAAGTTTTAATGAAACGGAGAAACTGCCTCGAGCACGATGCACTCACCGTTGCCAATTTATTGATGTCGTCGTCTGTAGTACCAAGAGAAGCGAGTCCAAGTTCCTGGGAAAATTGAGCGAAACTTGGATTCGCTAGGAGCGGCATGTGTCCCAACAATTCGTGACAACAATCTCTGTAAATGCGAAGAGAAAATTCGCTGAAGCAATCGATGACAATGGCATTTGTAATGAATTGAAATCGAATCTACGACGAAACAATCTAGGGACTTTTGCTCAATAAAAAATTAATTTGAAAAAATTATCTTTAGAAATGATAATAGTAAGTGTATATACATGTTCACATAGGTATCCATAAATGTAGAAAATTATAAAATGACATTTTTTAGATCTACAAAGCGTTAAAAGACACCATTTTACATTATTTTGTAAAACTAACTTACAATTAGGTTTTCAGGGATTTCTTATCACAATATGTGCCAGCCATAATAACTTCGTTATTCATACATATACAGTAGGACCTCGATTAACCACCGAGGGAAATCATTAATATGTACATTACATTCCAAAATAAATTTTTTATTCTTTGTAAATTTACTTCCCTCCATAATAGAATCACATTCCATATTTCTGGATCCAATTAATCGAGGTTCTACTGTACAAACAAATGATTGCAGAGAAGTATAGGTTAGGATAGGGTTAGGATGATATTTTCCGAGATCTTACGAAAATATGATCTTGAGATGACCACACCATCTTTTAATAACGTTTGATAACTGGTTAAAACCTGTATACCAATTAACAAAAAGAAATTAAGAAAAAATATTCGCTACAAAAAGAATCTTTCTTTTTCTATTTATTGAGTGTAGATAATATGTATAATAAACACTGTGTAGGCTCCAATTGCTTGACGTTCAACACATGTACAAATATGTAACATATAATAAGTTGTTAAGGATTCCTAACATAGGAATTGATAAAATAAATGGTAGCAGGTTACGATATAATAATGAAATGCTAATTTTAATTCAATATTTATAATTTTAATCTCCTTTGATATTTTTATTACCTATTAAATAGTATACTTACGGCTCAGGTGTGTAAAATGGATCAGACGAGTGTCGAATGTATTGTGTACAGTGAAATACTCGGAAAGCAAGTCCTGCAAGAAAGTCCCTTGGAGAAAGGTAGCCAGCCACAGGTCGAAGTTGAAATCCAGTCGTTCCTTTTTTCATTGTTAATTTGGAATTTTTTAATAAATCAATTTCGTGCAAGTAACGTTAGTAATCACTAATTTGTTAACAAAACTTCTCACTCACGTTTTAGGAAAATATTTACATCTTGTAGTTGTGGTATGTTATCCTCCCTGTCGTGAGAAATTTAATGATAAAAATCGTAATTAATAAAATTGTGATGATCAATGATCTCAAAAATGTTGTTACCTGTAGCCACAATATTTAACCAGCTTTGGCCAATTCTCCAGGTATTCCTTGCACGCGTGTTTTTGGTACAGATCGTGCAATTCGCGGAAGACAGTTCCCCTAAGGAATAAGTGAAAAATCGTTATAGTAGTGTTCGCAATAAGCAGTACTTGCAATCTTACGATCACTGATCAAAATAGAAGAAAAATTGATATAAACGAGCACGTAATATTAACATACTAGATAAGTATCGTATAATATATATAGTTTAATATTATAATATATGTATATATATATAGTTTAATATTATAATTTAATATATAATATTTAATATTTAATATTATAATTAATATTATAATTTAATATATAATATATAATATTTAATATTATAATTAATATTATAATTTAATATATATTAACTATACTATACTAAAATTAAAGTATATTTAATTATGTTATACATATACAGTTAACAGTAACAAAACTTATGTGTTAAGGTAATCATTAATTTTTTGAACCATGAAGTCTGTCTTTTCGAGACCTCTAATTCACTAGTGCGGATAATTAACGCTGTATTGTACGAAGAATAAATAGTTGAATGGAACAAATTATAATTTCACGATACTTATTTCTGATTTGCTGGCTGATTCGTTCTTCCAAGTGTACTATCTGTAATATCACCTCGTTTGCCAACGCGTTTTGTAGATTATTCGGGGATAACTCGTTTATCCGTTCTCGCGTTGTACGCATCCAGTAGAAATGGGATTAGTATAGTCGCTTCAAGATCGTGAGGGTAAATCGAATTAGGGCAATTAAGGAGCGCATTCAGCACGAGGCAGTCTTAGTTTGTTCACACGTCGCGAAGAAGGAAGAAGGAGAACAAACTCTCCATCTTGTATTGCCGGGATTCAGAGACGAAGTATCTAGAAACTTAGGCGCGGGGGCGTATCGAACGAAATGATCGTTTCTTCGTTACATATTGCCTTTACGCTCCTCGAGGCACGTACGACGATTTCAATATAATGAGCAGGGCTTCATAAATACTTCAGCAGTTTTTCATTTTGTGAAAACGTTTTATAAAATAAAATCTTTCTTACTTCTCAATAACTTTTAATATCGGATATCGCGAACGTTGTTCAACAGATTGGTTCTCTTTTTTTCTTACACGATCTTTCGAGTATGTTTTAATGACCTTCATGCTGCTTTTTAAGCACGTTATATTTATTTTTACATTATTTATTTTATTATTTATATTATTTAACAAAACCAAAATAGAATTTTATTAGACTTTATTACAGAATTAGACTGTGTTCAGAATCTTCATCCCGTGTCTAACACGATATTGTAAGGCAAGGGGTTGAAGCAACGTTAAATAAATTAATTTAAAAAACAGATATACACTACCGGCCAAAATTATATCGTTATAATATCAAATATTAACTAGTTGAATAATTACAGATTTTAGTAATCTTAACAGATTCCAGCATTCTCTTATGTCCATAATGCTCTCGAGTAATTTATACTCCCAGTGTAAAACAATGTTCGGAATGCACTTTTCTAGAGGGACATCTTTGGCAACTTCTACAAGAAGCATGAAAAACTAATTGCCAGGATTGCCCTGAATATGTCAGACTGTGATGAAAAATAAAGCGGTGTTTTTAATGAAAGAGCAATTTGAAGAAAACTACGCATTCCTGGATAAAAGAAAAATAATACAAAATGTAAAACATACTGCTCGTAAGTTGTTTGAGAAGTGACATTTCCTAGTTTGTTCTAAAGGCGTTCAGTTTTTCGTATAAAACTCCTGTTTCTCTGAATTTATGCTGTGATTCCGAAGTTTTGGCCGGTGGTGTAGGTGTATATGGTTCTGTTAGAGTAAAAGCTAATACAAACCATGTTCTGATTTCCTCCGCCGTGTACTGAATACGAGGAATCTGCTGACCGCTGAAACGAAACAATCAGATCAAAATCGTTTGGTAAAACGACCCAAGAATTCTGCTTTTCAGGTTATTATTAATTTTTCACGTACTATCTATAATTGTTCGCGATATCAGCGAACTGCTCACGTCGTTTGCGATACACTGGATCTTTGAAGCCCTGAAACACCAGGTTTGATTTACTCGGTGATTTCGATTTATTGGAAACAATTGATAATGACGAAAAGGGAGAACGTACAGGGTGATCAGCGTCTAACTCAGATCCGTACATGAGCACCTTTTGAGCTTGATCTAAATCCGATATTTTTCGTGGGAACCAAGGCATGTCTACTTCACTGAAATCTGTAATATATCAATTAATTGGTACTTTGGTCGAATTAATTTTGTGCATGTTGTTTCGTAACCCTTATGTGGTATTTATGGTGTTTAGACAGATTATAAAGTGTCATCCTAGACTCTTTCTAAAACTTTGTATAAACTTTCCAGATAGCCGTAGATATATTATTTAAGACAATATAATCCAAATATTCTAAACAAGTTAAAAAATGTTGATGTGTGCGAGTTTTGTACAATATAGTAGGGAAAGTTACGGTACAGAATTTTCGTTGGGGTCATGATAGATCCCAGTATACTAGTTAAGGGTTAAAATTATAGAGCATGGTATTTGGGAAACTTTTTCTTCATCTGTGATAATAGTTTTGTTTCCATATTTGATAAAAGGATATAGTATACTGTATTCGAGAGAATGTTATCACTAGACTGCAGATCTTCATGCACAATCGAAATTTTCAAAGGCAATTCAAAGGAATTCAAATAAAACAGAAATGTATTTGTTCTCTTAATAATTTTGTTAAGTCTGAAATAACAAGAAATATTTTTAAATTCGTGCAATATTTTGTGTTGTATTTTTTAATTTTTGCCATAAATTGAACAAATCCGTAGTCCAGTTATAGTTGTGGATACCACTATTACAATAAATACTGGTAGCGAACATGTTGAACATTCACTATGAACCTTCGTCGGGGGGTTAATCTGACGACTCTGAACAGCATTTTGTTAAACGAAGGAATTGTTTAATAAAGATCATGTTGAATCGATCACTTACCGAAACTGGGAGCGGCGGAGAGTGATGGAGCGTGCGGAATACTTCCTATTTGCTCATACTGCGCCAAATTAATAGCGGCTACTTCGCGGCTTAACATTCTGGTTAATTGCTCCATCCTCATCGAATCGCACTCGACGTCCACAAGGATTTCGTATTCTGAGCCACGACGCGCAGATTTTCGGGACTCGATGTGCACAACGTTTACACCTAAATCCTTCACGCAAACATGCAAAAATTTTACACTGCGCACCGTTCATTGTTATCGGTATACTGTGGATTTTATGCATCGGTGACAAACGTGATTTTGATTTTGTACGAGTATTTATAAATCCTGAAAAATTGATAACACAATTCAAAAATATAAAATCCTAAATTTTAGGAGAAACATTGTAACTGCATTTTTGAATTGTATTATCAATTTTTCAGGAATTCTTTCTCGAACATCGGAAACAAACTGTCCGAATTTCTCAAACTAGTTAATTATACTTATTTTCACAATTAATTTATAGAATATTAAATATCGTTCATGTTCACATTTTTAAGTTTGTTCTATCATTTATGTACTGTTTATTTTTACACACTTTTAGCTAATAAAGATTTGATCATACGTTTCTTCGTATATTACTATGAATCTAATGTTATTAAAATTTTGAGCATCAATGTGATCACAATAAACGGCATGCATTATATTGTTTGTACGAGGGTTTGTGTATTTGAATGATCCAAAGACATGTATTTGGACACGAAACTCTACTATGAAAGTTACATTTGGTACTTTGAATGTCACTAGCAAAGTGTTTAGATAGTTCAATTGCAAACTTTCAATGAATTAATTAGCTGTAATCTTTTCTCTTTGGTGGATGCAAATGTCCTGGTAATTTTTCCTGCAATATTCAGTTGACTATAATGAAATCATACCTGGAAGACTTGGAGAGCTCGTGCCAACCCACCAATTTGATTTTTCAAGGAAAAAATAACCGAAGTCTTGCTGTCACTATTTGGCCTGCGTTCGACCATGGGGATCTGAATGAATGCAAGAACATACCTTATAGTATGATCATGTTTCGGGACATATTCATCATACGAAAATGAAATATGAAAAAAATACATACAAACTGATATCACGTATGTCTCATCTAAATGATTTGTTTGATCAAACATAAATTTCATTATGTAAATAAATGTAACATTGAATTCCATTTGAATTTTGTTTTTCCTTTTCGAAGAGATCAATTATGCAACACTGCATACTTTGACGTGGAGTTAGACAGCTAAGTCTGTGACTTTCACAATATTATTTAACAAATCATAGCGAATAAAAAGAATTAAACTACTTTTGGTTTGTTTCCTATGAAGATGATGTACCTACTGTTAGTAGTTTTACATTTGACTACCCATTCCATATTTATTTGCTTTTGCTAGTATAATATCGAAAGTCTTAAAAATTGAATATCGAAAATTGTTGATAAAACTAGCTCGACTATAAAATTTCCTATTTCTACCATTTATGTCTTTTGGTAGCTCAATATCAAAACTTCTTCACGTGTTAGAATTCTATAAAACACTTCTAAAATTGCACAAACAAAACATCCCATTTTCTCGTAATAAATGCCACAAGAATGGAAAAATGATTTCCAAAATGTTACTCCGCATTTGGAGTAACATTTATATTTCTCTAATACCAAACATTACGAACAGTAAAGGAAATAATTCTTATCGATCGAAAATTGAAATATAAAATATGTTTATGATATCGGCGCCAGGTTCGATCATTTCAAGAAAAAACAACAAATATGCAATTTAAGTATTTAAGTTTCTCAACGTTTCGATCTCAATGTGGATCATTATCAAAAGACAAAATTTTTGCGTTTGCTGTGAAAAGTGGGACGAATACGATAATGTAACTTGGAGTTCGCCAGCATGGGGTAAAGTTTAAATAGTGTAACTCACAATTATGTGTCTTAAAAAGTATTCGTCCCACTTTTCACAGCAAACGCAAAAATTTTGTCTCTTGATAATGATCCACATTGAGATCGAAACGTTGAGAAACTTAAATACTTAAATTGCATATTTGTTGTTTTTTCTTGAAATGATCGAACCTGGCGCCGATATCGTAAACATATTTTATATTACGAACAGTCTTCGTCTTTCGCATGAGATTCTTATTCCTTCCAGGACGAGACGAACAAATTAACCGCACGGAGACAAACGCGATAAACAGTGACAACTGAAACCGGAATTCTACACTGTCCACTTTGGTGGCAACGTACGTCGCTCGGTTTGTGAATGGGACTGCCTTCCTTGATGGCCCAATGTTCGCCTCTTCTGTACAGCCACACCCCGAGGAGTCCTTTGCCGGATCCACTCATGATGAATTCTCTCTTCGAACGAGCGTCCGATTGTGCACAACTTTGGAATTTTACGAACCGCCTCGCAGACTCGAAGATTTCTTTAGAACTTTAAAGCTATCGGAAGGTGCGATAACTCGACGGAAAAGTGAAATCAGTCTGGAGCCCGAGAGTTGAATGAATCACCCTGTTGAATGTCTACGAGCAACAGTGTCCCGGTACCAGCGTCTTCGGCTCTTCTTAAGACCTCGGTCCCCCTGCGTACGCGTCTTCCTCGGTGATGATCCCCACGCGATTGGTCGACGCGAGGTAGTACCACCATTCCCCATTGGTCGGATAGAACTTTTCATGGGGTTGAAGCCGAGTGTTGGCTCACCCCATTTAACCGTAATTGTGCCGGTTTCAGAATGTATTCCTTGTGACGTCACTGGAGCCCGCGAGATGTGGGTGGCGCAAGAGCCGATGAATGGCAGAAGAGATTGCAAGGTCTTGCCGAAGAAAACCTTTTTTTTCTTCCACCCTCGTTGCAGCCTCTTCCACTTTTCCAGCCCTGGTCGACGGTGTCTTTCTTCCACCTAGTCTGTACAGGTTTCTGGGACAAGTGAAATTAGTCAGCCATGGCGAAGACACGGATTCGTTCGACGATTCAGCGATTCCCAGCAACTCCACGTGCATGTTCTCGTCTCATCGTTGATCTTCAGACACATCCAAACAGCTTTCCGTAATTTTTTACAAAGCAAATCAGATAACTTCTTTAAGAATTTAGATCTTTGTTTTAAGGGGACATAGGGTAACCACCAGTGAATGAACATTTAAGAAATTGTTCAAGAAGATATTTTATATTTAAAAAAATGTGTGAATTATAAAGGAATCACATGTATGCCAAATGGCTCCCTATACTTCATTTGTTAAAAATAAATGAACACAAATAAAATGAAATTATTATTATTTTTCTTCATTAAACATTAAATAAAAAATATGAAAAATACCAGTCAAAGAACACTACATTCTAGTAATTGAACAATGAATTAACAAAATTACTAAACAATATTCTCCCATTTATTTAACTCTTTAATCACAATTTTATCGCTAGTATGCCGTGCGGGTTAAAATTTGTTGAAATATACAAGAGCGTTCATTTACTGGTGCCCGTTTAGTCACTGGTGCAGTTACCCTAGCACTTTCTCGGGTTGGAAAATCGATTTTTTAGAAAATATAATATTTCAATAATATTCTCTGAAAATTTCAGAGGAAACTTCGAAATACTTTCGAAGTTATGGACGCAATTATAGAATGCAAGTAGATTTTATATGTGAAAACACGATTGTTGAAATTTTAAACGCGTTTTCGTAATCGGCGTGCGTGATAATTAGACTGCGGATCTTTATGCAAAATAAAAACTTTCTATCTGAATTGCAACAAGCTGATGTGAAATAAATATTTGATTTCTTGTTGAATATGTTTAGAAGGTTAAAAATAATATATTCGATCAAATTTGTTTACTGTCAGAAACTAGACCGACCCATTTTTATCATAAATGCATAAAATCCGCAGTGTAGTGATAACTTAAAAATCATTTAATCGACCAGTCTGAAATTTTAATAGACTATGGTATAGACTAGAATAAATCAGATTGGTTAATTTTTTCCGCAAGTTTTTTTACAACAAAACACTAGTTTTTGAGACCACCAACTTTGGAGGTCCACCATTTTGTGAATTTTGCTCGAACAACATAATTGCAGTCTATATTTAATTATGGTTAACTTCTGTTCCTTAAAATAAACCTAGACAATTTTTATTTTACATAAATGCATATTAAATGTCTAGTAAAGTACGAAAAGAAATATTTCAGAATATCATGTTATATGGCACAAGTGTAAAATTAATTTAATTTTCCTTAGAAAAACGCAAAACAATGAGTATCATGCATTGGGTTGGAACGAAAGTTCGTAGAGCTAAAATTAAAATTGAAAGCTAAAATTCAGATATTAATTCATAGATTTATTCAATAACATATTTCTCATTCCGTTCTGTTACTTCGCCATTTTCGAGGTAACTTCTCGTGTTATTGAATGAACAAATGAATAAATTCCTTCATTTTCGATTCTTAATTTGAAAACGCTACGAACTTTCTTTCCAACCCAATACATATGTGACGTCAGTTAGCGCGTTTTACAAGTAAACTGTAATTTTTATAATAAAATTAAACGAGACATGGGCGTAAAACGTGTCTGAAGTCGAGGAAGCTGGTGTCGACCGGAAGTGCGGTTCTTCCCCGAAGAATTGAATTTTTTTCAATGAGAGACAATCGTGGCCGGCTTGTATTTATTTTCCTAGAACAAAGGGAGCGGTTCATAAAAGCTCGAACCGTCGAGAACGGTTTTCTCCGCTCCTTGGCAAAGCAGATGCAGCACATTACCAGTGTCCATCACTTACCACTATCAGCTACCATCCAATGGTTCTACCCTCGCTAAATTATACCAGGCGTTCCCGTGGCATTAGGAGAATTGAGAGTATCGTTCGATCTGCGTAGAGGATACTTCGTTTATCGCGTCCGCCACTCACGGAATCGTTTTTGACAGTGAACGCACACGGTCCCTTATGGAAGTGCTTGTAGCAATTACATCTCGTATGAAAGTTAACGAACACGACTGGATTTGATCAGTCGGAATACAGGTTGATGGAAAAACATCCGATACTCATGGGCCTTGTTTCCGTGTAAAATAAACTTTTGCAATTGTACGATTGTTTATATTTATACTACCGTGTGCATGCCATGTCATATGTTTTTATTGATTTATGCGTTGCACCGTTATACAGGGTGTCCCAAAACTACCCTAGGAGCCGAAAATGGGAGGTTCCTTGGGTCATTTGAAGCGACAGTTTCCTTTGCAAAAATGGCGTTCGCGGCTTTGTTTAGGAGTTATTAACGAAAAATACGGACCAATCAGAGCGCAACTATAGCCAACGGAGTCCGACTCTGCGACAGGTCCCGCGAGGCGTGGTGTTGCCATTGGTCGACTCAGAATCAATCCGCTGTAGCCACGCTCTGATTGATCCGTGTTTTTTTTTTAATAACTCCTAAACGAAGCCATGGACACCATTTTTGTAAAGGAAAATGTCGTTTCAAATGACTCAAGGAACCTCCCATTTTCGGCTCCTAGGGTAGTTTTGGGACACCCTGTATATGTTTTTATCGATTTATGCGTTACGTTAACGTTTTGTTAACAAATGTATGTTACGTTGTGATTCTGTTAAATAAACATCATTGACAGTTTCTAGCGAGCGAGCAACCGATGAAGAAGTGTCGCGCCGTGTCGAGTTTCCTTACACTATTTATAATTAGACTGCGGATGTTTATGCAATTTTTAATTTTTAATTCAACAGCAATACCATTAAAGTATAATATTACTATAACGCGGTACTATGTTAGAACGCTTCTCGACCCGTATTTCCAGACCAACTGCCTCACATTCAGTAAGATCATCCGCAAAACCTTGATATCTGCTTCGTCGGGTTGTTCCTTTGAACTGGGAACTGGACGTTTCTAATTTGCTGTATTGTACTTCATTGAAAAGGCGTCTGAAAGTCAACAGAAGATACAAGAAGACCGTTTATGGTTAAATGATTCGTTATGAGATCGACAGTTATTGTAAATCTCGCGTGGAAAAATAATTTTATTCCGTGTATATTATTTATCATATATTGATTAAAAGCGTAATAATGTACCAAATCAATTGATAATATTTTTATTCCTCAATTCATTTTCTATTTTAAAATAATGCAATTATTTTTCCAGGTCTCTTGTGTAATAATTAAGAGAAGAAGTAGAACTAATATAACAAAACATATTTAAATTGAAACTAGATCAGCATTTTGTTAAATTTCGCTTTTGTAAATGGGTTTTTAATAATTTTGTCAATAACCAAAATTTTCTCCGATATTTAATAATGTTTCACTTTATAGTCACAACATGTATTTTTATACCTCAAATGTAATCTACCTCTGTGATCATGCGAGAACACAAAAATCTACAATAATGTTGCTATTTATCAACAATAGTATTAAAGAAGTTTTTAATTTTATCTAAGTTTAACTTAATTTATAAGTTATTGACAGTAGGGTTAAAAGAATTTCGATGATTTATACTTGGTTCTCGATTTCACCGATACAGATCGTCTACTTCAAACGATTTCATCGATTAGCAATAAAATAGTGAAGGAACTCTAAGTAAGAACAAGACGATGGGTATTCGCTGTTTGCGGACAGTAAGATCCTCTTGGTTTTCGCTCTTAGCACGAATGATACGGTTTGATGGAAACAAAGGAGTTGAATGCTATAGGGTTCGCAGAGAATCGCGGGAAAAATGTGGGTACACACCGAATGAACTTTTTAATTATGAACACTTTCAAAGATGCAACAAAAGACAAGTAAAATTGGAATATCGAAAATTTGAATGTACTCAACGTAAATCGAACATAATTTATAACAATATGGGATATGATAGTTAGTACGACGAAACGAAAGAATTATTTGTTGAATTACGGGGTTAGGACACAGTAGTATTTTGAAGAATCGAAAATTTTTATAGAAAAATTACATTCCTAAACTTTAAACGCAGTTTTCTCAGAGTTGCGTTATTTAAAACGGTGTACAACATAAATACATTATATCCCGAGTTCTACCTTAGCATTACATTAAAAGTTTACCATTATCTTCATTTATCTTCATTATCTTCATTTCATTTCATTCTTTTATACAATCAATTCTTATAAAATCATTATTTCAATAATTGTAAAATAATAAATCGTGATAGGTTTAGTGTTAATAGGCTTCCGGTAAGTAAAGTGTTTAGATGAAATTGGGGAATGTTGGCAGTGTAGTGGAATTTGAAAATTATGGAAAAGCGCTGTTGACGTGTTTACGTGTTAATTTGAGTTTACTGACCTAATTCAGGATTTATTCAGAAGAAATGTAAGACGTTTTATTGGACTGTGTCTCAAACGATGTCGCCCGAAAGTTTTGATACAGCCAACTTCCATAACTCGATTAACCGACATTAATTACTCTCCCTCCGCCGACTACAACCACTCTCTCTCTCTCACTCTCTTGTTAAACAGTCTATTCTCCTTAACAACTTCCTTGTGTCGTGAAATACATTTTCGCAATGAACGATAAGCTGTTATGTTGTTAACGTATCCTATAGTATGTGTAAGATATAGGACAGTTATTAGAACATGTAGAAAGTTATCGTGTATCAGCTATTGTTAGTACATAAGCTTCGTGTCTCTGTACAAATGCGTCTAAAAATATTTCAGTTGTATCTGTCTGATCCATTCAATAAACTCGAACGTTTCCACTTACTGTTATTACGTTCACCATAAAACGACCATGACATCTGGAAGATATTACTACACACAAAATACATGTAGCTAGAACACGGGTGTCCTTATATAATTTTTAATTTTATGCTATTAAGTAAACTGCGGATCTTTATGCAAAGTAAACATTGTCGAAATGAATTTTAGGAAACAGAAGTGAAATACAAATGTATTTCGTCTTTCAATAATTTTAATTAATCGAAAATAATCCGTCAGTGTTCTTAAATTTATATTGTGTCCTCACAGTTTTGTATTTCATCAGAAATGCACAAAACCCGCAGTCTACGGAATTAGTTTATAATATTTGAATGATCGTTGAAGCCTGCTGTAATAAAAGTGCATTTAGAAACACCTTAAGTGATCGCCGGAAAAGCTTTGTCCTCTTTAATGAATAATGAATTTTATTTCCAGTGTTTTACTACCCTTAACACAAATATTTCATGAAGAAGTATAATTTTGGAGTTGACTCCATTTTTAACACTGAACCTATCGACCGTCAAAAGTGACTGGTATGTATAGTATTATAAAAACAACAAGATTAAATTTATTTAATAAAAAGAATTATACAGTCACTATTTCAAATTGTAGAAAAGAATTATGGTGACTATATAATTGATAAATGACTGTATTCTTTAAAATTTAACCATTGAATTTTATTTTTAAATCAGACACGACCTCATGCAATCATCTGATATATACTTTATAATAATAACAAGATTGAATTAATTCAGCCATCTCATGATCTCTATCATAATGATTTTTTCATCAACTCGTTAGTAAATTTTCAAATACAACTACGCAGGATTGTATGATGGTACCAGGTCGATTGTGCATGTCCCTTCTTTGTTCATTATTGTTAAACGAGTTAATTTCTTTTGTTTTTCCTCTTCTTTATTATTGTAAACAGTTTTGTAAAAGGACGTCAGTCCGTTTATAATAAATAAATAATAAATAAATAAATAATAATATCTGCTGCAACAAAAAAGCTTGTTCAAAAGTTTCTCACAAAAAAAAATTGTATATCTCCGATAATAATTATAAAGAGACTAAATAAAAAGTAATTTCGACTAATCCGACAGATCGAGTGTCGAACGTTTCTGCGTTCGGAGGAACATTGTTCGAAGAGACTGGAGCGTCAGGGTAAGCATCCCCTAGCAGCATCTGTCTGAAGAGTCTGGTCGTCCGCAGGGTTAATCATCCTGCAGAGCCATCTCGGTTCTGGCTGTTTCCGACAAGTCGGTGGGTCTGTATTTCGGTCGGGCAGTGTGTTGCAGGTGCGGATGCAGCTCCGGGTCGCGATTGAAATATTAAATCGTGGGACGAGAGACTGCAGTCGGCTGGAGCGCTCGTTTCGGGCTTCGGCCTCGGTTTGGCCGGCTCGGCTGGTTTCCACCGTTCGATTCCGCTGGCGGCGTTTCGCACGTACGAAAAGATCGCGGAGCGCACGCGGGGGTGTGCGCCCCGTTTCACCACGCAGGAATCAATAGGGCGTCACGGTGCCGAAGCGCTCGTCTGGGTTAGGTCGTCCCCGAACGTCAGCGACATCTTTCACCGTAGGTTTCCTGGGGGTCGACGAGCAGCTCTCCTCGAGGCTGTCACGGCCGTCTTCAGGACCGACCGCTCGACACCGCGGCCCTTTTCTTCCCCACACGAACTCGATCTGATTCGAAATGGCCGACACCGAGTTCGAGGAGTTCTGCCACTACTTCGAGAGGCTGCCCCAACATCTGAAAGCGCCTCTCTCCAATTACACGTGAGTAGAGAACAGACCTTTTCCCTGACACGGGCGAACCTAGCATGGACAAGCACCGTTCTACACCGTCCTACACCGTCCCAGTTCCTTTGGTAGAACTTCGGGGATCCAAGATCGCTACCAACGACGACCTGGTACCTATCAGCTGAACATTTCAGCAGGCAGTCGGACTCCCTGCGTTCCTGTCAGTCTACGATCTCGGACGATCGCTTTTCGAATTCAGAGTTGATGTTGGTTCACCCTTTTATCCTATTGACACGTTTCTCTAGTCCCTTGCCTGACTTGCTGAAATGCTTCGTTCAATGCAACTCCTTCTACTATCTTAGGAAACACTGAGACCATTCAGAGAGTCATGGATTCTCTGAATACTATGCTGTGTGCTTTAAACAACAAAGTGAATTCGCTCGAGTATTCTTAAGGAAAGATTATGGACGTCACGTATCTGTGACGGTGGTAGCAGTCGTGTTAAGCTTGAAGCGAGGCTTGTGATGGTTGTATATTATTGTGCGTACCCTGACGTGTCCGTCGTAAACGTCCCCGGGGTGAACTGGTTAAATAGACGAGGTTACAGATTAAATATTTAACGATTCTGTTGGCAGTTCGAAATTCGGCACAGAGGCGAATCAAATGATCCAAGGGAAACCGATTTGCTCGCTGTGAATGAACGTGTTCGATGATTCGTGTCGATAACACGAGAGTTATCGTGGATAGAAATTTGTCCTAGATTCGATAATCTAACAGAATTATCAATAGAACAAAGTGGAACATGGTTTAAATTGATTACTGTCAACTCGTGGATCGAACCACAGTGTTTGCAGCGCGAACGCATATGTTCGAAAACGGTCAAGATCCTTCGACAGTGAATTATTCATTCGAGCAGATATTCAATTATTCGAGTGTATGCATTTTCATGTGGACCGATCGTAATGCAGTTTTCTCACGTATCGCCGCTTGCACTCGGCGTGTTGCATTTTCGAGAGAAGATTAGGGGGGTTAGAGCTATGGTTGCATCGGGAAGATGCACCGCGGAGGTGCGGTCGATGCTGTTCTTTCGCTGTCCGAAAGAAATTCAATGCGGAAAGATGCAGTCTCCGTAGAATATTTTTATCTAGGGGTTCATTGGAGAATTGTTCCCAACAATTTATTTCTGGAATACACGCAGACCGAAAGCATTTTATACGTTACATATTCAATGGCACGTACTCTCTGGCAGACATTCGAAACTAGAAAACGAATTGACAATTTATGGAAGCTATTATCTAACCAGTTTTGACATACGGCATTCGAATGCAAGACATAACTCCGGATATCAACGTATCATAGATGGGAACGCAGCAATAAAAAATTCTTAGATCAATAGTAAACGAGCCATGGTACTTTCGAAAGAGTCCTCGGATAAACACGGAGTCAATTTCACGACTATATTTATGTGGCCGATCAAATTCAAGACTAACCAACCACCCCAAGGAAATAGTCAGACTTATATTCAATCAGCAAGCCTCGCAAACTCCGGACGAAACATCCTAGTGATTTTCTACGACCATAGTGATAGTGTTATTCGCATAGACGTGATTTAACATGCATAGATATCATCTGAAGGCACGAGCACCTCTGTGATACAGTTCTCATTCTCGTCTTGTTACATCAAGTCACCAAACGTTCGCAGGAGACAAATTATAAGGGTACTAGGATATTATAAAATAAAATTTTCCGTTTTTAAGTCGAGCGAAAATGACTCGTGGGTTTCCTGGCTTTCCGAAAGAAATGTTCGTTTTAGTATTTTTATCTGTAGGTCGCGATCAGAGATCGACACGAACAGCAGGTGTACGTAAAAATAACCTGTGAAAGCTTCCTCTGCAATCATTGAACTATAATTCGACTATATTATTTTTACCCACAGAACGTTAGCAAGATAAAGAATGTATATCTATATTCTTTACTTTATATTGTTAGTTTTCCAGAAGTGCTCGCCCTATCGTTAAAAGTGTGAAACATTTCACGAACACGAGGCAGAAGCAAAACCCTGCAATGCTGTTAGTCCAGTTGCAGTATCAAATTCGGTGTTCTCGCTCCTAAATATAAATTGATGAAAAAAATTACTGCATTGGAAGATGCAGTGCAGTACTATATTGGTTACGGTTTTCTTTTTATTTTGAGCGTGTACAACCCGTCATAAGAAATGAATAAAAAGGGATCGATACGGGTCCAATCGATACCCAAAATTATACCCACTCCCATTACCAGTTCGCTACTCTTGACTATTTGTCTCTTCTACATAGACGAATCCAGTTTGCGCTATTAATGAAGCGCGTTCGCGCTCTGCTTTTATCGTTAATTATCTAATGGGACGTCTCATTTCTCCGACGCCATCGAATTATCTTTAATGAACCACCTTGGAAATAAGAAAATGCCATTGTCATGGATTTCTTGATGCCTTGCACTTTCTTAAGCAGAAAGATAATGATGAGTTATACTTTCTTAAGCAGAAAAATGATGAGTAGCCTGCGGGTTTTAAGCATTTATAGCAAAATTCCAATATATAGATGCCAATATATTGAGTTGGCAAGAAATAGAGTCCAAT
Source organism: Lasioglossum villosulum (assembly GCA_963971365.1). Classification (NCBI taxonomy): domain Eukaryota; kingdom Metazoa; phylum Arthropoda; class Insecta; order Hymenoptera; family Halictidae; genus Lasioglossum; species Lasioglossum villosulum. The sequence continues at coordinate 26,074,020 of OZ020502.1, forward strand.
TTTTTTATCCAAGCAATGAACTTTAACGAATAAGATATTTTCTCTTTTGTTCGATGATCTTTTGCCGAAAGGAATAAAGAAAAAATAGTTTATCGATTAAAGTCATCGTTTGAATAAAGAAATTCGGTTTTATTTTACCTTAAAATATCTAAATTATTTTCATGCCAATCCAATATTATTTTCAGTCTACTAAAATTATTATAGAAAGACCTTTTGATTTAATGTTTATTTATTGCAATTGATGTAGATAATTTTTAATGAAAATTCGCAGTCTGGTAATGAATTAATTAAATGTCTTCCATCGAAAAGAAACTTAAAAATTTTCTTATAAAGGGGTTGCTTGTTGGTTCGTGATCGACGTTACTGTTGCTAAAGAATTCAGTAAATCCTCGCTTGTGAATCAGAAATGTGCAGAAACTAATAGAAAAAGTGTTAGGTAACGAGTCAGAAATCGATTCACGCGCGATGCAGACGGATTGTGCCGCGGTACATCTTCTGTTTAAAGTATTATCCATTTAAACGGCAAGTGGATCAAAGCTCAGCCAGCTGACACGTTTAGGACTCTCAAGAAACACTTCGAAGCGAGCGAGACACTCTCGAATACTGTCGACCAACAGGTAGACGAAAACATTGTCAACATTTGATTATACAAAGTGCAAATTTTACAGAAAATCAGAATTTGATCGAAGAACAATAAAAGCTACTAGACCTTTCTTTCGGATTCGGTGCAATTTTTATAACAATATGTGCTTGGATAAAAAAATTTCTCCAACCAATTTCGATGTAAGCAATTTCATAATCTCAATAATTGTGAAATGAATATAAAACCGGTCATTTGACTGCCATTAAAGATCTCACATCCAATGTTGCTTCAGCCACTAAGTTAAATATCGAAACATTACTGTATTAACAAATACATTAATGCCATCGGCGCACTGGTTCGATCAATTGATCGATCAAAAAATACGATCGCGATAAGGGAATATCTATTACTGTACGCGTTTGGAAAATAATTTGTCAAACTGACACGGGAAATGGATAAGGGTTAAAATAAATCCAACTACCCCTAGCCGAGGTTTTCGAGCTGTCCGAACTAATCATCATGAATTGTTGTTGAAAATAGGCTCGTCCACGATGTGATGATAGATGACTCTCCCACTTCATCGCAGTACAGCGACCCTGAGGTCGCCAGAGCTTGCGACGGAGCCGCAGCCGATTCCGAGGATGAAGACGTTGTGGTGATCCATCGGCATGACAACCAAAGTGGTCACACCTCTGGCGACGACAGCGAGGATCTCGATCACAACTGCTCCATCGTCGCTGACAGCGACTTTAGGTTGGTAACATCGTAAGTGTGCCAGAATTTCTTCTTCTTGCCTGTGAATTTTAGTTTGACTACGTTAGATTTAGATGTTTGAAGATAGTGAAATCAATTGATCAAGTATACAGGGTGGTTCGTCTGCTTAACTCATTTTTCATTGGCAGTTTTTCCAAGAACTCGTCTTGGAATTCCTCAATGAATACTTGTTTCGCTAGCTTTGTTGTGCGGTATTGCAACAATAGCATTATGCAAAGCTCCGAGAATTCATTGAGGAATTCCAAGACGATTTACAGAAAATTGGAATTACAAATGGAGCGAGTTCACCGAAGGGTTAAGTTTCCTATCAATTAACAAAAGTTTATATTATTAACACTAGGATTACGGAACCCGTCAAAATGACGGAGTCTAATATTCTTAATTTGCAATTGTTAAGATTGTAAAAATGCTTCCCTGAGGAATTATTTATCAAATTTATTCCTTTGGGTATATATTATTGGAAAATGGACAAAAATTTGGGTAGACACATGCGTGTCGTGTTTATAAAATAATGGGAAACAGTTATTTCTAGAGTTTTTTAATTAATGATTATTGAAATTGCAAAAATACTTCTATTAGAAATATTTAACTTCATGATTATTGAAATTGCGAAAATGCTTCTACTAGAAGCATTTAACTTTTCTTTATTCAAACACGTATAGCTATAAAAATTAAGAAATATCTAAATAAATTTAGTCTTGCTCGGTACAGTTAGTGTTAATTTAAATTATAGATTGTTGTACAAAAGAATGAAAATTATGTATATCGTTAACGATCGCGTACGTGTTAAGAAACATTTGTGTCCTTGGAGTACAGTTATAAAACTTTAATGAATTCTATAGCCAATATTACTTTTCATAAATAGAATGCACTAATTCTGTCTCGGACACCCTGTATAGCATTCAATACCCTGTCCAATTAAAATCAGTTTTCGTTAGTTTTTATATTGTTACTCTTTCACGTGTATTTGGATACTCCTTCTTATAACTTCTGCATGCAAGAAGGAATGAATTCTGAATATATCTGTCAGTTTTTAAATATCATAGTGATCCTTTAATATTACTAAATAAATATTAGGTTGTCCCAAAACTTGGTTTTCTGCTGTTATAATCTAAATGTTAGGAAGTACTAAAACATTAACATAAAGATTACCGCATTGTTTGTATTTATTTAGCAACATTAATGGAACACATCCCGGAAGAAATTTTTGGGACAACCTAATAATTAATTTTTCCATTACTCCCCGGTATCATGTTCAGATTTATACCATTATGATTTTCGTTTCTTCAATGCAAGGATATCAACTTCTACACATTCAACTTTAGAAATGCATCGTGGTGAAAGCAAGTTTACATTTAAGTTATCTATTCATAATATCCTTCATCAGTAGAGGAAGAGAATGAGCGTACTTTAGTAAACGTATTGAGAATAGATTACATAACATGTTCAATAATATTTAACACCTTTATGTCAACGTACACAGTATTCAAAATTGAATTTCAAGTCTCGAAGTTGTTGTCAGAAATAGGCAAGATTTTTTTCCAAATAGTGAACGTTAAATTATTTAGAATTCAAATAATTTTTATTTGATCAGAAGTAAATATAAAATATTGTAGTCTTTTTCTTGAAGCTTTTTATGTAGACAATTATAATGTACATACTTTCACCTTTCTTTATGCAGCTTTGATAATATCTACTTGTTTATAAATCTTAGTAAATCTTCGTTTGCAGTATTGTTTACTTGAATCGTTATTGTACATATTTAATGGCTGTATGTTTAATTACGTTTACGTTGACCTTATGTTGACATATATAAATAATAATTATTTATGTAGGCAGTTAACGTTTAGTACAAATTCTGAATATAATCCAAGAATTTTTCGTAACAAATTACAATAATGATAAACTAATACGAAATGTAATGATCTTGCGATGATCATTCATTTACGAATTGCAAAAAAAAGGTTAAAAATTTGTTATTTGTTAAAAATATTAAAAAGACATTATGAATGTGCTTTTGAAGGGTGATACGTTCGCGAAGTTATCACACTGACATGTTACCGGTGACCTATTCAAGTATTCTGTACCGTAAATGTCGAATAAAAAAGAATTTCTCTCGTCGTAGTCGGATAATATTAACGATCGGCGAGCAGTCAGTTTCAATAAATCATTTTTGTACGGTAGTCTGTTTTGTAGCTGATATTTCTGCAAATAGAATAGTCTACACTTGTAATCGAAACATAAAATACAAACAAGAACAATAGAGAACCATAAACACATTATTTCTGAATATTTTATCTTAATAATTGTAACAAAGTTACACGGCCTATCAGTCGATAATTAAGAACAAGTGAGCACATTTTGTATAAATAACAAATGGTCTGTTTCCTTCGAATTAGCAAAATCTGGCTTGAGCATCTCAAGAGATTACCATTATTTTAGATACACACCACTCCCTGGTGGCTCGACAGAAGCTTTGTCTAGCTTTGATTTAGGTCTGTCCCTAAAACGTTGACACACACTACTGAGAACGCCGTGCCATTTAAAACAGTGTAAACTGTACGAAGTAACTGCATTCGTTTCGGGAAGAATGCATTCAGGCTCTTCCATTAGTAGCAATTCATATTGTCACAATTTCTAATGCGTTTGTTCCTGGATCTGCGCAGTGCATCTTACATGCTCTTTTTATTATGCATTATAAACAATATCGTTGTGCAATCGGCATTTTTTTGAAACTAATATCGTTGCCAAATTTTTTTAAGCGGATGGTTACTTCAAATCTGTTGAATCGAGACTTTTTATTTGTTTATTGCTGTCTTGCAACTATGGGAACTGGATATTTTTATTTTCCTACTGGCACATTTGGAAAATAAATTTCTACACTCGTAAAATAAATGTCTACACTCGAGAAATTAAATCATTACTGACTAAACTACAATATAATAGTGCTAAATTCGGTATTTCAATATAAAATAGAACTCGATTGTTTTATTCAGGCATAGAACATTTTAATTTTATTCTTCGATTCTTAATTTGAAAACGTTACGAATTTTGTTTCCAACAATAGTATCTAATTCCCACCAGGAGATTAGAACAGAACAATCAACAATTGAATTGGAAGCTGGAGGTTGATGCGAGATTTCCTTAAGGTTTATTAGCTTTTATCGTTTTCCCATCAAATACTGCTTTCCAGTGAAATTTGCACTGTACCATTCAAAATTGTTCTAGCCAACAATTCAATAATTAAATTAACAAACAACGTTGGATGATACAATGTGCACATTTTACAGGTGAGAAGGATTTTATGGAAGAACAATAAAAATTAGTAAATAGAAAGGGGATGATCTTTACACGAAATACATTTTGTAGCTGAATTACCACAAACTGAGACAAGGTGGAAATTTATTTTCTTCGTTAACCCCTTGTCATACCATTTCTTTTACAGTTACAGTGATTAGAACGTTTTTATGCACAAAACTGTCGTAGAAGAGAAAAGAAAATGTACATTTTTTGAATGGCTACATTTATATTAATGCTTAAATATTGATTTCATGCAAACGAATCAAATATTTTATTTAATCCAAAATGAAACCCTTAACATTCATATTTGTTAGACTTTGTTAAAAACCTTCACCGCGAGTCAGGCTCGTCAAAGTACGACGAGGGGTTAATACGATCAACAAGCTAAAAATAATATTATTATATATAAATAATAAAAGTCATAAATGTATAAAATCCGCTCTCTGCTAATAAACCTTACGAAAATCTCACATACAACGTTGCTGCAGCCATCAATTTTTGAGGTGCCAGATTCAACTGACTTTCTTGCAAAAGGTCGGTTACGATTGAAAATCTCTGTGTCTTGAACAATGTTAACCCCTTGCCTTACAATATACTCTGATAAACATACTCTGATACTCTGATATACAATATATTCTGATAAAAAAGTATGTTAATAATTTCCTTTAAACCAAAATAAAATACTATTTTGATTAAGTTACTATACAGCTAGTGGAGAACATATAGGTATACAATTTATATCAATGTTCTCCTTTAATTAAGTTACTATACAGCTATTGGAGAACATATACAGTGACTCCCATTAATATTCGGACGCTATACAAAAAACGATAACTGGTTTAACATTGAACTATACGACTTGAATTTTTGTTGGGAAGCTAGAGCAAATAGTTTGCTACAGAATGTGGAAAAACATTTGTTCAAAAATTGCAACTGATCGGAGTTGCAGAAAAAATACTAAAAGTTGCATTTTACAACTTTTTTATGTGGGCCTATATTGAAAATTTTAAAAATACGTTTTGTAGATCTGTGTCAATTGTATGCACTGCGAAAGTTTCATCGAAATCGGTTGATGCGGGAAAAAACGACAGGCATTGAAAGATGTGAGAATCTATAGATTACTGCAGTTATGGCCCGAAAATCGTGAAAATCTGAAATTTTATACCATCGTTAAACGTTTGTAGCTCATTGCAACGTCGAACAATATTGATAAAATTTTCAGGATATGTTTAATTGACACAGATCTACGAAACGTATTTTTAAAATTTTCAATATAGGCCCACATAAAAAAGTTGTAAAATGCAACTTTTAGTATTTTTTCTACAACTCCGATCAATTGCAATTTTTGAAAAAATGTTTTTCCACATTCTGTAGCAAACTATTTGCTCTAGCTTCTCCAAAAAATTCAAGTCGTGTAGTTCAATGTTTAACCAGTTATCGTTTTGTTTAGAGCGTCCGAATATTAATGGGAGTCACTGTAGGTATACAATTTATATCAGTATTCTCCTTTTTTAGAAAATTACGATCTACAAAAATCGTTTTGGTCGCTAAAACCGTAGAAATCGTAAGGCAAGGGGTTAACCGAAGCTGTATATTCATTGAACGGATGTTATGGTCTGTTCTCATTGTATGAACGGTTCCCGAGATCCTAATTAAAAAAAAAGACACCTCGAACGGCATGGTGAAAGGTAGCTTAGCTCACTACACAACTACCCTTGGGTGACATTAGCTTGTTCGGTGGACTGAGCAGCAGGGGTCGATCGGCAGGCGTCGGTGGACCAGGTCCCGGCGGAGGTACCACTTCCGTTTCCGGTAATGGCGGCAGAGACAGCGTTGTCAGCGACGTCGGTGACTCTTGTTCGAGTTTGAGCTCTTGGCCGACGCCGGAACACGTGCCCTCAAATCGACCGGGAAGCGGCGGTACCGAGCGTCGACGTCGGAGGTTACCGGAAATCCCCAAGAACAAAAAATGTAAGAGAACCATCCTAGTATGAAAGTCAAGATTTATTACTGTGTTCAAAAATGGAGAATCGGAAGGGTGTTCCCTTCGATGTATTCCCGTTTCGAATGCAAAACAGTGCTGGGAATCTTCATCTAAAACGCTGAGCACAGCTTTAATTTTCCAGTTTTATCGTATCAATGACATTTCTTACATTTGCAAAGAAAAACGCGCGGTGCTGTTAGGCGAATATAGAGGATGATCAAGGACCATCACCGTCTGCAAATGGTTGCTGGATTCACAGCACTTATTCTACAGGGTGTCCCAAAACTACCCTAGGAGCCGAAAATGGGAGGTTCCTTGGGTCATTTGAAGCGACAGTTTCCTTTGCAAAAATGGCGTCCGCGACTTTGTTTAGGAGTTATTAACAAAAAACACGGACCAATCAGAGCGCAGCTATAGCGAACGGAGTCCGACTCTGCGACAGGTCCCGCGAGGCGTGGTGTCGCCATTGGTCGACTCAGAATCAATCCGCTGTAGCCACGCTCTGATTGATCCGGGTTTTTTGTTAATAACTCCTAAACAAAGCCACGGACACCATTTTTGTAAAGGAAAATGTGGCTTCCAATGACCCAAGGAACATTTTCGGCTCCTAGGGTAGTTTTGGGACACCCTGTACATGCTTGTTTTTAGTGGTGTGCGAAATTCCAGGAAACCCAATATGCTTGGGACGGGATTCCGAAAATGTTCGGGGTTCCTTTCAATCTCCGGGGTTTCTGATACTGTACAGGGTGTAAAGAAATGTTTGGTCCTGGCTGCCATAGGCGTATTCTACATCTTCGGATCGGTGAAGATCGGTGAAGAAAGGTTGCCGCAAAATTGTCCTCGATCTTGAAGTTCAAGGGCAAATTTTTGTGTTATTGCATTGTATTCTACAGTGAAAGTATCATTTGAGAATAATATGACCTTAAGCGTCCGAGACAGTGTACATTACGAATTGACCATATTCTGCGCATTTCTCATCACGTTGTTCGATCCGCCGGACCGAACGATATCGTCAATTCAACCGCAGATTCCGCGACCGCAACGAAAGAAAATCCATAATGACATCTACTTACGTCACGTCACTTGTCCGAGGCTTATTCCCTAGGTGGTCGTTACGATGGTCGCGACCGTTTCTGATTTTATTAATTAACGAACGCGTCGATCGCGTGTTTCGGCCGTTCTAATCTCGCTGTATGCGAGAGCTTGACGTTTTCGACGGCCTCGCGCTTTCGAAAACAGGTGTACATACAGGGTGTCCCACTGTATCGGGAACGGCAGGATATCTCGGAAGACGGTGTCGTTATCAAAAAAGTGTTCCTACAAAAATTGTTTGGTATGATGGCTAAGTTACGTGGTATTAATTGTTTTTTTGTGGGTGGAGTGGTGGAGGACATTTTAAGGACAACTTGATTTTTTAAAAAATAGAATAGTATATTTTTTTCTTTAGAATTTAATAGAATTTTTCTGATATTGATTAAGGTAAATTGTTAGCTTGTGTTTACCTTCATCAAAATCAGAATAATATCATGTAGCACATCTTTGGATTCGTCTCACTACCCGCTATTATTTTCTAAAGAAAAAAATATACTATTCCATTTTCAAAAATCAAGTTGATTTTGATGAAGGCATACACATGCTAACAATTTACATACATCAAAATTAGAATAATATCATGTAGCACATCTTTGGATTCGTCTCACTACCTGCTATTATTTTCTAAAGAAAAAATTATACTATTCCATTAAAAAAAAATCAAGTTGATTTTGATGAAGGCATACACATGCTAACAATTTACATACATCAAAATCAGAATAATATCATGTAGCACATCTTTGGATTCGTCTTACTACCCGCTATTATTTTCTAAAGAAAAAAATATACTATTCCATTTTAAAAAATCAAGTTGATTTTGTTGAAGGTAAACACAAGCCAACAATTTACATACATCAAAATCAGAATAATATCATGTAGCACATCTTTGGATTCGCCTCACTACCCGCTACTATTTTCTAAAGAAAAAAATATACTATTCCATTTTAAAAAATCAAGTTGATCTCGAAATGTCCTCTACCACTCCACCCGCAAAAAACAATTAATACCACGTAACTTAGCCCGTCATACCAATCAAATTTGTAGGAACACTTTTTTGATAACGACACCGTCTTCCGAGATATCCTGCCGTTCTCGATACAGTGGGACACCCTGTATAATTGATAGAGTCACGGGTATACTGGTCTCAAGTGATTATTCGTTTGATTAATCGTGTCTATTCCCAGGTCTGCCTATAGGACAGATGACCATGCAGTCCTCATCGTCCCTGGCAGACGAATTGAACGCGGTGAACGGTACGACTTCCAGCAGGCCGCATTTAGTGTTACGAAAATGCCACTCGAGGATCCGCCACGAGGACAGCTCACCCGACAGCGAACGAATGGCAACTGACAGCGGTCATTCCACTGCTCATTCGCCGGAGAACGGGCCGAAAAGTGTTTCCCCCATACCTTGCAATACCCTGCAGAACACAGACTCCGCTTCACCTAGTAGTACACCAGGTGACTCAACATTTTTCGATTGCTTATCACTAACCGTACCGGATAAAAATGTATCGGATATACAGTTAGAATCATATCTGATCACTAGACGTTGGATCTTTATGCGAAATAGAAAATTGCATTGATCGTAAGACACAGGAACCAAATAAAAAATTTTGATTAAGCTTAATTTTCTTATTAAGCTAAAAGTAATACACTCATACCCTTCAATCCTTTTAATATGTCACTGCTTTAAACTGCACGTACCCATTTTTGTCATAAATACGTAAAATCCGCAGTCACACTGATCACACATTTTAAATCAGAATAACTTTTTTACGAGTGGACCAAACGATTTCAATTTCTCTGTGAGGCTAGAAGAATTAGTTTAATGAATGACGTCTAATAAGTTGAAAAAATGCATGTAGTCGGAATTGTACGAAAGAATAGTAAAAATTGAATTTTACAACTTATTTATCTGGGCGAATAACGAAAATTTAGAAGATGTGTCTGGTCAACTCGTGTAAATTATATTAGCTCTGAGAATTTCATTGAAATTGGTTAATCGGTTTACGAGTTATAAACGATCAAATGTGGTAAAAAGACCGAAAGTCATGAAAATTGCAATTCTTACTACTTTTGATCGTTTATAACTCGTAATTCGATGAAACAATTTTAATGAAATTCTCATTTTTTAAGAAACCAGTTAATTAACAATCGACCATTCTCTCAAAGGAAGCGGAGGTGTTCCGTTCACTCAACTGGAGTTGCTCGAGGCGACACATCGAGGACTGCACAAATTCGTGCCAAGACACCACGACGAGATCGACCTCGAAATCGGTGATCCCATTTACGTTCAGAAGGAAGCCGACGATCTCTGGTGTGAAGGTTCGTTTTCTACAGTTTCTATTTACAGTGGTCAACAATCGGAAAACTTGTTTAAAATCAGACGCGTCTCCCTTCACACGTGCATGGCTTTATTTAAGCACTCAAATGAGGATGTGCACCACAACATCGCCTATTTCCAGCTCTTCCGTTAGTTCTTCACACTAGTATTCAGATAACTGCATCTAATACACTAGTTTCCTGTGTAAAGGTTAACTACATTCACCACGGGACTTACAAAGAATATATTGGGTTGGTAAGAAAGAAATTTCGATATTTTAAGGTGAAATGATGATGACCTGAAATCGCGATCAGTTTTTTCGATTAGGACCAGAAAAGATTTATGAGCGAGGAATTACGAAGCTACCAGAAAGCAAGATCATAAAAAGTGGCAAATATAAAATATATTGAAGTTCATTGCTTAAACACAAAAATTGGTTTCTATTTCATCTTAAAATACCGAAATTACTTTCTTGTCAACCCAATAAATGAATATGAATGATGTGAAGAATCTACACATCTGGATCGAGGAAAATTTGTAAAAGAAACTTGCCGCAAAATTGTATATACAACGAAAATTGTTGAAGTTCGTTTTTTACAGCAGCACCTACTAATCGAGAAAAGAAAATATGTTAAAGGAACTATACGTCGCAAACAAGTAGTCATTAAAATATAAGCTGTAAACAAAATTAAAAATCTAAAGTTGAAAAATATGAGAGGAAACCTTATATTCATTGTTACACCCAAGAATATGAAACCGACTTTGTAAAATACTAAAGTAAAGTATACTCACAGATTTCTTTGTTTCTCTGTCGGATTCACACAGTTATACACAATCACAAAACACTACACGACGCACTTTCCGAAATCGGGACAGCGAACAAGAAGATGTCACTTCGACCACGGTCAAAATATTACTGCGAATGTCACCTCGTTTCCTTCTGCGAATGGTTAAAGGTAGATTTAGGTGGAGAAATGTTGCGCTTGTTAATTGACTTTTAAGTTGAGGAGTGGGGAAACTGTCAAGGAAATTCCTTCTTTTATTGGCTGCGGTCGTCAATGGCGTGATTTATGACTGTGTGTCCGCTTGTCGATTCTGTGGTCTGTCACACGTGCTGTCTACCTATCAGAAATTAAATTGTCAGAGCGGGGTGGTTATAAAATAATCGGCCTGTTTGTAGACGATCCCGTGCGTTTCTTACTTGCTAAACCATCCTTTTCAGGTATACCGCCTAATTAACAGGGGGTGTAATGACCTTCGGTGTAATCACGGTGATCTTAACCCCTTGCCGTATCCATATCTTCACAGTTACAGTGACTAAAACATCTGTATCCCCAAAAACGTCGTACAAGAGAAAAGTAAAATATTCTTTATATGACCACATTGATTTTAATGCTTACATATTGATTACAAACGAATTAAATTTCATTTCATTTCAAAAGAAAGGCGTAACATTCGCGTTTATTAAATTTCGTTTAAAATCTTCATTACGAGTGTGGCTCGTTAAAATACGGCAAAGGGTTAATACTCGATCAAAGTTGATCGATCGAAACGAAAGAAATCGTTTCTGAGATATTGATTTCTCGAAAACCGTCTAACAATTTTCTTTGTTGCAAACCATTTTTCGACAGGTTTCTTTTACAAATATCTGATCCAGAGGTGTAGATTCACCTCTGGATCATTACTTTTTATGTACATATAAAGAAATACGTTTATACATATTTATCTGAACCTCGTGGTAAGAGGCAATCAGTAATTGATTAGATGCTAACATACATATTTAATAACTAAGGTATAATGATTTCAGCGCACTTTCAATGATGAATGAAAATGATCTATATCTAGATCGAAACGTTGAAAAATGAATTTGTGATATTTTGCAAATAGTGTTTTATGTAAAATCAGATCGAACCTGTGCGCTGAAATCATTATACTTTAGTTAGAAACTAATTGCGATCGATATTACGTATTTATAATACATATTTAATAATGTAAACAATATTTTGAATAATGTATAGCAAGTTTCAATGATAACTCCAAGTCATCACTCGAATGCTAAATGTTAACAATTTCGTAAATGCACCGAATTCGCAGTCTATTAATCATTAATAGTTGATTAATTTCTTAGTACTAATGATCTGTTTCACGTTTTCGATTCTTCACGTTCTGTTTTCTGTTTCACTTTGAAGGTGTGAATCTGAGAACAGGTCGCCAAGGCATTTTTCCCTCGGCTTACGCGGTCGACATGGATTACAGTGACTTTGATCCGTCAGCACCGAAAGTCAAGCGGGAACGATACCTTCTAGGCTACCTGGGCTCTGTTGAGACCTTGGCGCACAAAGGCACAGGTGTCGTTTGCCAAGCGGTACGAAGAATCGTCGGGAACTCGCAAGAATCTCCTGTCTCGCAGAGTTGCATCCTGGAAGTGTCCGATCAGGGTCTCCGAATGGTCGACAGAAGTAAACCACGGGTACATTTTCAATATTTTTTAGCTGGCCTAAAGGAATTCGAGTTGAACGAAATATTCGGTTGGCAAGACACCAATTTTGGTAATTTGACCCTTTCGGTCACGAATTATTTTTTTCAATACGAGGGCAGTGTTTGCAAACAATAAAATTTACCGAATTTAGACACACGAAGCATTTATTTCATATGCCCTTATACGAGGACGCCATGGCCGAAAGGGTTAAGGTGAAGTAAAAGACAATTTTTGCTGTTTTTTGTCCGAGCGATGAACTTTAAATCAATAAAATATTTTCTTACTCATTCTTTTTGGCGATCGTCGAACAAAATGGAAAATATCTTATTCGTTACAGTTTATTGCTCGAATAACAAAATTTCGGCTCCCTTTTTCACCTTAAAATATCGAAATTACTTTCTTGCAAACCCGATATAAATGAGATAATCAATAATCGTGACCAGGCTGCGGACGTTTGCACGCATATACATCGCTGTGAACTGATTCACGGGAATTGGAATGGCGCAGGAACTCGTTTGCTAAACTTACAGTTGTGTCATGGTCCGAATATAATAAAACTCTGATTTTTGATTAAACTCTCACGGTGTAACCATGATTGTCGAGTATACTCTGGGAGTTTGTGAACTTTAAGGGTCTTCCATAAAGATGTTTCATTTTAAATTTCGGGCTAGTTTTTATTTGTGAAGATTAGAGTTGTCACTTTACGATGCGTGGTTGGTAAAATTATAAAAATAATTCTTACTTGCAAAAAACAACAACGTGTTTTTATAATTTAAAATAACACTTCTCAATGCAAGACTTTAATATAATAGAATTATAAAGGCAAAGTATTTCAGGTAATTTTTACTCGTCCAGTAGATCTACTGTTAAGAAATCCTTTTATTATAATAATTATGAGATAATTCTTTTGTGGAATTTATTTTTCAATGACACCCACAGATATCAACGGAGTCTTAATGAAGGTGAATTTTTCTCGATCGAAAATTTATTATATATTTAATTTTCGATCGAGAAGAATTCACCTTTATTATAAATGGCGGAACATTTACAACCAAGGAAGAAATTTTCTTTGCGTCAATATCAAGGATGTTTGGTATGGCTAATATTCTCAAGAACTGGTCGTGCACAAATTTGTCTCTGGAATCTCTATAAATTTGCTTTACAAGTGCAACTGACCCGAATGAAGGAATATTAACTTGTACACTGACAAATTTACCATTTGACGTACTGGTGTCTTTCTTTCTAACAAAAAGAGAACCTATGATCTGTTTTATAATTAGAAATGAGTTAATGGTTACATATTACGCACAAGGGGCACGGTTATTGATTATTCTATTCGGGGATGAATAATTGATTGCTGATTACTCGGAGTCGATTCTATAAGGGATGTCGAACAATCTCGAATTTCACTACCCGTATTGCGATTATTGATTTGCGACTTTCACGATGTTTGTTATTCTGTTTTTACAGAAAAGCCAGAGACCCTGTCACGATTACTTCTACTCGCTGAAGAATGTTTCCTTTTGCGCCTTTCATCCTCGCGATCATCGCTACCTCGGCTTCATCACGAAGCACCCCACTTTGCAGAGGTTTGCTTGTCACGTGTTCATTGGCCAAGAATCCACAAGACCCGTCGCCGAAGCTGTCGGGTATGCAAAGACACACTCTTTTCTTTTCACTTCTTCCTCCGGTTTTGTTCCTTCAGAACAAAATACACCCAACTCATTCTCACATGATTTTCAAAAAACATGGCCCAACAAAATATGCGTATACAATGTAAAAAGTATTTGAACACCAAATTTTCCAGTCTCGAGAAATCGATTCAATCTTCAATCTGCACTTGATTTCGACGAAATTTTCAGAATATGTTTCACCGATCTACAAAACATATTTTTTAAATGTCCAATATAAGTCCACATAAAAAATCGTAAAATGCAACTTTCAGTATTTTTTCTACAGTTCTGATCAATTGCAATTTTTGAAAAAATTAATTCTCACATCCTGCAGTAAACTAATTATTCTAGCTTCCTAAAAAATTTCAAATCGTATGGTGCGACATTGAAAAAGTTATCGTCTTTTTAAGAGCGTCCGAATATTAATTCGTACATATAAAGTGTAATTATGATATCGGCGCCAGGTTCGATCACTTTTAGAAACCAACAAATGTGCAAATTAAATATTTAAGCTTCTCAAAGTTTCGATTCCTATGTGGATCATTATCAAGAGACAAAATTTTTGCGTCTGAAAAAAGAAATAATAGTAATAATTTGATGATAATAATTAAAAAAAAAATTTTGAAACCAACAAATGTGCAAATTAAATATTTAAGCTCTCAACGTTTCGATGCCTATGTGGATCATTATCAAGAGACAAAATTTTTGCGCCCGAAAAAAGAAATAATAGTAATAATTTGATGATAATAATTAAAAAAAAATGTTGAAACCAACAAATGTGCAAATTAAATATTTAAGCTTCTCAACGTTCCCTATGTGGATCATTATCAAGAGACAAAATTTTTGCGTCTGAAAAAAGAAATAATATTAATAATTTGATGATAATAATTAAAAAAAAAATTTTGTCTCTCGATAATGATTCACATAGGGATCGAAACGTTGAGAGCTTAAATATTTAATTTGCACATTTGTTGGTTTCTAAAAGTGATCGAACCTGGCGCCGATATCATAATTATACTTTATATTTCAATTTCCGATCGATAAGAATTCTTCCATTAATTCGTACACTGTACATATCGTGTACAGATCATCCACATCTATCGAGGCATTACCGTAGTTGAAATTCTCTGTAGTTTGCAGTGGCATGCATAATAATAAATCTGAATGTCCAATGTTCTCTCTTCGTAGGCGTGCTTTCCATCGGTTCTACACGAAGTTCATCGAGACTGCTTTCCCGATAGAGGATATCTATATTGAATAGATTATACTGCTGGCCTGTTCTATAGCGGCTACCGAAGAAAAGATAAACACACATTCCTTTGACCCCGTGTACATACTGCCCTTAGCTGTAGATATAAAATGACAAACGCGAATCAAACACCCAATTAAATACATATGCATGTGTGTATACGCATACACCTCTACGTACATCCATATAAATATACACTGCCTGTCAAAAGTATGGGACCAAGCTTCTGCGATCAATAAAACGGGATAATATTATTTCACTGCGGCGTGACGAAGCTCGCTGAATCGATAATTACGTAACTCATTTGTATTTCATTATAGCGTACGAGGACTCTTCGACGATACCTTCTGTACTCGTAAACAGGGAGACCTGGTCTCATATTCTTGATCGGCAGCGTTCATGTTAATATAGATGTACATACAGTACAGATATATATGTGTATTTATGTGATACATACACAGATATATCTGTGTACATCTATGTGTATGTACTGAGCAACTTCGGAAAGCGTCACGACGGGACCGATTCCAGCGCCATTTTCTTTCCTTTTCCTTTCGAATGTTCGCTTTTTACAAGTAGATCCGATCTTTTCCTTTAACCCTTTGCACTTCTTTGTCGAGTGTGACTCGACATTATCCGAGAAAAAAAAATATCAAACGGATATTTATATGTATTTGGTTCTTCGATATTTGTCTTATTTTTTGGAAATAGAAGTCCCACAAATATAAATTACAACAAAGTTTCAGAGCTATATTTAACAGAATTAGTGAACAATATTGTTTAAAACAATTAACAGTCAAGAAACTGTCCTTTGAAGTACATTTCAAATAAAACACTTCATGTAGTAGGGTATTGTTGGCAACAAAATTGAAAAATAATTCGGTTGAGTATGACTGAAGATATCGGAGAAAGACAAATGTAAATGGGTTTTCATATGTATTTAGTACTTTCGATATTTATTAAATTGTCTTATTTTCTAGTTAAAACAAATGTAAGTACCATAAATATAAATACAACAAAGTTTGAGAGCTGTATTTCATATAATTGTTTAAAACAATTAGCAGTCAAGAAACTGTCCTTTGAAGTGAAATTCAAGCGAAACACATAAAATAGGAGAGTTGTTGACAACAAAATTGAAAAATAATTCGGAATGCAAAGGGTTGAGAGACTTCTTCCCCCCACTTCATTATCAACCTCCCCCTGCCCCAGTCCTCATATCATACTCCACAAGATTCATCACCGAAATGATCCGACGGATTCATCGGTCACGATAATTTCCACGATTTTGTTACGCGATGGAGCGCGAGTTCAACACCGGACGAGAGAAATCTTTAATATTCGACTTAACTAATTAATACTGATAAGAACTAATCGCCAACCCCTCGATCCTTCGACCAAGATAACCGCATAGCGACACGTAGAAAGATAAACGACAATAGTGTGGATCGTTCCGATATTAAAAAATAACAAAAACGAGAAACAGAAAAAGGAGAAAAAAGAGCCACGGTGGTTTTTCGTTTTCTTCGTCGTGTCGACGGTCTCGATCCGTTTCTCTTCCTTTCGTTCGACGTTACTTTCGCCAGGCCCGATTACGTTTGTATCAATGGCAACGAAACAATGAAAACAAAAAGAAAAGAAAGAAAGAAATCCGCACGCGCCAAGGGAAGACATATTTTATCGTATGGGTATTTAGAGACTCGTATATTTTTCTATCTTTCTTTCCGGAGAAATCGTTAATATTATAGATTACGTTGTTAACGATAAGGCATGACGTTTTAAGATGATCTTCGAGGCTGTAGTACGGGTACGAACAACGCGAATTTATGAGTTGAGATTTTCAGCAAGGGAAAGAACGCTGAATATCACATTTCAATGGCGGGTCTTTATCAGTAGACAAAAGTAGGTAGTTGCAATTTAAAACAGCGGGCAGATTTAAAAAATATAACATTAACTCGTTAGTTGTAGCGTATGAACATTATCAGAGAATCAAAGAAAGTTCTACTTGGCCCTCGATTGTTACAATTGGTGCAAACAATTTTTATTTTCCATAATGTTAAAAACCATGTTTTCCGGTTATATTATATTTTTACCCGTTACATATCATTTTTCGATACGTATAATCGGCATATAAATAATTATTAACTCTGACGATTCTCGCATATCGGAAGAACCTAATCGGACCAATACTTTTAATTAATTTAATGTTTATTAACATTAAATATTTCGCATTATGATGTATATGTATAATACATAGATTATGTATCGTACAGATAGTTTTTCATTAACTTCTCAGAAACTAATAACAACCCGCCATTGAAATTTTATATGCAAGATTATCTCCCTCCTCCTACCTGCTCTTTAACCCCTTGCCCTACAATTTATTTTACGGTTTCAGTGATTAGAACATATCTGTTGATCGTAATTTTTTAAAAACAGAAACTTATACATGTACATGAACAAAACCAAAGTAGAATTTTATTTCGGTTATAGAAAATTATTGACGTACAATTACTGACATACATTTTTATTAGAATCTGTTCAGAACCTTATCACGTGTCAGACACGATATTGTGAGGCAAGGAGTTAAAATCTTGGCTGATAATTTCACGTGGGTGATACCGTACTGTATCCATCTTCGATATCGCGAGTTCTTCGTTCACCGTTGCAAAAACGACCGATTATATGAATTATAAATCGAAGCGCACATTGGCCTCTCTATATGAGTTGTATCGATTACTATACCGCGTCGTCGTAGCGTTTTGCGAACACTCCCGCAGTTATAATTACGAATCAAATCGCACGCACTGACGAAACGACGTGCAAGAGAATAACGATGCCTCGAGTAAATTGCGATTATTAATTTGTACCGCTTTAACCACCGTTGTGTCGTTTTAATTGGTGAGTCTCGTTGCGAGTCTTGGAAATTTCGTTCTAACGTCGTTGAACGCGCCGTTTCTCATGGTTGCGAGTGTGTATAGATTGTTGAAAAATTGGTTCACAATTTACAGGGTAACTGATACTCGCAATATCGAGTAACTACCTGACAGGTGTCCATGACTCATGTTTTCGTAGCTCAACCGTGACAGTGTATCCTGAAAAATGAACAAGAAGAGAAAATGTAATGATGTTCTTGAGGAAATATTTTCTAGTAGTTCGTTATCAGTTTGTGTCGAACTTTTTGAACAGTTATAAGTAGACTGCGGATTTTATGCATTTATAGGAAAAATGGGTGGGTCTAATTTAAAATAGCGAAGAGATTACAAAAGTTTAAGGATGTCGATATATTATTTTCAACTCTATACAATTTTTAAACAGTCGAAAATATTTCTATTTAAATCCAGGTCCTCGCAATCTATGAAGAAACTTTTCATTTTGCATAAAGATCCGCAGTCTAGGTATAAGTCTAGGCGAATCAGTACTTTGACCATCGTGATCGACTACAGGATCAATTTTATTACGAGGAGGTACGAAATTACAGTAGAACTCCATTTATGTAAATTCTCTAACTCGAGTAGTTAGTTTTCAGTTTGTGTCGAATTTTTTGAAACGTTATAAGTAGATTGCGGATCTTTATGCAAAATAAAAATTTTATAAGCTCATTGTGAGACATTAAAATTAGACGAAACTGAATATTGTGTTTTGATCCTTTTAATGAGTAGACAACGGTGTAAGAATAATCTTAGATTCTTCTAGTGTCATCTGAGTTTGGAAATTAGTCTAGTCATTTTTCTTATAAATGCATAAAATCCGCAGTCTAGTTATAAGTCTAGGCGAATCAGTACTTTGACCATCGTGGTCGACTACAGGATCAATTTTATGACGAGGAGGTACGGGATTACAGTAGAACTCCATTTCTGTAAATTCTCTAACTCGAATAGTTTGTTTTCAGTTTGTTTCGAACTTTTTGAACAGTTATAAGTAGACTGCGGATCTTTATGCAAAATAAAAATTTTATGAGCTCATTGTGAGACATTAAAATTAGACGAAACTGAATATTGTGTTTTGATCATTTTAATGAGTAGACAACGATGTAAGAATAATCTTAGATTCTTCTAGTGTCATCTGAGTTTGGAAATTAGTCTAGTCATTTTTCTTATAAATGCATAAAATCCGCAGTCTAGTTATAAATCTAGGCGAATCAGTACTTTGACCATCGTGGTCGACTACAGGATCAATTTTATTACGGGGAGGTACGAGATTACAGTAGAACTCCATTTATGTAAATTCTCTAGTACTTTGATTCAGTTTGTATCGAACTGTTTGAACAGTTACAAGTCGAGGCGAATCAGTACTTTGACCATCGTGATCGACTATAGGATCAATTTTATTACGAGGAGGTACGAGATTACATAAGAACTTCGTTTATGTAAATCTGTCGGGAGGCAAGTTGGTTTACATAATCAGGTGGTTCGTATAATAGGAGTCCACCTGTCCCTCATCGCTGACTATGACTTTTCGTTCATTCAATGGAAGTTCACGTTCACCTAAGAGGATTTCGGTCAGATTTTTTGATTGTTTAAAGTGAATCCTCGATTTTTCAGAGGATTTTTTAATTTTGGATACTGCCAACAAGGGTAGGTAGATGTTTCATCAGGAATTGCTGGATAACTTGTGATGAAAGGGCAGGTGATTCTTTGATTTTCCCTGAAATAAAGATCGGTTTTCTTCATTAATGGTTTTAATACATTCAACATGGTGTATCAATATTCTTAAATACTTTAAATCTGTTTACTGTTTGAAATTGCATCCACCCATTTTTGTCACGAATGCATAAAATCCGCAATTTGATCAATATAAGAAAGCACACACTTTCGGTGCTCGACAGGCTTAGCACTTTCACTACTGAATTCAGCGAGTATTATTTATCCTGTAAAGTCATGAACCTCTCTTTTTGGCATAGTTACACAGATTTGTTTTTATTTTCCGTTTACGTTAAGGAAACGTTTCTATGATTGCTTACGTGCTTGGGATTTGATCCACGCTGTACACGTTGTTAAGCTGCTCGATTCTACAGTATGTTGAATAAAAATTGAGAGACAAAACCGCAGTGCTTACTCATTGCTAAGAGACTCTGTCTGCAACCATCGTCTATCAATTATACGTGCCTTTGATTGAGATCGCCTCGAGTATCGTGCCTTTCCGATTATTTTCTCATACAGGTACAAATTAATATCATCCGTGTGTATGGGTGTCATTGTTGCGATTCCGACGATAACGACGTTTTCTCTCTCTCTCTTTCGCTCACACACACTCACCGACTTTGTCTTTGAAAAACTTTCATAAAGCGACTCACACGCGTCGTCAGGGTAGATTAAGATGGTGCCCAAAGCCAAGAAATAAAAAGTGAACGAAATCCGAACAAAACTTTTCAATACGTTCGTGACCGTCACCTCCTTTTTTCAACACTGGATCGAGCTGATCTTATGGTATCACGAAAATAAGGATTGTGCTGGATATCATTGAGAATATCTTTGTTCGTACGAGCGCGCAGTAGTTTGTACATATTTATGGAAACGATAGAGGAGATCGGGTCCAGTTGACTAATCCCTTTAACTATTATATTTTAGAGTAGATTTGATACGTTACTGCCACAGAAGTCCGCTTGTTACGTCAGGAAGAATAAAAACTCTGAAAATATAAACAGATATGTAGTTCACAAATTTTTAATCGTAGCTGTTTAATATTTGTCACGATACCTTGCAGAACCGTAATTTACAGCATTGCGTTTTGTCCAGTGCGTGGTGGTTTCCTACATGCAACCCTTAACATGGTAACTCGATAAACATCCTCCTGAAATCAATGAAAATGCAAACATACATTTAGTACTGATCAGGTAAGACCATTTTCAAAAACAATTGCACAACAGACACATGAGAAAACAGGAGACACAAAGTCCTATTTCAATAGACACGATCATGCTAGAAGTAGTGCAACGAGAAAAGGGTAGCGGTGAAAAGGAGCGGAATATGAGAGTATTAGAGACAAACAGTTTAGAAGAAAAATAAAGTCAGAAGCAATTGAAAATTTCTTAAATGTCAAGTCAACTGAGAAAGGTTTTCCGATTCACGATTAAAACATAGTAGG
The DNA here is from genome assembly GCA_963971365.1 of Lasioglossum villosulum. Classification (NCBI taxonomy): domain Eukaryota; kingdom Metazoa; phylum Arthropoda; class Insecta; order Hymenoptera; family Halictidae; genus Lasioglossum; species Lasioglossum villosulum. The sequence goes on from OZ020502.1 coordinate 26,095,563, forward strand.
ACCTCTATGATTATATTATGATAGAAAATAAATTTTCAAAAATAAATTTATTTTCGAATTTAAATGTACATTTTAATTATCTCCCTCGGATCTTGATTACACATTGGGCCTTAATTAATCCGAGCTGATTACCTCCCGATCAAGCCGGTTTATCGTAAGGTCCTACTGTGCTATAAAATCAGCAAGGCTCAATTTAATCGATTCTTAAAATTGAACTTCCGACACGTTCATTTACAAAAATTGAACATGTTACAGTCAACTAGACCTTTCCTACTATTTTGGGTAACTTTTGGAAAGTATTGGATACTAAAAGTAACGGATACCCTGGTTACAAATTGTTTGAGCTTACAAACCTTAACTGCAATGTTGTATACAGGATGTCCCAAAATAAGTGTAACTCCCAGAAATGGGAGGTTCCTTGGGTCATTTGAAGCGACATTTTCCATTACAAGGACACCCTGTATAATTGCTGAAGAGAGTTGAGAACAGTCTCAAGTATTTTTCTCGGATCCGTAGAAATCGCTGCGCGCTCTGAAGGTTCACGCGTTTGGTAGGAGTCATGGTATAAGTCAGCGGTGCCCAGCTACTTCATCTATTGCGGAATAAAGGGAGAGCAGTGTCGCCAGAATCGATCAAAACTGGTCGATTTTCACACATCATCTTCTCTCCTTCCACTATCCCATTGCAGCACCCTGAGCATACTCCAACATCCCCCACTAAGACCGTAGACTGGTCACGTATTACTCTGGTTATCAGAGAGGGGGTAAACTGTATTCCCCTCGATTTTCTCGATCTGGCGAGACTGGGGAGAAGTTAGGCCCTCCACATCGCAGACCAGAGTCAACAGATCGGGAGAATTGACTAGAATCGAGGGGAAAAAGTTACACTCTGTCTCTGCCAGTATCAAATTAGACACGTGACGTTGTGACCAATGCACGACACAGACGAAATGTGTCACGTGACCAGACCGTGGTGGAAGCGTGGGGAATACCATCGTAGAAGGGGAAGGTAGAGTGCGGAGGCAAGTCTTAACACTAAACCTACCGACCATCAAAAGTGACTGACGTGTATAGTATTATAAAAACAACAAGATTAAATTTATAATATATACCGGAGTCAAATAATATATTCGATGAATTCCCATGAAAAAACTGTGGTAGGTGTAGTGTTAATCTGGCAAGGCTGTGCGATGTGGAGAGCACCCCTCCCCTTATGTCGCACGGGATGAAGTGGAGGGGAGATGTAAGACATAGTTAGATTGCGGATGTTTATGAAAATAAAAATCGTCGATTGCAAACAATGGAATCGAAATTGAATGTTTCTTCCATTAATAATTTTAATAAATGAAAACTCATACATTGTTATTTTCAATTTCTTAAATTTTCTTACGATTTTGAATTTCATCTACGTAATCATGTAACAAATTCATAAAGATCCGCAGCCTAGTCATAGTGTAAGACTCACCCTACACGATTATAAGTCACAACGTTTTTTCGAAAGGCTCGGAGCAAAACTGCGCGTCGCCACATACAGGGTGTCCTAGTTTTTTCCGGCCAAACTTTGCCAGTGTGTTCTACAGGCAAAAGTAAGAAAAATATGTTATATGAACATATGCTCTTAAATGTTTTATTAAGGAGTTATAACTAATAATACAAAATGATAATGAACTGGCATTTCGTCGACACAGCGTACGAACGTATTATGAATATCTCTGTTTGTGTTTACATTTAAGAGCATATGTTCATATAACATATTTTTCTTACTTTTGCCTGTAGAACACACTGGCAAAGTTTGGCCGGAAAAAACTGGGACACCCTGTATATGTTCCCGTAACTTTCGATGTTATTCGACGGGGCTGTTCGATTGGGGATTCGATTCGGAGCTTCGTCGCCCGAACGGTACACACGATTATTACGGTATAGTTGCAATTTTGGTAGCGATACGAAGTAATAAATCCTTGTTATCGATAACGACCACCGGCTTTCTATTCTCTGCTAGCAAGCGAGAACCTGCGGGCAAAAGTCTGCGGTTCCAATTTTTGCGAACATATCTCGAAGAGCATGAACACATATCGTGAAGAGCAAAATTGAATCGATGAAGTCATTTCTCCGAAAAATCGTCGTTTGTGTGTTTACTAAGACGAAGTCCCAAAAATCTCGAGAAATATGTGATTTTATTATGTTATTAATGGACTGTGGATTTTATGCATTTGTCACAAAAATGGATTCGTCGAATACGCACCTGTAGAGAGACGTTAGAGAATTGAATGATGTTGGTATAAATTATTCCCGATTTATTGAAGTTATCAGAAGAGGTAATGCAAGACAATTTTTATTTTGGACAAAGATCCGCAGTCTAATAATTAATATTTTAGCTATGTCTGTGCTAAAATATTAATTATATTAATTAATATTTTAGCTATGTAAGTTTACTAGTTACAGCACTATATTCTGCACTAAAATTTTCACCGTTACGGTAGAGATATTTTGGACAGTTACAGAGAGAATATCGTAGTAGTAAAGTTATAGACGCGCGACCGCTTCTAGTTTTGTATTTAACGCTGCACAGAACTCTTCAGAGTGTTACAATGAAACCTATCTGACAGGATATTAAAAGAGAAGTGCCAGTTTTATTGAAAAAGTAAAAAGTAGTTAAATAATCATTCGATAACTTGTAGTAGTTAGTATTTTGGCTTGGTGCGAAATAGAGTTAGGGTAAAAATACTGTAACTAGTAAATCATGCGCCGCTCGAGTGTTTTTCGTGATCTTGTTTTAATAAACACATAAATAACGATTTCCTGCCAAAATAGTTACATCGGCTGAATTTTGCTTCTCATCGTATGTTTGGCTGATCAAATTACATTTTCGTTAGACTGATGCTCAAGGGAGGCAAAGAAACAGCATGAACACGATGGTGAAGATGAAAGGACCGTTGGAAGGAAATCGAGAGTCTGAAATGGTGTTTGAATTGTGATGAGATCTGTAATCCTGGTCGTTGCGGGCCAATGGGTCGTGCAATTATTTTAAGAATCTGTTGTGTAATAAATAACTCGTGATTTTAAATATTTCATTATCCAGTATGTACATATACATAGTTTTTCTGTTTCCTTCTTTTTCATTATAATAAGGTTCACGAAGCAGACAGGAGACGAGGAGGAAAATACATTTAAATGACAATGGGTTGCAACGTCCATAAATTTTCTCATATAATTTCTACATATATTTCTTTCCGGCAGTATTATTTACAAAAATGTTCCACCTCCTACGAAGTCTTGATAATTCAGTCTTGACACAAGTTATACGTGTACATGATCCCAATCGTTATATTCCTTTATCGATTATTATATTCAGAATCCATATTCTTTTTTTTCTTCTTTTATGCTTCGACCCGTTTTTAATAATTATACTTTTGCTGTGTTACAAATGTTCCAATTATCCTTCACTAGTATAGATCGATATACTTAAAAAAACACAGAATTTGGAAAAAAGTTACTGCAAGAACGCAACCGTTACGACCAATTTCTCGAATTCTCCGGTTCCAGGGAGAATCTTTCGTTTTTCGTTAGAAAGTGGAAAAAACGAACGTCTCGATATCAATTATGATTGTTTGTGTACAATGGTAAACCCTCGCTTCGAATCAAATTTTCCTGTCCATCGTCTTCTACGCTGCTGTAAAGCGACTCGACTGCAAACATTTTTATAAATTTCTGCGTGAATCACCTCGTCGTGAGTATCGACACTTATTTTCTCTCTCTCTCTCTCTCTCTCTCTCTCTCTTTCTCTCTCTCTCTCTCTCTCTCTCGGTCTGGAAGAACAGAGGAACGGATTTCGGTTACATTGTTACATCGTTCTTTAGCAATCTATAAAGAGTTATACACCTCTTACTTCAAGACAATTTTGCGTTTTTGTATGCTTCTACCATGTTTCAGAGTTTCACTGTTCTACTACACTATCCTAATCGGGAGAAAACAAAGGAGAACACGCGTGCGCATGTAAAAGCTGAATACAAGTTTAATACGAAAATACTCAATAAAATCGAAGACTCTTGTAAATATTCACATCGAATACGGAAAATATACAATGAATGGAATAAACATTTAATCTGTGTTTTAATTAATTACATTCTCGCTCGTCGTACGAGACGCCCCCGTGATGATTCGTTGGAATCGTTCGAGAGCAGCGTTCTAAAACGATAATTCAGAGGTGCATTTCTCTTCAGAGAAGCTTGTGAAACGCGAATCACATTCTCGCTGCCTTATCAACTACGGCGAAATTTACACAATGTTTAACAAGTCTCGGAGACAGAGATTAAGAATTATAGTAACTGTACAAAGTTGCTCGCTCAATACTTCATTCTTGTACACTATATCTGCCAATCGTTGTGAGCCGTTCGAATTTCTAATCAATCAAGCAGCGAAATCGCTAAGAATTTTAAGCTGTCGCGTTAAGTGTAAATTGCTCGCATGCTACGACGAAAAGATTTCAAGTAATTATTCGACCAATAAGATTGCCCATGATTCACGGTGAAACGACTCTTCCATTGTTTTACAAACAAGATTGCAAAGAGACGATCCTTTCATAGATAAATTTCGAGAACAGTCCAGAAATCCAAATGAAATATTGCAAATCTATCGTAACATTGATCCAAGCAGACATTCTTGCAGCATTCTACTCCGAAAGATACACACATATATATATACATATATGTATATACATATATACATACATATACATATATGTATGCATGTATTCTATAAACATACAATAAGGACGCGCGCAATCATGGCCGATTGTGACCTGCGTATGTAACTTACAGAAAGAAATTGTAAAAATCACTTATGTGCAAACAGCAGAGTATAAAATATAACAAAGGTAGTATTTACAAAGTCGTAAGATTAAACGTTAGCTTAGCGAATTCTGTAGTGCCGTCTGTTCATGTCACACAAATGATGTTTGCGAGGTTCGAGCGTGTTCAAAGCGTTGAGAACGAAACGTTTCATATTATTTTACTATAATTTCATTTCTGTTTTGTCGATCTGTTATGTTCTTTACTGTAAACAGCGAATAATTCGAGTAATTCACCAACGACTGCCACTGTATGTTCGAACTAGCTGATGAAACATCAAATAAAAAAGTTTTAATGTCAAGTAATTTACAAGACATCGACAATTGCCTGCACGAAAATGTTGTTCTCTCAATATTTTCGTTGAATAAATACTGAGTTATTGTGTTCATGACAGTTTTTGGTATATTACCCTGTAAGTGGCTAGTGCATGCAGTTTCGAAACAAGAATCTAACTGCAATACATTGCAGTATTCATTCTTTAGTTAATCAGACATCGTGGATATCGATAATATATCTGTCTCGATTCGTAATTCTCAAGAACTGTTTCCATTCCTTGAGAAATACAAAACACGATCGAGGTGGCTAAGCTCGAAACTGCATCGCTGATGAGCACCACGAAACACATTTACAATATCTTATTTCATCTTGCTCGATAGATTACAACGGTGAGAGTGACACTAAACACAGACACTTGAAAACTTGCTGTTTGTACTACAACGATCACGACGAATCGGAAAGTCTGCCATTCACTTAACTAAACGCCCACAACACGATGGATTATACAAGAGTAACTTTATCTTTCTTAGTAGTAAGCTAGCACGTAAAAAAAGTTTGGATTCTCCGATCGAGGTCAAGCGATTTGCGAGGAGCGAACGATCGGTCCGAGTTCCTTATTTTTCCATAACTTGTATTAAGCCCTTCTGTTTCTCTTAATGCAGCAAATTGCCGGGACAATGTTCGAAACAAGGATCTTTGTGTTCCGTTTTGAAACTCTTCGTTTCAAGCAGCACAGAAATGTTTCCTCTAGGAACTTGTTTAAAAAGTGTTCTCGTGGAACAGATATTTCAGGATCTGTACGATAAAAGTTCTATGAGAACAGTTTCTCTAGAATGTCCATTAAAAAGAGAAACACTGATGACAATTGTTGAGCACTTATTAAATAATATTCAGTACTTGTTAGTGCAATTGTTTTGTTATTAACGAATAAAACATGTGTTCCTATTGTAGAAAAGTGTTCGCTTCCATTGCTTATAAATCCTCTACCAACTGAAACTTTTACTTTTTTTATCTGCTCTTGTGAAAAGCACTAATGTTCGAACATTAAAAAGAAAAAAGTCTTCGGAGACTAAGAAAAATTTGGAACATACAAAAATTGATATAATTAGAGCGGCAGAGCTTTAACGCGATTGTTAAAAACTGTACAAATGCAGGATAACGAGGACAAAGTCAAAAACTCTATGCAAGCTAGTCAACTATTCGAATCAATGTAGCTAGATATTTATATTAAAAACATATAAATGAGAACGTGTTTAGACCAACATAACAAAGAACAACAAGTATTATTTCTTAAAAAGTGCTAGGACTCTTTCGATCCTTGGTATTTAAGGTTTGATTCCCATTTCATAGGATCCTTATTACGCCGAAGAAACTTGTTTATCCATTTGAATTTAGAGTTTCAAGATGGAACACTAAGTGTCTATGCGATCCGAACGACGGTTTGTCTCAACTCGGCCGACCTCGATGTCAATGACATAAATTCGGGTAGACGACAATTTTTACAATGAACATGATGTGTACATATGCGAAGAAATCCTATACGCAGATAATCCCCTCCTTCCGTAATTTCATGATCTCTGCCTGTACATCGTGTGAACAATCGTTCTTGCACAAAATAAATACGTAATTTACATAACAATTCACGGTATAAGTCATCAAGCTTATAAAATAGTACGAATATTCATCATCAAGAATAACTTGAATTCACCATAAATATATTGTTGCTCTAGAAAGTATAACGTACATCTGAGAAACGGCGTTGGCCGTTTATCGTCGTGCTTCTTTCTTCGAACGGAAACTTACGCAAAAAGGGGGTTGGGCGAGGGGTATTGAGGATGGGAGGTGGGGAATGGGGCTGCCTGTATATTAATACATCATTAATAATCTACGTTACGATCGAAACCATTCTTTTAACGTATTTGGGAAATAGCACACGATTTTGCAAAGTATGTGTACAATACGAATGAACGATGAAGAAGAAGAAGAAGAAGAAAAGGAAAATAAGGAACGGCGATCCCCTGAGCTAGGAGGTCACCGATCCGCCGAGACGATTCGGAATTCTTATTTACAGTATCAGCCTTATTTATACTTGTACATAGGGAAATGGAACTAGACGATTTATATAGATCTATTTACTCGCGGCTGTTGAAAAATGCTAACGACTATATGCGAAACAACGAGCTCACGCGTGTACGGGAAGTGCAGCCAGCGACGTGGCAAATTAATACCGCCCGTTAATTAATTACATATAATCGGGCGGCTGAGGTAGTGATTTCCGAAGACAGCGCAACGTCACGTAGCTGGACTTGAGCCGACGATCGGGTACTGGAGTAATAACTAGCTGTAATTATTATGCAGACAGGAGCGAAGTTTGTACAGAATTTATAATTTGTAAGAAGCGGACGTTTTCTTGCGAAGAGGAGGCTGTCCGGGCCATCTTTAACAGAAACTGGGCGGGCGAACCATCCAACGCGGTCAACGTTATTGATCCCCCAGCTTTGACATAGTTCGTAGAAACAGGGTCAAGTATCACACAAACTGGAGGGGTATTCCAGGCCTGTACAGAAACTCAAACTGGTCGGATCTGTTGCAAGAGGGACTATAAACATAAGGGGATGGCAAATATGAAGGTCTCGTCTGGCTGTGCCTATAGGCACAAGGAAACCATCTGATTTCGCAGGTTCTGATGACTATGAATCGTATGGTGTGGATTGCAACCAGTGGATGTCGAAGCTAATTACAGTTCGAAATGGTACTGTTATTTAAAACAGCACTTGCTGCTTGTTCCTAGCAAATAAAGTGTGTCCAGGTAAATTATGTATGATAATTGAACATAAACCGAATCAATGTTCGAGTTGCGTCATCTAGAAATTCTGAAGATAAATGACGAACTAGTCGTGATGATCAATTATCGTGTTGCCTGGTGTAACTCTGAGCGATAGACAACACCGGTATAATGATAAATAGTATTTAATACTAATTATCAGAACTCAAAGATATAGACAACATCGCTAACAGAAATTTAAATGAAATCAATTTGTCAAAATTGGAACACGAAATGCTTTTCTTTTCTATTTTTAAGTGTTTTGTTAATGAGTATGTGAAACAACGACCTTATTCATAGATGCTGAAGATGTCTATATTGAATGCGCGCATTGTAAATTGTTGTACGCATCGCTTTAATTTATATATTTCATCATTTTTAACAGTGAACTGAAGATTCGTTCGCTCGATTATGCTTATTCGTTTTTTTTTGTCAGCTTTTAGCTCAGAGCATGATCTAACCATGGCCATTTATTTATAATTACGCATCAGATAACCGCGGAAATTATGCTACATTGATCAATAGACACTAAAGCTTAACTGTAATTAAATAAAGTAATATAAAGTAACATAATATTGGGTGGATAACGAGGCCAGTAAAGTCTAAAAATTCGCAATAACAGAACGGTCGTAAACATGACATATAATATTCGTTTATGCAATTTCTTAATGCATACCAATATGTCGATCTCGCATGGTAAAACAGGTCAATAGTTTCGTTTACGTTAGTATACCTCGACGAAAAAGTAAAAAAATTTGTAAAAATAACAAATTAATATGTAAAATGTTCGAAAGTGCATGCATATGTTACAAATAGTGCATACATAGATACATTTAAAATAGATTAGCAGTCCACACGTTTAGAATTGTATTTTTTTTTCTTTCAAAGAAAAAGAAAATGGCAATATACTTAAGACTCGAGACAATTTACAATTTCATTGTTACCGTACTCGTGTAACAGTAATAAAAGTTAGATACGATCACAAATCTAATATTTCTTTTTATAGTACGATTCCGTTTCTTTTTTTTTTCTTTCTCGAAAACATCTCTCTCGTTCAAGATAAATTTTGTACTGCCAATTTGTTCTTACCAGTAAGATTCAAATTGAATTTCCATCCCATTATATCTTTCTCTTATGTTCGTTGGCATCCTAAAACGAATAGGATCCTTAAACAAAACTGGTGCTGTATCCATCCGATATATATGCTTATATACCGTGATTTATCCGACATCGAAATAGTTCATGGTTTTGGCCTTGTAACGACCCGATAAAACAGTGTTGAAGTCTAGACGAGTAGCACGGCCATTTTTAAATAGACTTCACACTATCTACAAATTCGCTATCATAAACTTTAAAAATTGCGCAACATTGGACCTGCGAGTACGTAAAACGCACGCGATCCTCATTTATAATATAACTCACGTCTGCAATTCGTGGAGATAGTTACCGAAATATATGACCGTTCTAGTTTGCGCCAAAAGTCAGGTTGGATACAACGTCCACAATTCGTTCGTACAGAATCTACTTGTACACAGCGTCAATTTTATCTGCTGATTATTTTGTTCATGCTTTGTCCACGACACTGTTTCCGTATTCTTCACGACGCGAAGTGTTTGAAATTTGACTGATGACTGATGTAGCCTTTCTGCGTAATCATAGATAAACAGTTATCTTTCTTTTTTCGATGAATAGCAGAGTGATACCAGTTGACACCCTTATACTGTGTTGCCGGTTATCGATGTGTAACTAGCAGTCATTTCTTCATTTACCATATTATCACTGGTGTTACAAAGAGGAATGAGTTACAATAGATTTCACTGGAACAACCAACATAGAATTTCACTTCAGTAGCTTCAATCTTCGTTTTCTTTCTTTTCCAGTATACCGTTTCTCTGACTTGTACTTTACACGAAACAGTAAGTTTATTTGAATATGGCTGACTCGAGTCTTGTTCCTTGTTTGGAGGTGACATATTTCAAGTGTTTCTAAATATTTCTCTAAACACCGATGTTGTGATTACGTGATATCGTGATATGATTGTGGAGATCTTGCTTTAGCGTTTTAAGGTCTCGTTTCTGGATATTATGCTCCGCCTGTGATAAAAAATAATAGCATTTCATTTTTGCGCAATGGCGAAACGACAAGTGAAATGTTTCTATTTACCTTTAGAGACTTCAAACTTTTCATTTTGGCGGGATTCGACATGTTTTGCGTTAGAACATTTAAATGTGAATCTTGCAACGCAATGTTCTCACTCAGCTGATGGTGCTGCCTCCTTATATTGTCACATAGCACCTATTTGATAAAACAGTATATTAATAAACTTCATAAAGAATAATTAATTAATTGTACTCGCACACACATTCATTACATTAAGTAATACTTACAGTATCTGGTATTTGAGGTACTGTCGTATCATTGAAGATTTGACCTGACAAAACATTAACATAAATAGATTAATTGCTCCGACTTTCGTTCCTACAACTTGAGATAATGAATCAGATCCTTTAAGAAGAAGCGAGTTCGGTTGAAGTTACTTGTGCAACTCTATTTTCATTAGACGCAATAATTGTTTAAAATTAGCGAACAAGCACAACAGAGGTCTCTTTTTTACTCTCTTTTTCGTCATCGGATCAAATTCAATGTGGAAAAGTAATGTTTGTACATACCATTAGAATGAACTTCACTTCCGAAGATCATCTGTACTATAAGGTCTAGAACAATGCCAAATAAAAGGTTTGTTAAAAGAGAACTACTTCAAGGCAATAGTTTAATACCTATTAAAAGGAAAGAAATCGATAATAACTTTTTAAAAATTCAGAGCGAATCACTTAACTTTACCGTATTAACCCTTTGTTAGTTAATTAAAATTAGAAATAGCTAATGAAAAATATGTATTTTAAAAACAGGGTGTGCAAGTATCATTATTATAACTATGTTACGTTTTCTAGATTTTTTAACGCGAGATGCATTGTTCTACATTACAATTTCGATAAAAATATCTTGTTTCTTTCTTCAGAGCCCACCTTAGAAACTGTTGGTCCCGTTTCGAAATAACCTTAGCTAAGAGTTGAAAGCGACGTTAAATAAGTAAAAAAAAACACGTTTAAACAATAAGAAAATAGCTTCATGTTAGTTTTATACACTAAATTGAATCTTTTTGTTCAAATATTACAGACAATTTAGATGAAAACTTGATTTTATGATAAACTGTCAAAGGGTTAAATTATTTATGAACTGTTTGTTACATAAAAGAATGTTCGAGATAAAAGTTTGCCTCGTTATTATTATTTGACTACTTTTTTTGTGGACATCTGGAAAGTGAAAATACGTTATGTACATATAAAAGATAAAAATCACATAGCTTACAGAGATCACATTGTAAGCTATTTACAAATTTTTGTACGACAACGTATAACGTTTGTCTGAAATATCTTGTTATATAACAAACAGTTTACAAGTAACTCGAAGTAGTTGGGTAAACCAGCTCGTACTATAATTAGAAATAATAGAACCTATACTGCTAAAGTATACGAAATTGTAGTACCTTGGTCAAGAAATTTGTCGTCATCGTAACATTGATCGTTGACCATGAGTTCATTAAATGAATCCAAGTCTTCATAGTCTTCCTTAACGAACAATTTCTGTTCAGTATATGGAAGTCTTTTTTTATTGGAAGCTATCTTCTCATTTTCCTCAGTGAGCTTTCTTTTGGAGGAGTACTGAGTACTTGGATTCGAGTCAGTGATGACGATATCCTCAACTGGAGGAATATAACTCCTTGGAGAAATATCCAAGTGAAATGTCCCAGAATTAAGTGGAAGATTCATACATGGGTCTACATGCGATTCATTAGTATCAATAACGCTAGTAACTTCTTCGGGTGTCATTACTTCTTCCTTGATTAGTATCGATTTTCCTGACGTTCTAGGACTTTCTTGTGATTCGTTCAGGGGAACCAGCTGCCTACTCGTTTGCGGTTCCTGTTTGGGGCTTCGTTCGTCTTTCCCTTGCACCATCAAACAGTGATCTATTGACTTAATGCCAATCTTGCTGGCTTGTGCAGCAACTGGTGGTAAATTCTTCGAGACTATAGCAGCCTTCGCGTATTCGTCAGGTACAGGTGACTTTGAAAGCCGTATTTCCGAAACGGAGGACGGTAAGGCGCTGATCAAGTGTGCGATAGCGTCTTCAACCACTGTTGGGTCTCCCAAACTACTCCTTGAGCTCTGCTGGGAATCTGAACCCTGCTAAAAGATATTATGTTCAAATGTATTTGATGTATTTTGGTACAAGGTATCATGCAAATAGACAAGGGATCTTTATCCAAAATAAAAATATTTTACCTGAATTATAACAAACTGGAGTCAAATAGAAATTTATTTTCTTCGTCAAAACGGATAAAAGGTTGAATATAACATAGCAAAATTTTTAAATTCTTCTAATATTTTTACTGTTTTAAATTACACCTACTCAGTTTTGTTCTAATTGCATAAAGATCCGTTGTCGATATATAAATATAGATTGATAAATGTATTATTTTTAAGTCTATTTCCAAGTCAAAGTTTTAAGTGTTTAAATATTTATGACAGGTATTGTTTGTTACGCTTCTACAGTTTGACGTTTAGGTTGGAAGTAACAGAATCTATGCTTTTCTATACGCTGTTCTATAGATTTACCATATCAAGTGCGGCTTCATCCTGGTTTTGGATCATTTCCCAGGTGGACTCGGTCATCGTTGCTGAAAATCGTTTTTTCATTTGTTCCACCAGTTGTATTCCTTCTTCTTTCCTAAAAGAAGAATTCTCATTTTCATTCTACGAGAAGAACATGTGTGAGAAGTAAGAACAAATGTATCAAATTGTCCGGGAAGTTGTGAAATGCAAGATTATATTTCAAAAGTTCAAAGCTAACAAATGAACGAATTAATTGATACATTGAACATGATAATTCAAATATCAGATGTGACACAATTTGAGCTGCTTATTTAAATCACTAGAATGTTTTATTAAATTAAGAGTATAATTCATTAGACAACGAAATAGAAATTTTGTATAATGGATACATCGAAGCTATACAAAAATGAGTAATGCGTATAAAAAGAAGTGAGAACTATTGGGTTGGAACGAAAGTTTGTCGAGTTTGTAAATTAAGATTGAATGCCAAAACTCCGATATCTATTCATAGATTTGTTCAATAACATATTTTCCATTCTGTTTGTCATTTTTTAGGTAACTTCTCGTGTTATTGAATAAACATATAAATAAATACCTTAATTTTATCTTCGATTCTCAATTCGATAACGTCACGAACTTTCTTTCCAACCGAATAGATACAAGATGTTAACTGAGAAACTGTAAGACTGCAATGAGAACTTGATATCACAAAAATAGCACTTACGACACTAATGTGTTTATGCACACGAAAGATATAACAGTTTGCGTTGTCTCGTCTTGCTCTAAGTATCCGTGACTACGCAAATAAATGAATTCTCCAGTTTTCGTTAGTAGCCTGTAACATGATGATCCGTACGTTTCCGCGCGAACATACACTGCAAACAAAACAATTCCAGTAAGAAAATCGATGCTGCAGATAAATAAAAGGATATGCATGATCTAGTTATCTAGTTTTGATACTTCAAAAACTCCCCGCCCGTGAAAGGTTTAGATTATTGCTAGATGAAGTGATTCATAAAGATTCATAGTAAAACTATTAATGTTACATTTCTTTTTGCGAAGGGAGAAAAAGGTTTTGCAATATTGGAAAGATCGTGACCGTGTAAACGCGAAGTTTGGTGGGAGATTGGTGTTAAGTGAACTTACTTTGACGAAGAGCGATCATGGCCCACCAAAGATCGTCTTTGTGCATGAAATTGAAGGCGCTAAGACCTGAGACTTCTTCAGCTAAGTAACCAGCCACCACGGACACCCTGTGGTCGCAGTAGAGAATTCTACCGTCGACCAAATGCCGGGTGAGGTATTCGTCCTTGTTTGCATCTATGATCGATACACCTGTGATTGGCTGCTTCCTTAGTAGCCGCGCTATTCCCACGAAGATAATGTCGTTGCTGGTTGAACCGATTTCTGTAAAAGTGCAATCGATGACTAGTACTACTGTGCATCATTTCTATTGTATTTTAGAAATTATGTAAGACTAATGAGTAGACCGCTGATCTTTATGCATTCATGAAGAAATTGATTGGACGAAATATAAAAAGTAAAAGATTTAAAAAATTCAAGAACTTTGTAATGTTGCTTTTAATGTAACAAAGTCGTTAAAGAATGAAATTAATTTTTATGTTATCGCTGCTTCCCACGATCAATGAAACACATTTTTATTTTGAGTAAAGATTCGCAGTCTACTAATGAGTATTAAATAAATTAGTGAATAAGCGAAATGTAGCAATGGAACCACTTGTAATCCTGAAGGGGAAGCAATAAACCTATACTACTAATACTGGTGGCTTCTTAAACAAGTAGAATATATTTTAGTATCTTCAATAGCTAATTATTATTTAATACTAATGGCGAATGACAATATTCGAAAAAATTATAAGTAGACGGTATAAGGTACTGGAACCAAATAAAAATTTGCTTCTTCCATTAATAATTTTAATAAGTTGATGTTAATATATTGAGACTGATGATTAGACTCCGGATTTTATATCAAACATGAACAAGTGCAATTTAAAACAGTGAAAATATTAAAAGATTCTGAGAGCATCACTATGCTGTGGAGTGCAGATCATTGCTCTTCAGCACGTATAACTTCAGTTATCAATGAATGTTCTAAACTGCACTTTGTCTGGTTGTACATAAATAAATAGAATATCTAATAAAATTGTAATGATAAGTACGATAATGTTATGTCGACTTGAAGCATAGAGAATTCAGATTTTTAATATTCGCTTGTATCATAGAAATTAAAAAATGGACGGTAACGCTTGCGACTACGCCCACACCTTTCGCAGTCGATGGGAACGGTCTAAATTTAAATGCGTAGCTAGGGTAAATATTTGCGATATCCCGGTTCAAACCAACTTTACCGGTTCCGTGGTGTCGTGATAAAAGGGGAACAGTGGTCCGTGGATTCTGAATCGATTTGATCCTACTTCGTTCAATAACATCTTGTTTCGCAAGAAAATATAGCTATTAGAATTAGATCCAAACTCATACTACTGACATGTCTCATACTACTGACATGTCTCATACTATCTCTGGTTAAAATGTCTGACAAACACTCTTTTTATTAAAAATCAAATTTTAGTCCTCATTAATTTTGTTGTTGCTGTACACGTTCTAATGAACACATACTGTTTCGACGTTGATAAAGTAAGAAGAATTTTTTACGTATTCTCTTTAAATATTGCCATCTCTGCTATTGTATTAAATTTGTTGAATATACGAAAGACACTGGTGTCCGTACGCGAATAATTCCTTCGGCGATCACGTAAACAATTTTAACTGCAATAACCTATTAGGGACATTATTGCTGAGCTAACTCACAGCAGATAGACCTTACTGTAATCTTATTGACAGTCAGGGTGAGTGAACGATAAAGCGGCGGAAACGATTACAAAATCGTAACCATTGCTCCTTACAATCGACCTAGTCCTAATACACAGACTGCGTCATTCTTGACATTTGCATCTGAAACGTAGTTTAGTCGAAAATAGTACAAACATCGATTATTCTTAATATTTTGACGAAACATTGAAATCAAACTATCAATCTGTGTTATGACTAAACTGCGGATGTTTATGCAATTTTCAATTTTTGTAGACAAATTTTAAGAAATTGGTAAAAATCGTACTACATTCTGTTTAATTTAATACCGAAGCTTTTTTAACATTTTTGTAAGCCATAAATGTAGTATGTAAATGAAAGTAGTAGTCCTACAACATGCGAAATATTGAAATTATAATCGATAAACTTCAACTTCTGCCCACTAGTTCTCCTGGCCACTAAGTTAGGGCCATTAATAATTTTTTTTTACTAACTACTAAAGTACATACACGTATATTACGTAGATATATATATTATTAATACAGTAAAGCCTTGATCTAAGAAAAACCCTCGGGCCCGTGCTTTTTCTTAGATCCTGTGGTTCTACTATTTCTTCGTGTCTTCACCGACCGTGCCGAACGTAAAAAAGGACATCATATATGTATACGTGCTACGTACCGTTTATTATACTACTAAATACAGTTCACATTATATCGTGTTTAGTGTCATTTTAATCAAAGAAATGCCACAAATAAGTTGGTTAAAGTCCCATAAAAAAATAATGAAGGATAAAAAAATTTTCTTCGAGTGGAGGGGTGAGCGAACTGACTAAGATCGTACAACATTAACGGCTTAGATTAAGATTTTACTGTACAGCATAAAGTGCAGGCTTACCTCGATGTTTCGTTCGGTTGTCTTGGGGATCCTGATTTTTGCATTTATCCGCGAGCCTGATCACCCCCGAGATCTCGAACTGTTTGTACTGAGTGTGCTCTCTTCTCGACGCTGTCCGATGCACCATCCTCAGCTCGAAAGTCCGCCTCTGCTCCCGGAAGGGTTTCCTCTCGTTCCTCACGGAGGACGAGTCCTC
Source organism: Lasioglossum villosulum (assembly GCA_963971365.1). Taxonomy (NCBI): domain Eukaryota; kingdom Metazoa; phylum Arthropoda; class Insecta; order Hymenoptera; family Halictidae; genus Lasioglossum; species Lasioglossum villosulum. The sequence continues at coordinate 26,112,104 of OZ020502.1, forward strand.
CGAAGAGGTGGAATTGTCGTTCGACACGTCCGTAACCTGCGATATCGACGAAGACGACGACGCCACTCCCGACAGGTTGTCCACAGTGAGATTTTTCGTCAGCTCATTCCGGTCTTTAGGGTGGATGTAATCGTACAGGGAGTTCCCCACGAGTTCCTTCTGTAACGTTAGTCGATTGAAGATGATATACAATATTGCTCGCTTAAATTTGCTGGATCTGTTGCTCTTAAATTTCCACGACCAATCTCCACTCTTCCCCCACCAGTTGCAAGAGAGAATAAAAATATATTTCCTCTTTTAACAATGTTAATGAATTGAAGGGAATAGAAGAAGGTTCTCTAATGTTTTTACAGTTTAGTATTTTACATCATTCTTATCATAAAAGAATAAAATCTGCAGCCTAGCAATTATACAATAGTAAGTATCAAACGTAGTGTTGTTGAGATTTTTACGATTAAAATGAGTCCAAACACAACGCGAATATACAGGGTGTCTTAAAATTCTTTTAACATCCGGAAATGGGAGGTTCCTGAGATCATTTGAAGCGACAGTTTCCTTTGCAAAAATGCCGTCATGTTTGAATTGGTTTTAATCCGAAGAATTTCAACAGTCCACCGGTACCACATTTTAATATCATTAATCACGTACATATGATTATTACTATAAAATTCGAATTGCAAGACTTACGCTCTTAGTCAATTTACGTTGTTGGCAAAATAACGTTGGAAATTGAATTTGCGTAATCATTCACAGTCCACCGATCGAAGTCTGTTTGCTCTTGTTTGAATTCATTAACCGTGGTAAAGTGAAACCATGTTGTAGAAGTAAATACGGTATTGTTCAGGGGTTGCCTGTACCTTCAAGGGTTAAATATATGCTCGAGAGCTGTACTGTTCGATAAGGAACTCAATCATGGATCGTGTTGTACATGTTAATGGTGTCGAGTTTAGTTGCAAATATCTAAGGAAAATCGTAGAACTTCATCTATTAACACTGGGGCTAATTTCAAACATATTCCACAAAGCGTGGGTCGATTTGTAAATGTATTGAATTCAAATGCCTTCATTATTCGACTCTTGTAGTGTAAAAATGTTCGAATTTACCGAGATGTAGTTTGATCAGGACTCGAAATTAGTAATTATCATCTGTTTTTAAACAAATTCTGATCAAACTTAATTGTTTCCAGGACGGTTGTAAGGAACACAAGTGAAATAATAATGTACTTCTCTTAATAATTTGAACTTGTCGAAAGCAATGTAACAATATACTGAAATTCTTGTTAGACATTTACAATTTTCTATCATCTAAATGTAAATAAAAACGATTTAACCAGTTAACTGTGGTGACCTCTTTTCAGAGCGCGCACCTATATGTGTTGCTTATACTTTTTAGTATAAGTATATATACTTTTTTAAGAATTATAGTTTAACTATTGACACTATTTATACTTTTTATTTGTTCGTCCCGATCTCCAACTATTCTAAACGTATTGAAATTTACAAATATATTTTAGTTTTCGCTAAAATTACAATTTAAATAGCCAAAGGTAACTAAATTTTACGTACGACGAGTATACTCGCCAAAACACTGCCATTTCTCCGTGACGAATATACTCGTCAATCACAGCTTACCGAATCATTAAAAGCTGAAGAAAAAAGTTTCAAAAGTGAAAACTTCTGTGGCGATTACACACCTGTCGTGTTTCTCACTCGTTCGGCTAAACTAGGAGGAGCCGAGTTTAACCGAATAGCGTTTCACCTCGGAGCGTGACGAATCAGACTCATTCACTGCCCTGCAGTTGTGTACGCGTAAAAATTTTCACTTAAAAAATCAATTATACTAAAATTGTTGATACTTGAGTTAATTTGGGTCAATTGGGCAGATCCCTAGACAGTTCTACCTACTGAAATGAACGGTCCGCCGTTATTGATTTTGACTACTTCTCGATGATTTATTGTAACTAAAACAGGGTTCTGAATTTGCGTATGACAAGGAAGGAAGAAGCCAGACGAAGATGGCGCGGAAGATTCGATGAGCTGCCAAGTAATCGGCTAAAAAGAAAGACCCTAACACTGTCTGCGAACGATGAGCAAAAAGTGTCCATCCTATCGATCCACGTGGTTCCGTAGGAACCGTGGCGCTCCAGATTCGAGCATAACGATAATTCGACACTCGAGCGTAACGAACCTGTTCGTCGGCCGAGTTTCCCGGCTTCGTGGTGTAAGGATACCGAGGGGGTTTAGCCGACGATAGAGGAAGAAGAAAGAATACCTAGAAAACGTAGGAGGGGTGACAGTTGTTTGCGTGGGATCTTCAGGTTTTTTTTAAAGAAGCTACTCACAATCAGGCTGTATTGTTCTCAAGGAGAAACTCCCCATGGAGAAAACAAGCCTCGTCGCCGGCATGGTGCACCCTGGACACTATTAAATCGTGACGAGGATCGGAATGCAAAAGAAAATCGCAACAGAAACGTAGACCATTTTCATCTCGAATAACGGAATGTGTCTAGATTTTCTGATCGACTGGACACTTTTCGTCTTCCCAGAAAACCCACATTTCGAGCGGAGACTAGTTTGCGAGAATAGAAGAAGTAGGTAAAACTTCAATTACGTTGAAAAGCCACGATTGTGCGTGGACAATATCGTAACATTTTTACATATTCTTATATAAAAAATTTAAAGCGATCTTTGCATTGAAAATTAATAATTAACGTCACTTTTGAGAATGAAACAACAAGTGTACCATTATTGTGAGTTCGTATAACACGTATTAGATTAATTAGATGATTGTATAAGTTCGTTCCAATTTGAAAATAAAATTCAATGGTTAAATTTTAAAGAATACAGCTCTATTAATTAATTATATAGTCATCATTCTCTTCTACAATTATAAAATAATGCTGAATATTTCTTTTTTTACATCCTCCGTGCAGTACAGTTTGCGGCATCTATGAAAATGGGACACGAACTCATGCAATCATCTGATAGATTTATCTAGGATTGGCAAAATCGGCAATGACTATTTCGAATCGAGCATTACAGACATCCCCTAGAAACCAACACAGTTAATAACGGCCCTACGAGATCCAGAAAACCATACACACCCTCTTCTTCCCTTCTAATTGCATTCGAATCGATGGAGTCCACGAGGTCTTCCATCAGCACAATAGAGTTGATTGAAACTTCTCCAAATCTGATAGACTCCTCCAACTTTGTGGAATTTTGGAGAAGCTTCTCGGATCAATGAAATCTAGAGAATCATACGAATCCATGCGTACATTCAGCTTATAGGATCTTAGAAAGGTACAATCGTATTTAGTCTACGAATTTTATGAAGGATCGCATTAATTCGTGGATCCCTTCAGCTTTGTAGGATCTTAGAAAGGTAGAATTTCTTTTAGTCTACGAATTTTATGAAGGATCATGCGAATTCATGGACCCCTTCAGCTTTTTTATAGGATCTTAGAGAAACCTTCCTTCAAGTCGACGAATTCTACAGAGGCTGAGTATGGATTCGTATGAATCTGGTCAGCACTCATCCTTATCTGGGACGGTCAACTTCGCCGTGTTTGCTGGAGCCACTATCGAACTTTCCACGACTGACACTGCCTTTGTCAACACTGTTGAATTAGGTCTAGCAGAGACTCATAAGGAGCTGCAGGGAGAGCATTGATTTTTAGGGGATTCATAGGGTCCCTTTCGAGTCTATGTTGAGTGTGTTGTACTCGTCGTACTTGCGATATTATTTCAAAAAATTTTCTGGTTTTTCTAGATGAATTCTGTAGCAAAAATTTCATGCGAAATAAATATTCTTCGTAACGATGGAAGGTGTAGGCTAATTAAAAACTTCAGATTATTGAAAACTGCATACATTTTTGTTTAATGAATCTAAACGCGAGGATATGCTTTCTTTTATTCATAATAATTTAAAATTTTAATGCCTCAATTTTAAAAAGTGCGAGTCATTTCTTTATTTAATAATTTTAATCAGTAGAAAATATTTTATACTCGTACTGTTTCGTGCTTTTTTGCTCATATTTATTGCAAACATATAAAACCCATACAGGCTAGTAATTTAATAATTGAAAGTTCTATAAAAATGCAAGAGATGCCCAATTTTTTCCCAAACTTATAAAATCAGAATAAAATTAATTTAATGATTAATGAGGTATAAAACTATCAAAAAACAAAATACAGGCTAGTAATTTAATCATTTAAAATTTAAGCTGCACAAAATTTCCAGAGATGTCTAATTTTGAACCCAAACTTATAAAAGAAGCATAAATTAGATTCAATAATGATATGAAACTATGAAAAAACCAAGTACACTTGATTTACTTAAAAAAAATAAGAAATAAAGGCTCGGGTGCGAATAATGTTGCAGCTTGTCAAGATATTGTGCAACGTAAAATGTGGAAAAACGTATAAAAGCGAAGATCTTTTGAAAAATGAAGTGCACGTGTCGTAGTTGAAAACGCGTGGAATTTTTGCCGTTTCGGTAACAACGCACAGTAGCAGCGTTCTACGTGAGATTTTTTTTCCGTTCGCTCGTGGCGCATGTTCCATATTTTTTCTCTCTTGTTGCGCTACGGTTCTATCCGGTGGTGGAAATATCTCTTTTCAAATCGTACCACTGCACCTATCGTCATTCTCTCTAAATCCTGTAGTCCATTTCCAGTTAATTCGCGGCAGCAACACGTGGCGCAAAAACGTCCAATAAAAATCCGAATTTCACTGCTTGGAAGCACACGTCGTAATCAACCCTTATCGATGTCACGACGTGAAATATTTTTCCGCGAAGAGAAAGCAAAATATTGTAACTTTTAATCTTCGTGGCCTGTAGCAACGTGAACGGAAACGCATGAAAAAATAGGTACAGAAAAGCAACAATATTTTTTTACTTAATACAGTATGTTCCATTAAGAAATATTATTTTCAATTCACGGAATCGAATAAAAATCCGTGCAATTTCCTCGAAACGTAAGATACAGGGTGTCCCAAAAATCTCGGACTTCTAATAATGTATGTTAACACCTTACCGACCGGTGATTATTGCATAATTTTGAAAAATCTGTGGCACGTGGCTAAACAGTTTTTAATGGAACTTTGAATAGCAACAGCAACTGTCATTGCGAACTAACAAGTTACCCTGAATAATGTCGTGTAATAGTTTTTTTAAGATTGCAATGTAAAAGAACATTATTGAAAATCCTATTAATACACTTCGGTAAATAAAAAGTGTTATTATACAAATATTGAAATGAATTATATAATTATAATTGAATGGGACTTCATTAGAATATACGTAAGTACAAAAAATATTGCAAAATGCAACTATCAGTAATATATAAATTGACGAATAAATTGCTCATTTACTACCATTTTATTGTAAGGAGACTGAATTTCTATCAAACAGGATGCCTATTGTGCGCACAAATTACATTATTAGCTTTTCGTCCTCATGCCTCAATTATCGAGTGGGCGTTGACTCATCTAAGCAGTTTGTCTCCCGATTAATTCCTTACCTTACAACATCGAATCAGACACGTGGTCCTGATTTCAAACGAAACTACAAAATTCTGTTAATTAATATATTTAACACTTTTAACTTGTTGAGCATATCTTTACGATGAAACGGAATCATTGAAGAGCTAAGTAAAAGTTATGTGACGAGAGATGTATATAGTGTTCAGTAAATACTTGTTTGATATACTATAACAAAAAGTAACAGAACGATATCAAATTGTGTGAACGACTGTCAGCTGACATGCATCCACAAAGGGTTGCAAATAAATATGGTTGTTAATATTTTTATTGAAAAGACTGACCTACCCCAATTGAACGCTATTGCAAACTCGTTTCACTCCCATTTCTTTTCAACTTTCAGTCGAATTTATATTTTTACTGTTGAGAGGTTTAAACATTTAACTTTAGTATAATTTGCAGATTAAATTTATTTCTGATTTTTGCAAACAATCAGACTAATGAAAAACCATAGTGTTGGCAAATGGTTAAATTCGAAATTGAATATTCGTTGCCTCTGTCGCGAGTGAATTATCGAAGAATTATTGAAATATTGAATCGAGTTTTCGGAACACTTCGCATAACGAAAAAAAAGAAAATATTTAATGATGGCGTGCTGCAGTTGCCATGGCATGGCGGTGCGTTTCCGTTGCACTCATTTGATCGATAATTCTGAAGCTCGGCGCGTGAGTTATGTTTCGCTGGGAATGCAAGATGCAGCCGCCGGCTGGGCGGCAATAATTTTTTCGATTTACTGCTTTAACATTTTTTAACGAGCTCGGGGAATATGTTTCAGAGAATCGAAGCCCTTAGGATTGTCACCACAGCGCGGAAAATTATAGCAAGGTCTTTACTCGGTTAAGCGTTGCAACTTTTTAATTTCCAGTAAAGTTTATGTTGGCTGAAGGCCAGTCTATTATCAAAGTTGGAACGTTTGAAATTTTTATACAGAAGTCAACACTTTACAAGATAAAAAATGATCAAGTTTGCGACAGTTCTCAACGAACGAACGAACTTACTATAAATTTTAGCTCTCGAGATTTTTATATTCAATACTGTATTTACGGAGCACTAGGTCGTGGCTATTTTATATTTCTTTATAAAAATTATAATGAAATTATAATAAATTGAATTATGTACACTAATTATTTAGACACCTAAATAAAATATTAATAATATAGCTATCCCTCCAATTATAAATTTTCTATAAAATTATTGTAATTTATAATTTAACCACTTTAATTTTATCAAAATATTCTCTAATCCATTTAATTAAATATCGAATTAATAAAATAAACAAAATATTCCTCAATACATTCAAGTAGTACATAGATGAACTATATTTTATAAAAAAAAACTAATTATACAGAAATTTAGAATAAAATTTTCATTATATTACTACCCCTCTAATATATAATCTAAAATAATTTTCTACAAAACATTATAAAAAAGTTTTTGGAAGCATAATTTCTTCTTATAAATGATTTCATTAGTACAAATATGTATATGCAAGTTCGAACAGAGTTTTTATAAAAGTTTATGTCTAGGTTTGTTCATAATCCATCCTAAATTGATTAGACATATCCTGATTAAACATCCATCGACTCTTGCAACACGAAGAAGAAACGTTTAGAAATAGTTACTAATTTTTAAAATCGTTCGAAGCAGATTGTTCCCAAACGAGCTTTGAATATCATGTGCACGAAGTAATATGCTTTTATCCTCACTGTCAGGAGCAGAACCACATCATTTATGAAAGTATTACTTTATCACTTCTACGTGCATATATGGTTCGATACCGAAGTGACGACCTCGTCTCATGCAACGTACGGTAACCTGATAAAAAGCGAAGTACAAAAACGATGCATTTGCAAGATACGGTTTTCTTCGAACTTCCAGTCTATTAGTTAAGTAAATGATATATAAGAGATAAGGAAACCTGAACTTTTCGCCTTCATTCCGCAGCATTAATTTTCAGTGTGGCCTCTTTAACCGGTTTGCAACCAGTAATTTGCAACTTCTAACATGGCTAAGATATGAACGTTAATTCATATTGTCATTGTCATAAGAAGTTACAGATAGCTTCGAAGCAAGGAAAATATGATTACGAAAAGAAGCACCTCCCACCGACCACGATCATTTCGAAACACGTTGTGTCGCCTGCACGATTTTCAACAATTACTCACTATAGATGTTATCGTTGGTCAAGTTTACTATTTATGGTGTTCACAAAAATATGTTTAATCCGTGATACTTTCAATGTTTCTGATACGTTTGCGTTAGTTTCAATTACATTCGAAGCTCCAGTTTCGATTTTACTTCGCTATATACTGATTTAGATAGACTGCATTTAATGCATTTACGAGAAAAATAAGTGAACTTTTAATTTACATTTTGAGTATACAGGATTCGCTAAACATATTGTGATTCCTTAGGAATCATTCTCTTCAAGGAAGTACGAAATTTTTGGGACGCCCTGAAGATGCCAAAAATATACAAGTCCAAACAGTTAATCATTGAATAATGAGCAGTTAATTAAAATTTCTATAAAACACAATAATATCCTGCGATATTATCTAATGTAAGCGGCTAAAATTATATTACAATTATTTCATTTAACACTAAACCTACCACTGCTGGTCAAATGACCGGTTTTATATTTTTCGGTTTACAGTTATTGAAATTACAAAGTTGCTTAGATGGAAATTGATGCAATAAATTTCTTTATCCACGTTCATATTGGGATTAAAGTTGCACAAAATATAAATAAATAGAGTCTCGACATTTTCGTAAGCTAAAGCATTTTAATCGCTTTTAGTACTCGATAGGTTTAATGTTAATGACGACTAAACACTTATGGTGTCACACTAAATCGACAAATATTGTCTTGTACCACTGCTGAATTAAATTTTCTTTTCCCTTCTGTGAAATGATTGAGCATAAAGATGTTCTAATCGTTGTTAATATTTGTGAATTGTTTTGTTTCATTACACTTCGCGGATTCTAATTCACAAAATCCATTACGATCTAATCGCAAAGAAATATTTCACAGTTTACAAAACACTAAAAAGCGTTCAGCTATGAAAGGAGAGCAAGAATAATTGTTGTTGCAACATTTACCTGAATGTGACCGAGGTGTTCCTGGACTAGTTGGCTGACGTAAACGATTTTCCCTGTAGTCGTGACCACGATAAAGAAGCCCCCGCTTCCGATCAATTTCTGTTACGGTTAACAAAAACGATTTTAACATGTTCAACATGTGACGATAACAGGACTGGATCGATTTACGAGTACTCACGTCGATGATAAATCGTTCAATGTCTATGTTGCTCATTTTTGGGGGTAGAAAGTCTTTTGTGCCGCATCCGAGTGCTGCAACAGAGAAAAGAGACGAGAAACTTGATCAGAAGCCGTAGAACAAATATCACACAGCATTGTAATTAACGTTTACAGGACCCGCAAAATGACGGGTTCTAATATTTTTCATTTACAATTATTAGTAAAGATGCATCCATGAGGAATGATTCAATTTCTTTGGCATATTTTAAAACAGGAATGGTTAGAAATTTGGATAGATCCATTTTTGTTACTTTTATAAAGTAACCTTTAGGTTACTTGGGTAGGTATTTTTAATGTCCCCTTAATTTTCTAATTAATTACGAAACTGAAAAATCATTAGGAAGATTTAAGGATATTGTCGTATTATTCTAGACATTTTAAGACGCTTAAACATGAAATTACATTCGTATTTAACCTCATTTTCTTCCCATCCTGAAGAGGGTGGACGAGTTAACATTGATATTAACTCTCGGAAATTAGAAAACTGTCACAACCATTCAAACTAACTGGATTCTGTATTGCATAATAGCATAGTTGTTCTTGCAAGACTTCTTGTAAGACTAAGTGAAAATTCAAATAGTCTCACACTCAGTCTGAATCGTGGATTATTCTGTTTAACCATTTTCTCAGTTATTGGAAAGATGAATGGGCAAACAGTGCCGACTTTCGTTGCATAACCTGCTATCATCACGTTTGTAACTATTGAAGGTGCAGAATACATTGAAATCTTTTATGAATCGCGACAACAATTTAAGAATGAAACGTTACTGAGGCCACAAGTGGTTGGCATAAATCGTTTGCTAATGGACGCCAACACGGTCAAACACAATGCACTAGGACAAGTGTTGCACCAAGACAAGGAGCTGATTGAGCAGCCGCTTGAACACAAGGAAAAATTCAAAAACTACATTGAACTATTCTTAAACATCCTCCTTACTGTCCAAATGTATCACCATGTGATTACCATTTGCTTGGACCACTGAAATAGACACTGGATGCGTGTTGTTTGAATAGTGTCGAGGAGCTGGAGCAGTTTGCGAGCAAGTTCTATTTTCCGTGATACTAATGATTAGACTGCGGATATTTATGTAGAATAAAAATCGCCTGCATCGATTGCGAGAAATAAAAACCAATTGGGATGTTAATCCTTCACATACAGATTTTAATAGAGACACCATATACTGACATCTTTATTTGGATAGGTTTTCCATCAATTTTGAATTTCATCTACTCAATTGGGTTATGAACGCATAAAGATCCGCAGTCTACTAATGACACTTTCCGGATAACTAGAGGGGCTTTCAATAAGAGGTATCATTTTAAATTTCGCGCCATTTATGAACTGTCAAGATTCAACTGTCATTGCGATGTCATTGGATAACGTTTTTAGATATGGATCGATACACACTTGCACAACAAATTGAAATAATGAAAATTCACTACAAAAATGGTGAAACGATCGCTCTATTGCGTGAAAAATTTCCGGGATATGTGACTTCTCGAAACAGAGACATCGATTGGCCTTTAATTAAAGATTATTTAATTTAATTAAAGATAAAGTCTACGCCAATGGTCCAGCAACGATTCAAGCACTCAAAAACAATATTAACGCTGTTATTCTCGAAATACAGTCGCAATTATGCGAAAACGAGATAAAAAATTTCATATACAAAGAATTACCATTTGTGAGAGGAGCCGTGCCGGTCATTTGGAAAATATTGTATTCCATTACTAATCTCAGAGCTTGTACTTTGGATTAAAATAAAAGTATCACCACTTTTCACAAAAATATTGCGTTTTTCAATTGATTTAAAATGACACCTCTTGTGTTGAAAGACCCTATAGAATTCAGATCTTCCAGTATTTATTACTTACAAAAATTTTCAAAAATGCTAGAATATAAAATTCGACAGAATTTAGCAACTTTCTTGCAAATTTTCTATGAAAATTGATAATTGCTCGTACACGCCCGAACCCATTTAAGCGGGAAGACACGAAAACACAACTCACCAAAGTCCGATCTGACAAAAGCTGAAGCCAACCTCAGGATGGAGATTTTGTCCATCTTCCTCGGACTCTCGCTGACAAGAGGTAGAAGCTGCCCCATTGCTGTGATGTTTGTGTTATGATTGTCGCGGCGTTGTTTTTCCGCCATGTTCCGCGCCGCCCTTGGATTGCTATAACAGAAAGAAGAAATTCTTCTTTAATTTCATTAATCGAGGACCTGTTTTTTACAAGGGGTAGTGCAGGATCGGTGACAGGGTCGCCAGATGAGGGGAGGGAACACGAATCGAGGGGGAAAAGGCACGCTCTCTGCACGGTGGCATAGGTGGTCCACGAGGATGCTTCATGGTTGTAAACAGTCGTGGCGCGAGCGTACGCGCAGGGGTTACAAATTTCTGCGAGTGTCGAGTTACCGAATTTATTTCGAGTGGAAACGAGTGCTCTTGTAACCTGTCGATTCTGTCACGCGGCCGAGGGAATAAAAAATCTAGCGATTTCGGGAAACATGGCCCGCTGTCCCCGGTGTTCAGATCGAATTACACACGATCCGGTTGTTTTCGCGGCGTGGCGTAGAAACGGTCTGCGAATGCAATATCCTGCGACGCATGTAAATTTCCTCACGTGCTTGACGCGTGAGTCAACCGGCAGCATCGTGTAACCACGAAAATAATTCTACGCGCGAGTTCCGCGGCCATGGCGGCACGACTCGACAAGCATAGGCCAGCAACGGGGGTGGCTCGTATTCTCCGCGCATAGGGTAGATGTACCTTTTTTTTCTTAAGTGAAACTTCTTTGCTGAGGGTATGTAACAATTTTCTGATGAAACGGAAATCGATGTGACGGAAGTCGAAAGTCGAGCGCGAAAATTTAAACTGAGAATGAACGGAGAAAAATAATTTCTTACCCCGGCGGGATTCGAACACCGGCCCACCGATTGGTAGTCCAACTCCTTAACCGCTTGGACAACCAACGATCTTATAATTAGAATGAAAGCGAACATTTTGGTATATATCGCAACGAATAAAATGCTCGGTAGTAGGATCAAACGTGTCGGCGTGAGGTACAAAGAGTGAGAAAGAAGGCCGTGCAGTACATTTGATGTGATATTTTCAGTATTTAATTATTGAAGTGTATTTTCATTATTGAAGTGTTTTACACATGTATTAGATATATATTTAAAAAACAAGAGGTATGTATATAAATTACAAAATTACATTTAAAATAAAAAAAAATCGTGTGCGTGGAAACCACGCGCGGCAGAAGTGAAACTTATTGTTTATTAGATATAATAATTTATCTGTATGTATGCTTAATAAGCAATAAGTTTCACTTCTGCCGCGCGTGGTTTCCACGCACACGATTTTTTTTAATTTGTTCTTGGAGATCGATAACTCCAAGAACTAGGGTCTCAGATGACGGTCAGTGCCCCTTTTTCAGATTTTCTTTTTTACACATTTCAGCGGGCCGAGGGCCTGTTATTCACATTCACAGGGCCGCCCATGTGTACCTGCCCCCCTTTTTTTTTTGTTAAGGAAGGTGGTAAAGTTTAAAACATCCACCTCCCGGGACAGCCAATGGGCCGCCCCTCTATCTTCCCTTGCCTGTTATATGCTCCCTGGGGACCTACTCTTCTTATAAACTCCCAGGATAACTGGCGATTCCACACCCGTTCTTGACTTTTAATGTGTACCTGCCCCCACACCTATTCTTTCCATAAATAGGGTAGATGTACCTGTTATTGCGGGTGTATGTTTTACTGTGGTATTTCTTCCCAATGAGATCAACCCTTTGCGCACCGAGCTATTTTAATTCGGAAATTAATCGTCTCTTCTGACCTAGAATATTTATATTCTCTATGACGCTTTAAATTTGGTGGATATGTAATTGATACAATACCTCATACAACATTTAAATGTTTAATAATTGGTTGAGTATCGACATACGTAATAATGCAAATATTTTAGACAATAGTACAGACATTTTTAATAACGCTTCAGAGGCGCCACTCGAGTGCTAAGAGTTAAAATACGTAAAGATAAATATTTTGCGTAATTGGAATTATGAAATGTAAATGGTTCTTTTTAACCCTGACAGCCTGTAGAAGCAAGATATATCTGAATTTTTGGTGAACAATTGTTTTGAAATAATTCGTAAAATAGTACAGAAATATAAAAGATGTAATAATAATGCGTAGTGTAGAATAACAGGTCAGGTTGAAATTCGAAGGATTTTGTACGAGGAGAAACTTTTTCATATTGAACTGATACTTGCCAAAAGACGCAGACACACTCATCACGCGTCACCGTCTTGCGTTCAAATATTACACCCACATTCTCTTTCTGAGAAAACTCTCTAAATTCCGCAATATTTATAGTAAACGCGAGGATTACGTCTAATTGTTGCCAACTTGTATACACAAACATCTTCATTTCCAATTCAAGTTCAACCATTTCACGGTTGCCAAAACAAACAGGCAATTGGCCCCACTATTCGTTTTACCGTTTCCAATTTTTCCTGCAGTACGTGTGTTTCTTCTGTAGTGGAATTTCAAAATTTATCTAGCAAGTTGAAAGTTAATTATCTAATGTACTAACGTACACATTGTTAGTTTTGTATAAGTATTGTATATTGGTAAATTTTTATTTATGATTTATAAAAATGTATACTCACTTTTAGCTTCATAAATTAAATTACAATATCAAGAATGAAAAACACATTATTATTTTGAATGAAGGGCATTTGTAATTAAAAGAGAAATAAACATAAGGTATTTGAATCGTCGATGAAAAATTCAATTTTAATGAATGTTATTAATATCATCGACCTATAACATTCACGATCTACCTAACAACCTTTCGGCTTCATAATTCTACCAGTTATTAAAATGTAATTCTATTTACCTAGTACGAAAATTGCAACGCGTGATATTTAATTTAGAGTTTAATTACGCTTGGGTATTTATTCGTTTCGAATGGTTCGTTATTTTAATATAATAATTTTGCAGTTATGTTGAAACCAATACACGTCATGAAGCACTAACGATTTAATCGTTATTCATTTGTAACATTCAGAAACTGAATACAATATCGATGAGATTATAGGAATTTATGCATAAAGTGTACATTTACGTTATAAATTATAATATAGTTTCAAAGAGACGCGAACGTAAGTACACTAATTATAATTAATCTTGCATTAATGAATCGTATTATTCGGAAAACGGTGTTCATGTAATTTCAACTGTTTTAAAAAAATTCATAAAAATAAATAATGTGCACAATTTTTATGTAAAAAATTTCTGAGCTAAGTTGTCACAGATATTTTTTAAAATATACAACAATCGTATTACTTTTATATGAACACATACGTTATCATTTGGTTATAAATGTTTATTGTAAATATTCTATTACTTTGTGAAAGAAATATCGATTTTTGTAAGTTTAGAAGTTGAAATATAGAAAATAGAAAATGTAAAATGTTATTAAATAAAAGAAACATTTTTCAAAAAATATTTTCAAGAATTTACTAAAAAAATTTAATTTACTAAAATTGTTTGCAAGCTCCACAAACTTGCTACGCTTGTTTGCAATTAGAATGCGAATTTTAAAGCAGGTATAAGTTCTTCAGTTTATTTTATGAGAAAGACGTAAAGCAAAGAATCAACTAAATATTTTATATACTTCAATCTACTCGAATTTGGAAGAAAAGGTTATCAGTTTATTTTACGAGAAAGAGAGTTAAGCAAAGAATAAACTAAAAACTTAATTTTACATTGTATTTGGTATTTGTTTTTATGCTTTATATAGTTCTATTTTATTGCTGCGTTATTGCAGTCTAATTATGATAAATTCTGTAGGTTAATCTGAAGTATTTGAGCAGAATTCATCAACCTTCGCTGCGCATTACGTGCGCGTCTACGAATCAGTCAAAAGGCAGGAAATGATCATGCCAATGATACATCTATGTTGTGTCGTATATCTGTCCAGGGATAGCCGTTATTATACGTTTATATTGTGACGAGAGAATCTACGCTGAAGCTATTAATAGATTAAGTGGCGTAGTGCAGTGCTGATTGCTAGTACAGGGACGATGAATCTCGGGACAATACAAAGCTGCGTCATCCGAGCTGGAATAATAACAAACACGAATCGGATACCATCTGTTAGCAACAAATACAATAAAAGAATAATCGTCGATATTGGAAAAGTAACAACAAATCACTGATATTAAAAACTTTCATTAAACGCGATGAAAAAGACGTTCGTATCCGATCGTGTAAAAACTGTTTTACAAACTATACACTGAAACTGTAATACATATTGAATTTCCTGTTTCAGCACGACAATGAAAAAGAAGCTTCCATGAAAATCCGATTGTTCGAAATATGGCGATTCTACGACGCATTTGTTTGTACTTGTATAGCTCGTCAGTAGATTTTTGTGCGAAGTAAAAATTATCCATATTTCATCATTTTTACCGTGTACTAGTTTAATTCGATACTACAATTGCGAGTTGTGGAATTAATGAAATTAACATTTTATAGAATTGACACTGCGTGTTGGTTCAATCAAAAGTTTAGAAGAATTTCAACTGTTTATTGATGTAATTCAATGTTGTAATTGGTGTAATGAAAATTTCATTTCAAAAATGTTATTAACAGGCTGCGGGTTTTCGTACAAAATAAAAGTTGTCTTAAAACAATTTGCAACACTTCTATTAAATTAGGAATATAATGCAGATATTCTTAAATTAAAATTATTATTACAAAATTGCACGTATACGATTGTTTTATGAACGTGCAACATCCTCAGTCTAGTTATTAATGTTGGTATTTCAAATCAACTGAACTGTAATATCTATACAGGTGGATAGCAGTGCTTTCATTGAAAAACTATGGTTTAAGGCATTTATTTTCCCTCCTAATTATTTAATTTGATTTGGATTCGTCTACATACTACTCCGTTGTAATCGTACTTTTATGAACCCTTTTACAAGCGTACTGCCATCCTCGTCGTATCACGACGCCGCTTGGCAACAGATATGTAAGTCTCACTTCGTCGAGTGAGACTTATCAAACGCATAGTCAGCCAGTAAGACGAATACAGAATGAAGACCACTGCTCTTTATAATCACGTTACCAATCCCAGAGAATGACACTGTAAAGATGGAGCATTCTTAGCTTTAATTATTCGATTACCAACTTTCGACTCTCTAAAATATGATAACGAATCCCGATTTGTTTAACCCACATTTTACATAGATCTTTTACACGAGTCTGATGATTTAAGTTAAATACACCGTTCACTAAAATTTACTATTTCATATTGCTTCATAAGAATGACGAGGATGTATTTAGTCAGATTTTGTTAGCGACTTTTATCAGGAAAAACAACTGATTAATTTAATTATTATATAAATTAACTGTATTTTATTCAAGTTCACTAATTATATATTATATATTACATATTCAATATCACTTAATTTTAATTCATAATTAAACTCCTAAAATTTCAATGATGGATACTCTTAAGTACTGATAGGTTTGACGATTTTCTCATCAACATGCAATTTTGTGGATCTTTTTTATTGTCCCATCTCTCTCGTTCTCTCTTCATCGTGCCTTACAACCCCTATTATTTGCTTGAATAGTCCCATTCAGTTTACGTAAATACTCGACAAAATTTTATTCAGGAATCTGCGTTGCTTCAGTCTGTTGAATCTGATTCACAAGCCGAAGTATGTACAGTTTCCTGGACTTCGTTCGCTCGTCTGATCTCCATTCCCACGTATAAAATTCTTTGAAGTCTTGTAGAGGGTCTTCCATTGAGAAGTGTTATTTTAAATTATAAAACACCCTGTTTTAAGTACAGATATTAAAACACACCAAATTTAAAAGAACTCCTTGCCTTACAATATCTGCTTGCCTTGAGTTCAATAAATATGTGTGCTATTAATTTCCTTTAATTTTAAATAAAATTCTATTTTGTTTTTGTTAAAAGAGAAAACATTATTCTTCCATTCCGATTTATTTGTTCATGTAGATTCATCCGAACGACATCTGTAGATTTCAAAATTCAGGTACGTAATAAACATTATAAACAGACAAGAGCAGAGTCTTGTATTTGTAGCGAATAAAAGTCTCAAAAAATCAATGAAACTGTTGATACACAGAGATTATTTTATATAATCTAAGGTTTTATAGATTAATCTCTGAAAAGAAATCGAAGTCGACCTGCATTCCTATATATAAAATTCTTTGAAATCTGGCTGAATAGTACACGTGGAATTTAGAGTTTGAATATGTAGATTACATTACGGACGAAAAAACGGAAATTTTTTATTTTATTTTTATTTATTTTTTATTTTTGTTCTTTAATCCACCGCGCGTGGTGCATTAAAAATGATTTACTAACATACTCTGTCAACTTTTGAATATGCATGAGCCTGCTTTACCATGTATAGAACGCATGGTTTCCAGCAACTCGTGCATGAATTTATTTTTTTTTTATTTTCCTAATGGTTTTCAGGCGTCCTTAATTATAATATTTATAACAAAAATTCCATCGAATTCCGACTAAATTAGTTTTTCAGATCTATATAGGAGGAAAATACCAATACTTAGATTTTATAAATTAATCTCTGAGGAGGAACCAAACTTTATCATTGTCCTTTAAAAATGAAAACCCTATACTGACATTTTCGAAAGATTACAGAATTCTAAATAAAAATACCACATACTCTTACTACACTTGACGAAAATTATACTTCTCAATACAACTCAATTCAGAAATTCAAGACTCGTAACTGAATGTCCTGTATTAGAGATTTGCAGCTAACAGCGTTTTGATCGTTTACAACATTCATTACTGTCCCACGTTTAACAAAATAAAGGATAATAGCTAACTTCATTTCCTGATCTCCTAACATTTTTAAAAATTCATACATTAGGAATTATTTAATAGATTCCATTCTCTTTGACTACGTACTATTTAAAAAATTGTTAACAATTTCGATAGTCTCATTCTCGTTATTTTTATAAAGTAATGTTTCTACTTTACGTTTCTACATTACTTTATAGAAATAACGAGAATGTGACTATCTCAATTTTTAACCATTTTTTTAATAACTATTCTTGGTTATTCCTAGTGCTCTGCAAACCTAGTGTTAATGCAAAGATGGTGGCAGGCAATTCCGCGGGTTTAATCGCCATTAAAGAAATAATTCTAACGAATTTTTAGCCTGCACGAGACAAACGTAATATTCGATATGATTGCGTTTCATAGAACGTTTACTAAATTTCTCAACCATCAACTGTTTCGACGTGCACCAGTTTTGCATTAAACGGCTCAATTCGTGCTCGATCGTCCGTCGACGAAAAAAATAGAACGTTCCACGAAGATCCGCGAGAGACACGTAAATAATGGCGCTTGAATTTCGAAAAAAGGAAAAAGATGCTAATCGCGAACACGATCGCTTTTGCAGTCAGAGGATGCAGAGACGAGCGACGCTTTTGAAAATCAACGCGCCGTGGCCGGCGAGGGTTATCCAGCGTTACACAATACCAAAATGACTGTGGCCAATTATCCCGGTGGCGGCCTTGGAAGCGTTATCATCGCGATAACGCCAGCTGAAACTCAGCTTTAATGTTTTGATACAGTTAGAACCGCAGTCCATGGGGAAGTGACCTCGAGATGCTTGACAAAACAGGATAAGAGGCCGGTGATAATCCAATTCGGTAGTATAACCTTGTCTCGTTCTTTTCCCCGCGGTGGACACGCGAGGGTCCGATTATCGCGGCGCTAACAATCGCCCTCGAGTGTTTTGGGAGCTGGTAAATCGAATTCATCCAAATCATTTACGATAACGAGCCACGAACGTTAAATGTCTCTTCGCTCGAAAAATTTTCAGCCTGAAACTAGCCAGAGAAGAGTAACCAGAAATATTCTAGGCACACAACACTCTACACACATTCTATGTGTCATTCCATGACACATTCTACAGAAAAGTATTCATATACACTTAATCAAAAAATGAAATGTTTTCGGCGCATTGGTTCGATCTATTAATACTTTAAAACACTATTTGCAAATATTCACAATATTTCATCTCGACGTTTCGATCTAAATTTAGATCATTTTCAAGAGATTAATTTAATAACATTCTGTCTGTAATGAAATCAAACGTAATTATATTATTTAATTATTTAAACTTCCAATGATTGAACACACGCGTAACATGCTTTATAAAGAAAAATAAAAAAGTAATAGAAAACTAAAGAAAAAACCATGTTACTTACTCGCGTAGTGTTGCAAAATAACTTTAAAATAAACAATTTAGAAAAATCGATAGTCTGTGTGGGACCACATGTTGCTGCCTAGACAGTCACTATGGTAGTGAGGAACGCAAAGAAAGCTAATGAAACCAATGGCTGATCGTGTTAATTTAATTATTATTAAATAAATTAAATAATATAATTACGTTTGGTTTCATTACAGACACAATGTTATTAAATTAATCTCTTGAAAATGATCTAAATTTAGATCGAAACGTCGAGATGAAATATTGTGAATATTTGCAAATAGTGTTTTAAAGTATTAATAGATCGAACCAATGCGCCGAAAACATTTAATTTTTGCTTAAAGCTTATTACGATCGCTATACGTTTAACTGTTATACACTTAATGTTTAATCTTAATATTTGTACAGATTTTGCGATGACCACTTCACCGTTGAGGGGTACTTACAAATTTTTAAAAATCTTTTGACGAGTCTAATCCTTTCTATATTGCATATAGGAAATTACTAGACCGCGGATCGTAGGACAAAATAAAAATTTTTCAAGTGGAATGTGAGGAACACGAGTTATCTGACAATGCATTTCTTATATTTTCTAATAGCTAAATGTCTACTATAAAACAATCTTATGTTGGTTTAAAGAAATTCAATTACGAGTCTGACTCGATATTATAGGGCAAGGGGTTAATAATTTGTATTCCAAGTAAATAATGTCTCTTCACAGTTTTGTATCACATGCATTCAATTTTATAAAATATAATTAATGTCTTGAACGTCATTATTACAGGAACAGTTTTAATACCTAGTTGACTCACTGGTGCTAGAGATACCGACAGGTGCGTCAATGGTTTACGGTAACGATGTTTTAAATCTCTGTTTCGAGTGTTAACTGAGAGCTTTGTTTCAAATCATCGCGATAATACGATTCGACTTACTCATTTTACCGACGTTCACTGATAATGACGCTGCGAAATTCGCGAAACCTCGACAAAAATTCAAACTATCCCGTTGTTCCATTAACCGATCGACGATCAAGGTTCGTGAAAAATAATGAACATTGCAAAAGACATTTCGAGACTCAAGTTCTGAATTGATTTATTGAAATGAATTGGTTTATTTTATTTACGGCAGATAACTACTGAAACACACACGCACGTACACTGCCGGTAAAACTTTGGAATTGTACGCTGATTACAGCTTCGAGATATAATTGTTTTTAAAGAATTGCTGTGTTCGATCAATACCAAGGACAGCTTTGCTTTCGACGTTTAATGCAAAAGCAATGTAAGTCAATATTTGGCTGTTTGGTCCAACGTCGCGCATCGAGGGGCGAATCGTAATGAAATAAAACGTCCTTCGATATTATATTCTGTTTCGTGGAACTTTTAATTCCTCGTTGTCAGATTCATGACAAATCCGAGTAGGTGCAATTTAAAACCGTAAAAGAACTTATTAAACCATTTTTCTCCAGTTTGATGCAATTCACAGGTAACGTCTATTTCACGTAAAGATCCCCGCCGTCTACTCATTATCCAATAATTAACTCCCACCATTTTCGCAATTAAACAGCCGATTCGTTGCATGGAAAAGACGAATCAGCTCGAAATTCTTGGAAATATGTTCTGAAAGAGAATCTCTGGGTCGAAGAGAATTCGAGTTAAAGGGTTCCATTACGTCAAGTCGTACTCGGCAAATCGGAGAGCAATTAAAGATGTCTGAGCAGAATATCTTATCGTATACTTTAGACAGCTTAACGTTCCGTACGACGTGAATTATAAATACTTGTTCGATAGTTCTGAAGTAGATCGCACGAAACGGCGACTCTGAAGTAGGATTGCGATGGTCAGGACGCCGCGCCGCCTGGACTCGGACAACGAAAATGATTGCGATCAGCACTGACATCAGGAGACTCGGCTCGCGGTAACCAAAATGCGCGCGCGGATCGCCGATTGAATTTCGTGAACGTCTGCAGAACGCGTTCATTTGTTTCGCAGCTTCGTGACGAAACGGCAGCGTAGACGTTCCTTCATGTCGACTTTCGAAAAGGGGAAAAACGATATGAGCGGATGAGAGGAGGTAGCACGAATTCAGGGGAAGTAAGTTACCCCCTCTCTGAGAGGACCGGGTTGATCATGTGACATTGCGACACATGCACGACAGAGAAGACCGGCGCCACGTGACCGGCCCACGACGAAACGCGGTAGAAGGGGAAGGTAGAGTGGGGACACAATCTTAATCTGGTGACTCTATACGAGCTGTTCACAAAACGATTAACCCCTCGCTGTGCGATTCTCATCAGGGCTACAATGATCAGAACTTCACAGCTTCATCTCAGCCATTGCACAGCCGAAGGAAGGAATTTATTGTAATCCCATGTTTGCGTTCCCATGCTTAACACTAGACCTACCATCAAACCATCAAAAGTCACCGATGTGTATGGTATTATAAAAATAACAAGACTAAATTTACAATATTTGTACTTCTTGCGATTTTTACTATAATATATGTAGGAATCAAAACATATATTCAATAAATTTCCGTAGAAACACCTGTACAATTTCAATAATTATTGTCGAATAAAAAATCTAACATAGGTCGTTTGAACCCTCGTGGTAGATGTGACATTCATATTCGGTAGAGTTTGTTTAAAATCTTCAAGAAAGTACATTCCACTGGTACAGAATGATGGAAATTGAAAGAATCTTATTTTTAAGAAAATAAATTTCAATTCCATTCTAATTTCTGTTTTTGTTTGGAAGTTTTACCGAACTGTGTGAATTATGTAAATATTACTAGCATTTTGCTGGCGATTAGAATATTTTCAGTGAGTATTTTAAGCGAAAATGAGAGTCCCCAGTTTGGCTTACATCATCCTCGTCTTTTTTCTCGCGAGTATCTGGCAGCCAGACGACCAGCAACAAATACAGTCAAACAGGAAATAGGTCTATCACAAAGAAATCTATTATGAGCTCCTGCTATATTTGAAGATATCTTCGCCGGTCGTTTCTCCTTTTTTTACCGGTCGATGTTGACTCGACCAGGTCCGGGAGCACGTTATCAAAGAACAGAAGCAGGTTCATAAAAAGCGAACCTTGAGAAGTACGAAAGCCTTAACCCTTATACGATCGTGCTGACGAATTGACACAATTTCCTCATACCCTTCTTTTTTTTATCGCAAACACAAAAAGAGCAGCAGCATCTGTCTTATTCTGTTACGTGTGAACAATTTTATGCTCCACATATTCACGGGCACGGCGATAGTTGTTACATCTTCATCGATGTGCTGATTTTTGTTCTGATAAACAAGTGACGGCTACAAATGTTGTACATTTTTTTAACGAACTAATAGAAATAGTATTAGTTTATTCTCGTAAACATTGTCTCGTTATCTAATTTCACGTAACAGTAAGAAAAACATTTTTAAAAAATATGTTTCCGTAAATTAGTTAATTAATTTTCGTAAAACTTCATTGATTCATTTATGCAATCATTATCTGACTATTAAACTATGTTATTCTCGTACATTCTTTTTGACAGATTTTATTTGAATATTCCACACAATAATAACTGTAAATGTCATTTAAAATTGATATTCTTTCTCCATTATTTTCGCTCTCCGTAAATTCGCTCGATAAAGGCAAGATACCTGTTCTACTGACATACTAACCAAATACCTGTTTAAAGTGTAACAGAGTCAAAGGCTAATCCCTGTGCACACGAAACGCGCTAGTTGTGTAAATATTGAAGCCTCTGACCGGTAATGTACATTCCCAGCAGTGTCAGCTACCAAATATTTCTATTTGTACGAGAAATCAGTTCAGCAGGTGAGATCAGAACTAAAAATTGATATAACATTACATTTTGATCTTCCCCAATTGAATACGTTGCAGCAGCCTAATATACTTATGGAATTTATTCACAAGAAAACTTGCAACTTTTCAAACTTGACAAATTGAAAGCATCGCCTCAATTAAATTTTCAACTTAATATATTTATGGATGGAATCAATGAATCGATCAAATTGATTGGATCAAACGTTAAGATGATCCATTTCGAATAAAAAATGATGTTTTCTCATTAAATTTCGTAGATATGAAATTGATATAATGCCTCGGACAATACTTAAATGTTTAGTAATTGATTAGATACCGACATATCCAACAATGTAAACAATATTTTAAATAATAGTACAGCAATTTTTAACAACGCCTCAGAGGCGCCACTCGAGTGCTAATGATAAAACAGCGGAATCATTTTTCAAAACTTACTGTATTCTCGTTTGATATTTTACGCTTTTCTATTAAATATGGCCGAGTGTTTCTTTCTTTTGCACAGTACATAGTTTATTTAGTATAATATCATAACATATAATAATTTACAGACCCAATCATTTCGTTGAAGTTAATGTAGTAATTTGCAAAATTGCTTTTAAGTAACAATTTATCGAACCAGTGCATCGATAGCATTAATATATTTGTTATTAACAACTGTATTTATTATTTTATTACTTTTACTTGTTTTTACCTTCATTTCAGAATTGTATTTAGTATTCAGAATGTTTCGCTGAAACAATGGATCCATTTCGTATTATCTCATTTTAATAGAGAGCGACATGTGCAGTTCCCGAACTCCCCAATTGAATGGAGCACGCACCGCATCCACGAAACCGTCTGCGAAACAATTCGAGCTGGTCCACAAGTGGAAGGGGCAGAGTTCTATACGTGTTTCACCGGTCTGGTGTTCGCCCAAGGGTCTCTCCTCTTCCACTATATCCGCTAGATCTCTCCACACGCACATGTCCAGGCACACCGAATCAGTTGTAATCGCACTACCACAACACGTGACTGGTTGCGGTTAGCATACACACGTACACGTACACACACACTGACGCGTGCAGCGACGCACGAAAGTTCTGGTGTTACGCGTTGGATAGGTCGGGGCAGCAGCGTGACGAATGAATCGATGCACGTTGGCGGGGCAGGCAACCACTTTTATACGAGCGAACCCTTTTCGTCCTGGCACGGTCTGGCCGATCTTTCGAGCGGACCCGACGCCATTACCTTCTCGGAAATAACTTATGCTCTTACTTTCTACGTTTACATTCAATCTGTCGAGAAACTCCCCGTGCACCCTTCACGGTGGAGTAACTTTTGCCAAAGTGGAAAAGAGTTTCGAAATTCCTCAAGAAGGTAGAAAGAGCAGTTCGAAATTTCGTTGCCAGGTATTACGAAAGGAATATTCATTTTTTATCCTGTGATGAGAATTTAAGAGACGCTTATCGAGTTTCATTTTTCAAGTTAATTCTTCTTATTTGTATAAAGTTTGAAGAGAATTCGACGAGGTGCTACGCAACGATCTAACACAACTGAAATATTCAGCAAGACTTTGCTTTTAATCTTGCAAGTTCGACATTTTGGAAAACAAAAATTGGAAGTGTTGAAACTTTGAAGGATTACAAAACTTCTTGCTCGGGTTTTGAACATTGGCATGATCTACATCTGCGGAATTCGCTCCCGATGCAACTTTGGAGGCGATACTAAAACTGGGGGTTCAGAGAGCTCGACATCTGAAAGTCAAAAATATTTCAACGTTATCTGTAAGATGTGATAGCGCGTCGCCGTCTGCATTGTTTGTAGCGATGGTTCGTGCGACGATCTTGGCAACAATGTGGACAGTTACTGAATCCAGTTTTTCTCCCTTTCTCGCCGATGATCGGCTCGAGAGGTTTCGCAATTTCCTGTTGTGAACATCGCTACAGAATCGAAAGTAAACGGAATTGTATTTAGAAAGGATCGACTCATCTTCTGACTCTTTATAAAAATTTCCAGTTTTATAAATTATTTAGATGAAGAGTGGCAATGCAACTCCTTCCGAGACTGAAAGATTTTTTTATAATAACGATACAATATCATGTCTGATACGAGATGAAAATTCTGAACAGAGTCTAATAAATATGTATGCTACTAATTTCCTTTAAACCGAAATAAAATTCTACTTTGGTTTTGTTGATGCACGGCTATTGGAGAATATACAAGCATACAATAGATATAAAATTTCTACTTTTTCAGGAAATTATGCGGACTACAGAAAAATTCTAATCGCTAAAACCATATAATAAATTGTAGGGTAAGAGGTTCATTGTTTTACAAATTTAATACCGTTCGTTCGTTTTCCTCTATGTATGCGCGTAGAGTGCAATATAATTATCCATGAAATGGGACCATTATACCCGCGAGCTGCACAGAGTAGTCAAGAGAAAGCCCTTAGGTGGAGAACATAATACTTGGACGCAATACATATCTGAACAAAATGTTATCGTACGAGAAAGTCAAGTAATACGCTGCAGGATTAGATAGGTCGGTGAGATAATATCAAGTTATGTAGTGACAAAATATTTTTGTTTCGAATTATTATTTTACGAAACTTTTATCGATACAGCTGCGACATTTTTCTCATTAGAATGACATCGAACACGGTACAATTTGGATCACATTTATTTGTTCAATTCATGATTCAATGGAACCTCGATTATGCGAACTGCTGATATCTGAATTCTCTATTATTGGATCTGATTATTCCATCTAAAGTGATTCATTTACAATACGATTCATTATACAAATCAGCAAACATTAAGTAGTACAGTAGGACCTCGATTAACCGTGTTGATCGGGAGACAAATAGAGGGACTTAATTAAAATGTATATTACATTCCAAACTAAATTTTTTATTTTTGAACAATTATTTCACTTCATAATATAATCATGTTCAAACAAATATTTTTCTATAATCAGCGTCCGGTTAGTTGAGGTCCCACTATAATTAGTTCGGATAATCGAAGTTCTACTGTATCGTTAATTACACGTGCAAATATGATCCAAATTGTGTAGTGCGTGGTATCATTCCAATCAGGAAAATGTCACAAATATGTTGCCGAGAGGTTCTTTAAAATATGATTAAAAACAAAAATGTTTTTCACTGGGTTAGCATTGTCGCACCGGCACGTCGATGTATTATTTACTCGCAATCCTTATCTACGTGCGATGCCAGCGGCGAGAGATCAAGGATTAGCGTCTGTACGTGCACGATATAGGTGACATTTGGTTCCCGAAGTTTTCACATATATCGAGACATTACTATACCACGTGACACTCATTTCACAGGCTCTAGAGCATTTTGGCGGATAAGTCGAAAGACGCAATACCAGGCACGTGAAAC
This sequence comes from Lasioglossum villosulum, assembly GCA_963971365.1. Lineage (NCBI taxonomy): Eukaryota > Metazoa > Arthropoda > Insecta > Hymenoptera > Halictidae > Lasioglossum > Lasioglossum villosulum. Next base: position 26,138,479 of record OZ020502.1, read on the forward strand.
AGTTGCGTTCGGTGTCAATGTATTTTGCGCGTACGAAGAGGAACATGCACTGTGTAGTCGTTTAATTGGCACGGTTGACCGTGGCCCAGTTTTAACTATGACGATCGTTTGAAACGACGTTTGAACAATATCAACCTTCGGGAGATAATGCGTTCACTTGTCGGGAGTCCTGCCATTAACCAAGTTCCTATCTTCTTTTAAGAACATCGGGGACTAAATGAAAAACTTATTACTGAATTTAGGAGAAACTATATAATAATTTAGGAGACTATACTATACTAACTGATGCGACAATTATTTGGTAAATAGTCCTTACGACAATTTTATTCGACTACGTATTATGTGTTTGGAATGAAATCAAAATAATTTCAATTATCTCTTGTCTACGTAACACAATTTTCAAATTTTCATTAAAGACTCGAGAGATCTTTACTGTTTTATTCGCAATTCCGACTAAATGGAATATTTCCAAAATTTTCATTGCACGTCATCAACTAAACTAAGCGTTCCAGCTTTACAGGAAAGTTGAAGTCGTCTGTTCCATTTATAAACAAACTGTTCTGGTTTATTTATCAATTTTTTGAACTAAATTTTTGAAGGTACTTCTTTTAGACACGTTAATCGTCCCATAGTTCCCAATACAGCAGCTGTTCATTGAATTAATTCGTTAAACCTTGAATAATTGAGCGACGACTCTAATACTTTGGGTCAAAACAGACTCAACAGGCTGCAAATGTTCATACAATTTTGTAGACGAATTTTAAGAAAGTGGTACGAAATAAACTCACATTTCCATTGGCAAAAGCATTTGTAGATCCAGAATGAAAAACAATGATACCGAATTTCGTCTAATTTGAAATTCGATCAATGCGATCAATCGCTGCATGCTTTTGTTTCGTAATTCTTTTATCGTATCATAACCTCATTCAGTGACCATTCGAACTGTAAATCATTGAAAAGCTCCGAATTTTGCGATTAATTTGATAGAAAATAATCGTGCTTAAAAAATCTATAATATACAGGGTGTTCGACTACAGGTGGGAGAAATTTTAGGGGGTGGTTCTTGACGATAATATAAGACGAAAATGAAAAATAAAAAAATTGCGATTCCGGCTTCGTTAATTAGCCATTAAAAATTAAAAATCACCAACAGAGGTGTATGTTGCGTACGTCATAGAAGCGCGTGACAGTCACGTATCAAGTGATAGATGCATGCATACCTTGGTTCTCATTTGGGGCCCCAGCGAGTTGAAAAGTCGAAAACGTTGCCGCATTTTAGGATTTTTAATTGTTGATACCTAATTAACGAAGCCAGAATCGCAATTTTTAACTTCCCGATTCATAGGGAAGTTACTGTAATTACCCCGAAAATCGAAAATCGATTTTTTAGCAGATCTTCACGTTTCATGGTTATTGAAGTCATTTTAGACTATTTTTATCAAATTGTTAGTGTGTGTGTGTGTGTGTGTGTGTGTGTGTGCGAGCGTATGGCCGTTTTTATGTTATCAAATTTTTCGTTAACGTTTTCTGAAAAAGTAACAATGCGATCAGAATGATGAATGATGCAATCGATGTGCCCCGTCGTAACTTAGAGCTGATTAGATTTTGGTCCATATTGGTCAAGTAGTTTTTTAGATTTTTTTAGTTTTTTTCGAAAGAAGTTCATTCAAGAATGCAATTTATACGAGAGGATGGAAATTTTCCACCGAATAAACAAATGTAATTATATATATTTCATTTTTATTTAAAAAAAATTTTTTTTTAATTACAAACCATTAAGAGCTGTATGCGCCACTAGCAATGCGTACCACTAACCCTTTCGCAAGAGCAGTCCTACCCGCGAGCTCGCGAAGCGAGCGAGCAACAATAACCAGCTAGTTTATTCTTCATTTTCGTCTTATATTATCGTCAAGAATCCCCCCTAAAATTTCTCCCACCTGTAGTCGAACACCCTGTATAAACGACTTCCATTGAAAAAATGTGGAGGTTGCGAACTCGGTTGCCAACCGTACAAATTTATTAACCAATTTTCCTCTGTGGTGTTGCGGGGGAACTTTTAAGCGAACAGCTTTGAACGCGACCGGGGTGTATTGTTCATCCGAAAGACGCTAGCGTTCGATGGTCGGTTTGCTTTCGCTTTCACTCGTTTCTCCCATTTCATGGAGACACGTGGAATCCATGACCGTCGCTGTTCCATCCCCGTCATCGTCCGCTCGTTCTGGAGCGCCCTCCAGTTCGCGCGAAGGACTCAAGACTTTCGACCCGCCACGCCACCACGAAGAAGGGGTTGATGTGGCGCGGCGTTTCGAACGAAACGGGAAAGGGACCTCGGGATCGATACCGTACGATGTACCCGGTCGTCGGTTGCCTACCCTCCCGCGACTCTGCCCCTTGGCCTCGGACACGTTCAAGGTCGCAGGACGAAACAAAGTTAGGCGAACATTGCACACGCGCAGGCCCGCTGCTCTCCCTCTTTCTCGTTCCACCACCTCCCTCTCGAAGATGGATCCGATGCTACGAGTCGGGAATACTCGTTGCTAAGCGAGCTCCCCTGTGAACCCGGCTGTTGGGGTATTTCAGAGGCTGGGTGCGCGCCACGGACGCTTGGCGAATGTCTGAATCAGGAACCAGCATGGTTCCGATGCCGGTGTTGTTCCAGCCAACCTACTGGGTTGTCCCGACAGTTCCTGATTTTTAAAGATAACCGGCACATTTTAATACACGGTCTCGTAACTGATTCGTAATCGAATTCAGTTTCTCTGCCAAGCTAGTCGTATACGAAATGTATCGTTTTTAATCATTTGCACTCGGAGCTAGTTTAACTGGAAAACTGAACATTTCTTCCAATATAAAACGTTACGGATATGAAATTTTATCTTATTTTAACCCTCCCGTATTAAAATTACACATTTCTTCTGACATTGATATACATATCGATGTATTATTTTCTTCTATTTTTGTGTGATCTTCTTTTTTGTGATATTACTTTCTTCTATTTTTTTGTGTTCATATCATAATTATACTTTCTTCTATTTTTTTGTGTTCATAATTATTATGCCGTGTTAGCGGCTTAATTCAATTCATGTACTTGGCGTAACGTTTTTACTTTTTTGAAGTTTTGGTTGTGATACATATAGACTGTGGATTTTATGCGTGTAAGACGAAAACGATTACGTCCAGTTTAATGCAGTGGACATATTAAAAATGTTTAAGGACATTAATGTATGCATTAGTTTCAGCTTAATAGGATAATTGAAAGAAGAATACAATTTTGATTTGGCTTGGCATTGATAGAATATGAAATAATATGCAAATAATAAAGTAAATTTTTAATAGATCGAACGTGTATTTGGCAATTTATTCAAATTTGTCCATTGTTTTGCACGTTCTATATTAACGCAGTCCCTTACCTATTAAAAATCATCCCGACTGTGTAAAATTGATTTACGTCAACTCATCAATTCAGCCGATCTAACTCAATTACGTTGTACGTCGCGTTTAATTTACTTTGAAGCGAAGCAGTCATTCAATCTTTCGTGCATCCCTGTTATTTCGTATCGCTGTGCATTCTCCTTTGCTTAAGCGAAATCCGCTTTAACCGAATAATGGTCGTTAACTTGGTTGATGGAAATGCATGTATATTCGGTGGATCGTAACCGTGTTATCGCATATTCAGTTACTAACTAACTATGTAATGGACCGAAAACTAGTTGATCGGTTAGCCTATAAACGCAACCCGATAGAACCGATTAAACCATTAGAAGAATTCCATTTCGCCATCCTTTACCTTCGTCCACTATCTTACACTCCGCACAATTTGAAAGCAGTAATCTAGGGCAGTGTTCGGAACAAAGGATGTGAATATTAATATCATCTGAATAAAAATGAGTAAAAGTATGTTACTTTAATCTCGTCACGTTGTGACAAGTTTACAAAATGTCCACAGTATGTACTAAGCTTGGATGGTATTGTAAAATGAATTTTATTAAGATTGACATTCTACTATGCGCTTATTTCGTCTCGAAGACGGTAAACGAAATTCGAACGAAAATTTCGCCTGAACTCTTTTTTGATGTACTCATATTCTTTTATATACATTATTTAGATATTAAATTAGAGAACGATTAACTCAAATAAATTAAAACTATGTTGAAACATTTAGGTCGAGTTAGATTCAACATACTGCTGTACTATTATTCACAATATTGTTTACATTATTAAATATATTAGTATCTAATCAATTACTACACATTTAAGTATTGTATGAAATTGTATTATACTGTATTGTATTATATACATTTAAGTATTGTTTATGATTGTATTATATGCAAAAAGAAAATGTTTGTATTGATTGCAGGATTCAGAAGCCAAATAAAAATTGTATTCTTCTTTTAATTATCCTATTAAGCTGAAACTAATGCATACATTAATGTACTTAAACATTTTTAATATGCCCACTGCATTAAATTGGACGTAATCGTTTTCGTCATACACGCATAAAATCCACGGTCTATATGGATACCAATGTCATAAGAAATGTGTAATTTTAATATGATGGGGTTAAAATAAGATAAAATTTCAATGTCGTTCATTGTTGGTTTTGCAGGTGTTCGGATATTAAAGGGATCAGCGCGAAAATAAATCGAAAGATGTAGCGTCTTCATTTTCTCGTCTATTTACGGACAAAGTGGATTCGCCGAGGAAGGAGCCGCATTTACCGCCTTGAAATAATGAATCAACGAATTGGCAAATGTCGAGTGGTTCCCGCTCGGAGAGCAAAGGCGGCACGGCAGAGAGCGTGCAGCAGCAGCGTCGGGTGGTGTTGGCGGTTGCGTTGTAGGCTGTTTTCGTGGTCCTCGCCAACGTTGTCTGCAGCGTCGTGATCCGCGTCCTGCCTCACTGCGAGCCTGCGTGAGCATTCGAATTCGGAGCCCCGGTCAACAGCCCCGAATTCGCCCCTCTATTCCCCCGGCACCCCTCTACAACTACGTTCTCTCGAGCGACTCCCACCCCTTGCGCGTTACTACGAAACCCGAATCCCTTTTGCCGCGGTTCTGCGTCCCCCCGTAACGTCCCCTCGTTGCAGTTCCTCTTCCCCCCTTAACGCCCCCTCGCCACCGGTGGTTCCTTTGCTACCATTACATGCACGACTCTCCTGCATCTTCTTTCCTGCCCCGTTCCGCCCGGTTCCCTCCGTACCGTCTCCTTTCCTCTTTCTCTCCGACCCGCCGAGCCAACAGAGAATCGTAAATCATCACGCCCCCCCTTTCCTCCGCGACACACCGCGCGTCCAATCGACTAGACTTTGTCCTCTCTTTCTTCCGTCCTCGTTCGCAGCGATCCCGTTCCTTCTCCAACTCGTTCGAACGACTCTCCGACCGGCACACTGTCATTTTGTTTCATTATTTCTTAATCGAGCGGCTCGTTCCTTTCGATTGCTCTTTTTCTTTCCCCTCTAGGCGTACGTGTTACGCATGATCCTTATGCTTAACCCCCTTTGGGCGTGGCTCTCGGTTACCCACGCGCCGTCGTCGTCGTCCTACGACAGGGTCGCTTCTTTCGCGCGGACACCGAAACCGCCAGGTGTTACGATCTTGGCCGCCAAGCCGCGTCGCGTCCCGTCGCGTCGGTCATGATCAAGGATTTGGCGGACCTCCACTTGGACTCGGTCGCGACCATTTTTACGCTCGCCAAGCCGGACCATGGCTATTCGAGGCGCGATTCTATACGTTCGTGGCAATTTTCCGGTATTTTCATACATTCCGCAACGCTCGACGGTAAACAAGATTCTAATTATTCCCGGATGAGACGACTTCGGTACCCTAAATTGGGAAGGTTAGGGTCTGCGAGCTGGGAGTACTGTAGTGTCTCGGGAAATGTACCGATGCAGTGATAGTTTGTATACTCTTCCTTGGTTGCACAATATGTACTAATTCAGACAGAAGATTTTGTTTGCTTTCAATTATTTAAGGACTGAGGAACTCGTTTCTGCTCCACCTTGAACTTTTCCAACCATATTCATTACCAGACTGCGGATTTTATGACAAAAATGAGTAGGTGTATAATTCGAAATAGATATTTAAAAAATTTAAACAAACCATTATATTATTCTCAACCTAATAAACGTAATAGGAAAGAAAATGAATTCACTCGAATTTGTTGCTATTCAGGTAGGAAATTTTAATTTTCCATAAAAGTCCGCAGTCTGTTTATTAAACAAACGCTTGAAGAACACTCAGTTTCATACTTCATTTTTCCACTGATTTTCATTCAATCTACACACTTACATTGCTATATGTTACCCTTGTCCGTTTCCTATTATAGAACATGCTTCAATTATATGGAAAAGCTTTAATTACGAAATCATTCTCGAGAGAGTGCAGCATCAATTTCGCAGGTTCTGTTTATATAAGCAAAACAATCCTATGTCAATCTTTGACCACGATTAATTAGCATATTAATGACTTTATTTTGAATTTAATTAACAATCATATCGATTGCCCCTCTTCCCTTATGCAAACTAATTTCTACGTATCTGAACCTCTATTTAAATCTACAGCAGGATTTCAGATACTTAAATCAAGACCTACATATGAATTAAATAATCCTATAAATTGCATTATTGCAGACTTCTAACACTGTATGTAATAGTATCGATTTTTTTAGTAGGTCTTTACACACATTTAAAAGACAACATGTACCTCTTGCAATATCAATTCTTGTGCATGTCCCTTCTTCGTTATTTTACGTTAAGTTTCTTTTCTATTGTAAACATTTATGAAAGAGGGCTTCGGTTCGTTTATAATAAATAATAATAATTATGTTTTTGTGATTGTTTAAGTCACGATACAGTGGAACATCAGTCTTCTGTTGCTTCACGATTCACATTCAACATTATCGTTCTGGATAAAACTCCGTGATCTGATTATTAAATTGTTTTACTGTTAATTCTTTGAGATTATTAATTTTCACAGCACATTCGGAAAACATAACTTTGTAACAAATAGACTGCGGATCTCTATGCAAAATAAAAATTGTCCACATAGATTACAAGAAACAGAAACTACACTGAACGTTATTTCTTCCCTGAACAATTTTAATAGAAATCATATATCGACATCTTTAATTTGAAAAATTTTGTAACAATTTTTAATTTCATCTACACCCAATTTCGCGATAAATGCATAATGATCCTCAGTCTAGTAATATTGAATATTTTTTAACAAAAATGTAATGGGACACCCTGTACACTGAACGCCACTGTAACGCGAAAATATATTTATAATGAAGTTTCACAGTTCTGGAGAAACAAAATTCCCGAACATTTATTGCATCGTGAGTTTCGTGAACGATGACAGAATTGCTCGCGCACTTCGTGCGATTTATTCGTTATGGAATGCTGCAAGAATTATACGTAACAATCGTATTAGCAGAAATACATATCGGCCTGTCGCCGTTGACGTGGGCGATCGGAGGTTTGCGAATAAGTTTATTTAGAACGAAATCCATGTCCATTGAAAAATAATAAATTCCCCGTTGAAATGCGCGAGGTAAAATTAAATGGCGAGCAATCCACGACGAGTATTTCAATACGAGAGACGTTAAATATAACCCAGGACCAGCGGAGTCTCGTGAAATTCGCTCTCGAATCGCCCCTGCCTTGAAATCCAGCCAGACAGAGGGTTGGGTGGAGCCGGGTAACGCACGAACGTGAATTTCACGAGCTCGGTTCTCTCCCCTTTTCCCTTCGCCCGGCGGGATTTCAGGACGAAGTGGGAACGACGACAATGTTGCGAAGGTCACCTTCCTCTACCACCCTTACGCAGCTTGAAGAAGGGTGGTCATGGTCGAGCGCAGTCTCAAGCGGAGAGAGAGCGACGGAAGCGGATGAGTAACCAAGATAAGAAGCGTGAGGAATATTCTCTGGCACGCTTTTGTGCAACTTCTAAAATGTAAAAGGTTTGTGCGTATTCTGCGTGGGACGCGCACACCAGGATTATGAAACGAAGTCGTACCTCGCTGCTGAAGAGTCACGCCGCACGCAGAGATAAATTGAAAATCATTCTGGTAGAGTCGAAACGGAGCGAAAAACAATTCTGAATATTTTTCCAATGGTTCTATTTGAAACACGAGCTATGGAACTTTTTTTAAATATGTTCTAACAGAAACGTTCTTGAAAATATTAATTTTGGAACAGAAACAACAGGAACACGTTTGTTCATCGATATTGAAAGAGTTCTCAATCATTGGTACAAATAAGAAATAATATTTCAGGTGAACGTAGAATATTCTAAAATATTGGAAATATTTTTTCGGAATGCGAAATTCTACATCAAAGGTGATAGTGAAACCATATAATGATCTTACTGGAATAATTAAATTGTTTGTTTGCAACTTCAAGAATTATTCTTGCCAGTACTTTTGTACTCGAAAGGTTAAATCTGAGACACGAAGACAATGCAATTGTCTGCATTTGTTCCAAATCATTTCAGTTTTATCTAGCTATTAACTTTCCAGTTTCGTTCGATTAACTATTGAATTTTAATTAATTAAAAATCATCGGGGTTTATCGAACACGAATTTTCCCCTAACACTAAACCTTCGAGGGGTCAAATGACCCATTTTAGATTTCTGATTTGAGAATTATTAAAATTGTATACGTGTTCTCATGGGAATTTATTGAATATATTTTTTGACACCAGTATATATTACAGTAAAAATTACACAAAATATAAATAACTTAATCTTTTTATTTTTATAGTACCATACACATCAGTCACTTTTGATGGTCGGCAGGTTTTGCGTTAATTCGATTATGTTGGTGTAGATATTTTGTGACTCGGCAACGAACGTGTTTAAACTTTTTGAAGCTGTCACTTCGACGAGTCTGTTAGTTCTAGCGTGAAAGGACATTGTGGTTTCTCGCTGCGAGTGACATGAACAGAAAAGAAATTTCGAATGCTGTTGGATATTCGATGTGTGCCCAGAGTTGCGAACATATGTTTCGCGAAACGGCAACTTCAACGAAGCGTGGCACGTGGAGGCTTGCATTTCCAGAAGACGAACGGGACATTACCGCGTAATGTTAATCGAGTACAAATAACACAGGTGAAGGAGACGTCAACGCGTCGTGACTTTCGCTCGAGCAAAGTTTACCCGTGCAACAATGGACGTTTCAGTAAAATTCAATTGAACGACGCGAAAGGTCGGACGGCGTTGCGTTGGGGTGGTCTGACTACGTACCGGGTGTTTCCACTTGGCTTTGCGTTATTAAACAGGGCAGCGCGGGGCACTAGGGAAAGCGGATATTTTATTAAAAAGCAAAGCTGCTGGTTATATCAAGCGATGGCGTATTACATGGATTTTGCTCTTACAGAGCGTGGCACTTTACGGTGAACTCGTTGCCTCGAGATTGCATGACGTTGTTTATTATTGTACCAGCTCGTTGTTTTAAGCAGACTGGGGATCTTTGTGCACTATAAATGCTTTTTAAATCAACTGTCAGAAGTTAATAACAATGTCCTCTCTCGTTTCATAATTTTAATAAATTGAAGAAAATGTAACAATATTCCTGAGCGTATCGGTACAATTTTCATCATTTTTGTCAACTATTACATAAAATTCGAAAGTCAAATTGGAGTTCTTGAAACATATAATAATTTGGTATAATGTAGATCCTGTATCAAGTAAGAACTGAATTTATAATTGTGGATCGATGTCGTGACTTCTTTTGAATTTGTACACAAAATTTTATCAGACATTCGTTATTAATATATTAATAATTGATTTACACGTATGAATTTTCTTAATCATTTTTGTCCACGAACCACGTGGCAATGTTTATCGAATCAGAAGAAAACATTATCGATGGGTAATTCTAAGAGGTACTATTTTTAAGAACTTGGATATTTGACATTAAATAGGGGTTAGGATGTTTTATTATCGACGAATAGAAGCAAGAATGTCTAAAATAAAATGCATATTGTATAAAATATTTTATCGTATTGAAATGATTAAAAAATGGGCACGTAAATTTTTAATTCAATAACAGTGTAGATTTACAATGTAGTAGTAATTGTAAAAAATTATATACTCGTGTATTATTTTCGAAGCAAAAGACGTTTGCCGAATAATCAGAAAACCGTGAAAGTAGACGCCCATGATTGCGAGAAAGAGATTTAGGCGAATTTCGATGGTGGTTTTCTTTTCGGTTGTTAACGAGCCGAGGTAGCAAATTGTATGCTAAATTTGCTGAAATTGTTGCCGAAAACTCCTCCGCCGTATTTTTGGAGAGAAGCGCGTATTTTTGGCAGCCGTGTCAAGTTGGAAATTGCTATACTTATGTCAGCCGTCTATTGTGCGTAACGACCGAGTTCCCTTCAATAGTTCGAACGAACATGGTAATAATGCCAAATGGGCATAACGATTTTCTCCTACATCCTGTCTAGGTGAGCGTCTGATTCTTCATTTTTAATTCGTTCGCAGAACACGCGTTCGTCCTCCCACGCACTTTGCACACAAAGAATTCATTTTTCATCAAAACAGCATTTTTTTATGAACATACAGTCTGCAACAATTGCAAAGCGTAGGAGTTGCATAAAAATGTCTTTCTTCCTTTCACTACTTCAATCAGTTGAAAATAATATAAATTCTTTTAATCTTCGTACTGTGTTCCACTTTATCCACTCATTTTTGTCGGAAATTCATAAAATTGTTAACAAAGTCACCAATCAAGGTCCTATATTAACTCTAACACACGTCAGTTGGAAAATCAATGTATTTTTTACTTACATACTTCTAAGATATGCCGGTAAAATACACGATGAATAAAATTACCAAAATATTAGGTGTACGAATTAATTCGTACAGCTTCCTCACTTAATCAGACCATTACTTTTATGTATTTATTTCTATTGTAGATTAATGTTTCATTCAATCTTTCAACCAGCATTTGAGTCATATTTCGCAATCTATTGATCGCAATCTATTCAATTGGATTTTGATATGTTGTACGAGATACCAGAAGATCACAAATGTACAGTAACGTTTTAAAAAACCCTCAAGGTTTATGTTTCATATGGACGACTTAAAAATTCTGTAAATCTTTCGTGTGTTAGTCGGTATACTAGCAGGATCTACGCGCGTAGCGCTCGAAGCAACTGATATGAGTCTATCTTTTGCTTCAGTTGCAGTACATCTCTGACTCATTACGAGACGTGGCTTGATTAAAAATTATCGGGACATATACACGCGGAAATTCGGCGCGAAAGGGCGGAAAGGAACGGTCGGAAGTCCGTATCCGCTTCTACACATCGACGAAAATTCTATTCGGCTCACGTGTCGTGTCTTTACGAGACGCAAGATGAGCGCCGCCATTTTCGCCGGTACAAAGTTCGTCGGTCAGTCGGCGTCCATTATCGGTTTGCAAATCGAATGCAACACATGGTTTTTTCCTCGTCGACGATTGCGTAATCCGGGACTGAAAATTACGCGAACTGTTTCCACAAAAATCGATCGATTTCTACAAACCTTGAGCAAAGAAAGTTTACCTGAACCCAACACTATTATACAACAACTTTATACATCGTATTAGGTGTACAAATTAATTCGTGTCACTCCCAACGAATAAATTATTATTTTATTTCGTAAGTATTTTATCCATTATATTGGAGAATGTTTAATTGTACGATAATGTAAATATATATATAAGTGATGAAAACAGAAGAATGCATTTTAGTTGTTTGTAAATAATCAGTCAATCTATGAAGAAAGAGTATAAATTAATACGTACAGTTAATATTAATTTAGACTGCGGAATTTTATGCAAAATAAAAGCTGTCTAATAATTTCTAGAGTTGAAGAAAATACTAAGTATTTTATAATTCTTCAAAATTCATATAAAATATGATATAAAATAACAAGATTAAAACATTCTATGAAGCAGTTGCGCAGTAAATGAATCCAGAATTAAACTTACTTCCTTAGCACTTGCGTTTTTTTATTTGTTTCAATGTTTCTTTAGTGAAAGTGTTCGTTGCCTATTCTTCTTTACAGTTTTTGTTATTTTATAAAATATAATCATTTTTAAAGAATTGCAGTTTTAGAACCAAATGGTAGATACAGTAGGACCTCGTTTAACCGGATCCCGATTATGAAGAAATATGCGTTTAAATATAATTATATTATGAAAGGAAATAAATGTTCAAAAATAAAAAATTTATTTCGGAATATAATGTACATTTTAATTATGTCCCTCCTCGGGTCTCGATTATCCATCGGGCTTTAATTTATCCGGGCTGATTATCTCTCCCGATCAAGCCGGTTAATGGAGGTCCTACTGTAGAATACGTAAAAAGAATTTAATGTACAGGGTGTCCCAAAAACGTACTTCCTCGAAAGGAGTGATTCTCGAGATCGTTCGAAGTGACTTTTTTGTGAAAACATTCTCCGCGACTTTGTTAAGGAGTTATTAACCAATCAGAGGTCTCGGCACGCCCCGATGGGCGTGGCGTTGTCATTGACCGAACCAGTCCCACCTTCTTCGTTAATAGCTCCTTAATATTCTCGCAAAGGAAAAAGTTAATTCAAATTACCTCGAGAACCGTCCCTTTCAAGGAAGCACAAAAATTTTCAGGACACTCTCTAGATTGCTGACTAGCAATGGCTCCGTAATGAAGATAATATTGCATTCGGCAAACGAGTGTTCAGATTCGAGAGGTGCCATTATCGTTGCATGCTTGGCCAGCATGAGTTCGAGACCCGAAAGTAAAATGTACATTTTAGTGACATCACGTGATCCGCCGCAGCACCTGCCACGCGTGCAGACTGGCTCTTAAAGCTACTTATCGGCCGATTAATGTTTATCTCGAACCGCATCTGACATGATTTGTTTTTTGCTCCCGGTGTGCATCGCGTGCGCCGAGAGTCACTTTGATTTCCTTTTCTCTGCCGCAACTATTAAAAACACTTATCTTTCCCCGATCGGCGCGTCACGTGTTAGCGTGTTTTCATTCAGGGAAAATGTACACAAACGCGCGCATTGGCCGGGCTTTGCAGTTCGAACGCGCGCTTCGTACTAGCAAAAAGAGAACACTGATCGATAGAATGAAAAAAATAACGTCAGTGGAAACGGCCTATCGTGGGAACAGAGGATCGACGCACACGATGACACAAAACTTTCATACCTCCGTTGTGTCGCGAGAGAAAACGCATGGCCGTTCCCTTTACATCTACTTTCCAGGCGTCTGTCACCTATTGAAATTGACATTTCAACTTCTGCGGTTTACGTAACGCGCAGTCTTTTCGAAACAGCGGAATGGAATTCAACAGGCGAGATCGACAGTCCGATACAGATTTATTCCGTTTAGTTTTGTTGATTCGTCAAGATCATTTGTGTACATTATTGTTACAGTCGACACTAACCGTAGCATGACCGGCAAATTAAAAAATTATAATCTTCTTTTAATTACCATATTAAGCTGAAACTAATAGATTGATGTCCTCAAATAATGCATAAAATCATAAAATCATAAATGCATAAAATCCGCAGTCTATTAATTATTGAAATTATCACCACGATTCCATTAGACATCAATCAATAAATTCTTCGTTCGAGCACATGTACTTATAACAATTGCGAGAGATCTCGATAAATTCGGACTTTTAATTGTTATAATACACAGCCTTCCGTTAAGACGTGTAGTTTTAAATTATAAAAACCGCTGTTTCTTCTTCAATTAACAATTTGTTTACAATGTTATAATTTCCTGCTATTTTACTTAATGGATGACTCTGTATACCAGTCACATTTTATTTTGTTAGCGTTAACATTAAACCTACCGACCATAAAAACTGATGTGTATAGTATTATAAAATTAACAAGATTAAATTTATTTATATTTTGTGTAATTTTTACTTTAATATATACTGGAGTCAACAAATATATTCAATAAATTCCCATGAAAACGCATTTACAATTTCAATAATTGTCAATTCGTGTTCTATAAAGCCCGATGATTTTACTTAATTTCAATGATACGTAATTATTGAAAGATTTGGACAACTCTAAAAAATCATGGATGATGGTAATTAAGAGATCTCGCATGAATATTGAATAACCGATATTTCCATTCTCTTAATTCCAGATCGATCTACATGTATTAATCACTCAAGGAGACGACTAATGATACCACCAATTAATACAATCACTTAGAAGTACATTAATAATTACTCAACACAGTTACGAACCCGAGAATACTTCATACTCCAACTATTAATAGCTATAAACGGAGGATAGAAGATATTAGTTTCATTAATAGCCACAAACGGAGGATAAATGTAAGAGGAAAACTATCGAAGAGATTATAATTACCGTTGTAAATAATTGCAATTATCATTCCAATAAGATCAAGGTACTTTTTTTAATGTTAAACGTACCAGACGCAAAATGTGTTTAGTCATTTGCAAACACTAGAATGGTGTCTTTTAAAATGACAACATTGACTTAATTCTGATCCTTTATTTTTTATTTGATGCTTGGATAAAGAAACATATTCAATTATTTTTCATAAATGCTTTTCCATGGTCTCTTTCAATTTGTGTGCAAAAATTTATTTATTCTGAATAAACATTTAATGTCGCATAAAGTACGAGGTTATCAACATCAATCTAAGAAGACATTAAGAGTAGACAGATACATGTACGTTGGTCCGTTTCCATTTGGCTGTCAGATTCTATAGACCACGATCGCTGTCGTCAAGGATGTTCATAATAAGAAGTGATTCCAATTTGTGTTTCGCACGAACCGCGCCATACTTCGTTTACTTAAATATCGAGTTTACTTAAAAATCATCGCATTGGAAGGGTGGATGGTTTTCCACAATGCGGATCTGAGATGATCACTTCCGATTTACATTACGGTAACAGGATCTCTTTCGGATAATGCGAGACGTTTTTTACAACTTCTTAAGAAATTCAATCCGTGAGTGAATCTTTAAGATAGTAGACTCGTTCTTCCAGGATTGCAAGGGTGCGCGATTCGCGTTCTTATTTTTCGATAATACAAAAATGGAGTCTTTCCTTAACCCTCATCCGTTCCTCATTTCACGAACTTAATCTGTCCCTCGGTGTCAAATTGACACAATGATAAACAAATCGATAAAATAACAAGACAAACAGTTACTTTTCGCCATTTTTTTCATTCAAATTGATGAGTTAATATTTACATCTCTTCTTTTTGAGGTTATACGGTTCGCATTAAAAACATTAAAGTCACCAAGTTTTGGACAAATTTACTTACAAATAACAGAACATTATAACTTATTGCGGGAAAACTGTGTCAAATTGACACGAGGGGCGGATGAGGGTTAAGCAGAAACACTAGATAAAAGATCGATCTAGGGCGCTATTGCCCTCAAAACTCCTATTTTTTCGTAATTTGCATTACTCGGAAGAATGCAATTGCTTTTCATAGCTACATGCTGCCGAATAATGCAAATTACACATCGTTAACGAAAAAATAGGACTTTTGAGGGCGATAACGCCCTAGATCGAACTCTTACCTAGCGTTTTCGACTAACCAAAAACCCCATTTTTGTATGATCAAGAAATTAGAACGCGAATCCCGCATCCTTGCAATCCTGGAAAATGAGTCTACTCCCTTAACGCTAAAATGTTTTACCTTACAAAAACGACAGAACTGTATTTAAATTCAATATGCTTTTCGATCGAAATGTTAGTAATAAATGTGTGATGGTTTCGGCGCACAGGTCCGAACTGTGTTTACTTGGATTGCGTACAATTTTTATTATAGTATGTGCTGGAATAAAGAAAATTGGAACATTTCCTATGGAAGTAGCTGTATAATTAACTTCCCGATTCATAGGGAAGTTACTGTAATTACCCCGAAAATCGAAAATCGATTTTTTAGCAGATCTTCACGTTTCATGGTTATTGAAGTCATTTTAGACTATTTTTATCAAATTGTTAGTATGTGTGTGTGTGTGTGTGTGTGTGTGTGTGTGTGTGTGTGTGCGTATGGCCGTTTTTATGTTATCAAATTTTTCGTTAACGTTTTCTGAAAAAGTAACAATGCGATCAGAATGATGAATGATGCAATCGATGCGCCCCGTCGTAACTTAGAGCTGATTAGATTTTGGTCCATATCGGTCAAGTAGTTTTTTAGATTTTTTAGTTTTTTTAGTTTTTTTCGAAAGAAGTTCATTCAAGAATGCAATTTATACGAGAGGATGGAAATTTTCCACCGAATAAACAAACGTAATTATATATATTTCATTTTTATGTAAAAAAAATTTTTTTAAATTTAACCCTTTGAACACGAGCGGCGCTGATACGGCGTCCGGCCGATGT
Organism: Lasioglossum villosulum; assembly: GCA_963971365.1. Classification (NCBI taxonomy): domain Eukaryota; kingdom Metazoa; phylum Arthropoda; class Insecta; order Hymenoptera; family Halictidae; genus Lasioglossum; species Lasioglossum villosulum. The sequence goes on from OZ020502.1 coordinate 26,154,847, forward strand.
TAAGTAGCAACTCGAGCGGTGCCGATACGGCGCCCGGCCGGTGTGAAGTGGCAAGGATGCATCTTGGCTATTGTTTTACTAAGTATCACACCAAAACTAATTACAGAGTGTAATATTTATCAAAATTTGTTGTTTTCGACATATAAATGAATAAACTGGTGAAATTTTTTTTTTTTAATTTTTGTAAAATTAAATATTTTTGAAGTATCTGTAAAATGTTCACCTAAGGCCGAAATCGTCTCGAGTTGCTGGTTCGCGCAAGCGAAAACGGCCTCGAGTTCAAAGGGTTAAAAAAAAATTTTTTTTAATTAAAAAAAAATTTTTTTTTTCAATTATGCAACTAATGCTAATGTTACCGCTTACAATAATCGAACTAGCTGGTTATTGTTGCTCGCCCGCTTCGCGAGCTCGCGGGTAGTACTGCTCTTTCGAGAGGGTTAGTGGTACGCATTGCTAGTGGGACATACAGCTATTAATGTTTTTTTACCCCGAAAATCGAAAATCGAATTTTTAACAGATCTTCACGTTTCATGGTCATTGGATTCATTTTAGACTATTTTTATCAAAATGTCGGTGTGTGTGTGTATGTGTGTGTGTGTGTGCGCGCGTGCGCGCGCGTGCGTGTGCGTGTACGTGTGCATGTGCGTGAGTCAAATTTTTCGTTAACATTTTCTGAAAAAGTAACAATGCGATCAGAATGATGAATGATGCAATGGATGTGTCTCGTCGTAACTTAGAGCTGATTAGATTTTGGTCCATATTGGTCAAGCAGCTTTTTAGATTTTTTAGTTTTTTTCGAAAGAAGTTCATTCAACAATGCAATTTATAAGAGAGGATGGAAATTTTCCACCAAATAAACAAACGTAATTATATATATTTCATTTTTTTTTTTAATTATGCAGTTAATGCTAATGTTACCGCTTACAACTAACGAATCGGGAAGTTCTTTGTGTGGCTCGTGGAGAGTCACACACAAAATTAAAAAAAAACCATTAATAGCTGTATGCTCCACTAGCAATGCGTACCACTAACCCTCTCGCAAGAGCAGTCCTACCCGCGAGCTCGCGAAGCGAGCGAGCAACAACAACCCCATCCGCGAGCTCGCGAAGCGAGCGAGCAACAATAACCAGCTAGTTTTAGTTGTTATTAAGTGAAAATATGAAACCGGTTATTTCACCAGCTTCAAAGAAGGGGAACAGTGCCATAGAAGGGGAAAGCAGAGTGGGGATACAAGTCTCAATCTGGTAACTGTGCGAGATTCTACTGCGTTGTGGAGAAGCGTGTGCGGATTGAAGTGAAATTTCTGATTTCCAAAATAATCGCTGCAGAAGTGCTCGTGGCAGGTTAATATGGGTCACTATCGAGATCGTACACCCCTATTAGCAGACTCTGAAAAATTTTGAAAGCCAGGCTAATAAGCGGTGATTACGTTTATATGGATCGACGCGTCGTTCGTATGTGCACGCAATCCAAGCGTGTGTTGCCACGCGAAGGCCACAAGTGTGCCGAAGTGTGGACAGCTGTCGACGGGGGCCAAGAAACTATTAACGACGTTGTCGCGTTGTGTTTGGTACATTGTTTAGTCAGTTGCATATGTACCCGGCTGTCGATCAGGCTAACGCCGACTCGATGTAACGCTCGAACCACGTAACAAGCCGGTGCGATCGGAATTTTTATCGAAGATTATACGTCCGATTAAGATACAACTGTTATCGAATCCCGTTCGGAACTTCCATCTTTCCTGAAATTGTTTTTATCGTTCGAACCTCCAGTCGTGTTTACGGTTTCGAGAATCGCGAGCCTCTCGTTTCCGACACTGGTGGTTCGCCGTGCAAGTTTGCTGCGATCATTTTAAAATGGGTCACAGGTCAAGGACGAAAACTGTCCATCTTTCTGCTGCCGTTTGCCCTTTCAAACTATCCTAAAATATCTCGAATGACAGAATACGGGTCTCTGTTTCTTGTAATATTGTTTTCACGAACATCCTCTCGTAGATAAATATTTTTTATTTTTAACGCGTAACACAACTTTTCTAGAATTTCTTGAGAACTCTTCTGGAAAAGGACATTCTCTTTTAATACATAATTATTTATAAAATTAATACCTTGTATTTTTACTACATCCAGAGATATATCTTTGCCGTTATTATTGAGATTTATATTATATATATCGGCGAATAAACAATACTTTTTATAAATACGCCTGGATCACAATTTTTATCATTTTATTTGAATCTATTAGAAACTTTATTCGAGACCATGAACTCTTGCTATTTGATTGTCTGTAAATACATATGTGTATTAGAACACTGCTTGTATCTGTATTAGAGCCAACTTTCGAAGTCATACCACAGATATTTTTATTATTTCCTATTCAAAATTTAATTTTTGCAGTTTCAATATCTATGACTGAATATTAGAGCTCGTATCATTTTTTACCTTGATTTTAAACAAAATTTTAAGCAATCTAATAATATTATGTCTATATTAACGTCCATGTAATATTATGTAAACTCGTTTTTCGAATTGGATGGTGTATACATCAAGCGTCAAATTGTAGAACTATCAGAATATTACAATGCTGTTCAAGAGATTCTACTCAGACGGACTTTTCACTTTATATTCCGGAAGCGATGTCTGAAAGAATTTTTATTGAAATCGTACAAGATGAGGAACAGCGTATACGTACTCCACAGATCGTTTTCTTCTACCTGTTACGTACTCTTTCATCGGTATCGAGTAAATGGTAAAATCTGCCATGAAAATTCATCTTCCAATGATCTTTTTGTGGAACATTTATCAACATATTCGTGACACTCTTCTGATTCAAACGATATCAAACATGATACAGGTTGGACCATATTTATCTATTTAATTCACGTTGTCGTGGAACCTGAACCAATCCCTTTACAACACTATTTATTGTACCAATCAATATAATTTAATTTGATAGTGTAGCAACCTCCACTGATTAATTTGGACAATCGAGGTTCTACTGCATCGTGAATTGCACAAGAAAATATGACAACAATTGTACCGTGTTTGGCGTCGTTTCAAACAGAAAAATGTCACCAATATGATGCTCAAAAGTTTATATGAAAATAAATTAACAACAGATATTTATCCAACATTTTGTTGGATAAATATTTACTTTAGGAGAGGCATCCCCGATTACTTGACCTTGGCATATGTTGCCAAGGACACTATTCTGAAAAACTTTGCTTTGTACATTATCTGGCGCACGGCCTTAGTTTCCGAGATATTTACAAAAATAGAGTGATTGGAGTAGGTGTCGTTGAGATGAATGGAATCTGTGGAACATGGTTATCGTACAATTAACAATTTCATATATTAATTTATTCGCTATTATTATGCTCATCCAATGGATTGAAATGGGCCATAATGTCGAAAAATTTATGAATACTGTGCTGTTTAGCTGTATTTTAATCTACATGGTCGTCTCCTCCCACGACCTAACCACAACTCACTCTGTTTACACGATTTTTCCGTTACTAGCTTAAATTATGGATGACAGCTATAATGAAAAGATTATGCGAATAGTATGAGTTGTGGTTAGGTTCCGGCTAAAGTCAGAAACACGGACTAGGAGTTGTGTAAACAAGCATTCTGTTTTCGCCCTATCCAGCTCCAACAAATACTTACAGCCAATGCGAATGAAAATCCGAAAGTTCTAACGCCGAAATGAAATGTATTTATAACTGAAGATTAACTGAAATTTTTCGCGAAAATTTATACATAGAGATAAGTTGTTCAGAATGTTGTCATTAACAACATATGTCAAGGTCAAGGTCATTTTGTACCCGAATTGCAACAAACTGCAGTGGACCAGAAGTTAATTTTCTTTCTTAATGCGTTTAATAAATTGAAAAGAATATAATAGTATTTTAAAATTCTTCTAATTTTTTTACCATTTTAAATTAGGGTAACTGCACCAGTGAATGAACATTTAAGAAATTGTTCAGGAAAATATTTTATTTAAAAAAAAACTATGTGAATTAAAGGAATCTCATATATGCCAAATAGCTCCCTATACTTCATTTGTCAAAAATAAATGAACACAAATACAATGAAATTATTATTATTCTTCTTTAATAAACGTTAAATCAAAAATATGAAAAATACCAGTGAATGAACACTACATTCTAGTAATTGAATAATGCTAGTCCAATCAATGAACAAAATTACTAAACAATATTCTCCTATTTATTTAACTCTTTACTCACAATTTTATCGCTAGTATGCCGTCCGGGTTAAAATTTGTTGAAATATACAAAAGCGTTCATTTACTGGTGCCCGTTCATTCACTGGTGCAGTTACCCTACACCTATTCATTTTTCTCATGAATGCATTTTTAAGCTGTTCTTGCAAAGCTGGAATTTCGAGATCAGTGATCTATCCACGCGATCCACGTGGAACTCATAGTTCCGGCGAGTTCATAAAATTGCACGCGTCTTATCTACTTTAACTGATCCGTCATTAGCAAACTAAGTGTACCGTAAACAGCGAGACACAACACACTGAGTATCGGTATGCGGTATCGATGAGGTCGACTCCGGCTTGTTACTGAATTTGCACGTTCGCTGATATCGAACGGTAACTCGATTGCTCCGGTTCTCTCGAACATGCACGGTACCGAGCCAATATTAAATTGCGCGCGGCTCGGGTCTGCGGTAAAAATTTTGCACGATTTCGCGGAATGGCATTGGAACCGACACGAGAATTTCCGACAGCTGCTGTCCTGGTCCCGGCACAGGGAAATTGCATCCATTAGCAAATTACTCTTACCTACTTTAGCTATCCTTCGGTCATGACGCGGATCGAAGGGCCAGCAACGCGAAGGGAGTGATCGTTATCTATATTGGCCAAGGTAAGAATCATGCTGCCGCGTCTTACGCCAGCAGGACCAATGGGAATACACGCTCCGTCGGTGTAACGAGCCTTGCCCTCATTTGTTCCGGATTTGCTACCGTAGAATCGGTTCTTCTTCAAAAAAGACATCGAAAAGAATATTTGATTTTCGAGAAATTGATGATATTCAACCTATTGTAACTTTGTAAAAAGCAAGATTACAACAATGAACTTGGAATTCAATTATTTTCGTCACTTATTTGATATTCATCACTTAATGAACTCATTATAAAGCTTGATGATCTTACTTTTTCTCTCGATTATTCGTTTGCCTTCGAGATATTTTTACATTACGTAGCTAGCAGATGAGAAACTGAGGAGAAACATTTTTCTTTAAAATGCTATGAATTGAACACTCTGTAGAAACATTATAGCCTATACCTGAAAAATTTAAACATACCTAAAAAATTTAATAATTTAAATGTTTTATAAACCCTACAATCCCTTCAGGCGTACCTTATTTCACTGTGCAGTTTTTTGACTGTACACTTTCCATTTAAACTTAAATAAGATTTTAGAAAATCTTAAGAGGATTCATTCGCGAAAAGAATTTGTCAATGTTTTAGAGACGACTTCCACGTCTCCTCGTAGAAGATATTACTCTGGCGTGATTGGTTTTCTTAACTAAAAAGAGTTCAAATTCTACATTGATATTTGATATGAAAATAAACGTGAAATTTGATATCACTGTTCGTGTAATCGTTCTGAACAAACGTTCTAATTAATATTGCTGTGGGATTGAACAGTAGCAATCGCTCTAAACACTTCTACCGTACACGTACGTGTATACAGACTGAGGATAACTCCATAATCGATATGACGATAAGCCGGTATTAACAGAAATACCGTTCCTTTAAATTACTCTCATGATTAGTTTTGGAACTACTCTTCGCACAAAGAGTATCTAATTGATCAATTATGGTTTCCGATAGTTTCATAAATGCTTGCGATGAGAATAACTGTCCGGTCTTTGTGCGACATCACGTGCAGACATTATCATTGCAATTAGGCGACTTCAAAGTAGACCAAGCGTGCAACTATATTCAGGCAACAAATTCATTAACGATGCAACTCGTTAACTAATGATTCCCTGACGTCTACGGTGCCCACGTGAACGGCCTTCCTCGGGAGATGCTTACAAACTGATAGAAAAACAAGGTTTCCAAGTTAGTTTAAAAAAAAACTAGAACGTTTGAAGCCCTAAGTTGCTAACTAGACTGACGGCTTAGATAGATCATGGTGGCATGTCATCCCTTTCGTGATGTTATCTATGACCGTGAAGTTTCAGTGGGTGCAAGATTATCTGTTACTATTTTCTAAAAAGGTTTCCGATTCTCAAATAATAATTTTTTAATTCGTTCTTATTATGTCTATTCTGAGTCTAAAATCTCAGTCAACGTTCATACTAATTACAACATACGATCTTGATAAAGTTAGGTCAACATCGATAGAGGTCTCGTCGATTCAAGTTTCGCTCGGCGAATGCTACTGTTGCAATATGATAAAATATGAGCATCTCAATCCTCCGAAACGAATGTCATCGCATTACGGGAGTAGACTCCTTTTTCTAGAATTGCAAGGGTGCGGGATTCGCGTTCTCATTACTCGATAATACAAACATGGGTTTTTGCAGTCGTCAAAAACGCTAAGTAACAAATCGATCTGGGCCGCTATCGCCCTTAAAAGTCCTATTGTTTCTATCACGATCCGTAATTTGCATCATTTAGAAGCATACAACTGCGCATGTAGCTATCTTCATAGCTATATCTTGCCGGGAATGAGACTTTTGAGGGGGATAGCGCCCTAGATCGATCTTTTATCTAGCGTTTTTTACTACTGAAAATCCCCAGTTTCGTATTACCGAGAAACGAAATCACTAATCCCGCACCCATGCAATCCTGGAAACGAGTCTACCGTCTCAATGCACGACTTTTACGTAATATTCGACGTGCACCGATATCAATATTCGACTCACAAATGCCACAATTAAGTGACTATGTGCTTCAAAGGCTATGCGCACTTAGAAGTTCTTAGAGCGTGCCGTATTCAAACAAGATTTGTAGAAAGTATTGTACCAGGACACGGGATGGTAAAAAATGTCTAGACTAAGGAGTCCGCGCCCTTTGACGAAAAGAAATCAAAAAGATCCTTAGTATGAGTTACAAAATTATAATAAATCACTATCAACCTGTTATAGCCCACATCAATCCTGATCCTGAATTATTTTATTAGAAATTTAATTGTTTCTGTCTTGAGAAGTACTACAGAAATAACCACAATGTTTTAAGTATTTTCTTAGGAACTTGAGCATTAACACTCCACGAAAGTAGATTACAATAGGAATTGACGTTCTGGTCTGTATCTCTAGGGTCTTCCCCTGCCATCTGTAATTGGGGATCCTCTAATTGGTTCGATTTGAGACACTCGCTCATAAATTCACCTCATTTGTGTCTTCCAACTCAAGATTGATCCAATTCACCCTTTGCGTTCCTGGATTATCTCCGTCCCTATCTCTAGGTTGTCATAATTGGAGCTCTTCTATTCAGGGGAGTATTATCAAAACCATTTTGGACTACCGAGCACTACTGTGAATAAACACAATTCATATTACGAAACAGTATAACATTTGCGATGCCCCTTCACGTTGAGATTTACACAATAATTTTGTTGTAAATTTCAATTGCGAATTCTAATTTCAACAGACATTCGGTGCAAGTATTCACTCACTGGAAAAGTCTATAATAATTTATGATAGGTGTTTGAGTGAAGAAATTCATTCAAGATTCCCATGAAATTATTTTGATAATTTCAATAATCGTAAAGGAAAATACCAGAAACAATTTTGACCCGTTCAATGGTTCTAGTATTGAGTGAGAGCACAATTTTTGCACGGAATTTTTATGCGTTATTCCAAACGTATTCCGGTCTAGCGACTGCCAGCGTGTGATAGGATGACAAACGATGACCGAGTATCGTGTAAAGAATGCGTAATAGTCGGTATACTTTTCTCATTATAATATCGAATGTTTATGCAGCAATTCATGCTGCGTAAGCTGTCTTTGTAAACACTGTCCGAACGATGTTCTGGCGACTATTGTTGCGCAACTGACCGCAAATCGACGAAACTGTCCTATCACTCAAAGAATCCGCACTCACAATTTCTAGCATTTGACACGCAAATTCCGCGAACGCCGTTCCTGGACAATTACGCAAGGACGAACTTGTTGAGCAATGTGAGAATTCTGTGCTCCCGCGTTCCAATTTGTCTGCGCGAGACAATGCGGAAACCGGCGAGCACGCGCGACATCCACCTCTTATCACTTGTGCGATTCTATCCTCTCAGACCAGATCTCCAGACCGCGGATTCTGCGTCTAGTAGCGTAGAGAAATACCGACAGGACGAAAAACGATCTTTTCGACGCGATGACAGCGCGTATCTCCCGAGATCAAACGGTCTGACACAGTAATGCACAGTGACCGACCAAATTGTTAGAGACACTTGCACAGATTGACGAGTTTACATTAAAACAATTTTGCATGAAAGTATGACTGCAATGAATTTTTGCATGAAAGTATGACTGCAATGAATTTTTGCATGAAAGTTGACTGCAATGAATTTTTGTATGACTGCAATGAATTTTTGCATGAAAGTATGACTGCAATGAATTTTTGCATGAAAGTATGACTGCAATGAATTTTTGTATGAAAGTATGACTGCAATGAATTTTTGCATGAAAGTATGACTGCAATGAACTTTTGCATGAAAGTATGACTGCAATGAATTTTTGCATGAAAGTATGACTGCAATGAATTTTTGCATGAAAGTTGACTGCAATGAATTTTTGTATGACTGCAATGAATTTTTGCATGAAAGTATGACTGCAATGAATTTTTGCATGAAAGTATGACTGCAATGAATTTTTGTATGAAAGTATGACTGCAATGAATTTTTGCATGAAAGTATGACTGCAATGAACTTTTGCATGAAAGTATGACTGCAATGAATTTTTGCATGAAAGTATGACTGCAATGAATTTTTGCATGAAAGTATGACTGCAATGAATTTTTGTATGAAAGTATAGCTGCACTAAATGTTCATTTTTATAGAGTACCTATTTTGTAAAGTATTATATTGAAAATATGATATAATATTATATAATATTATATAATATATAATAATATTAAATTGAAAATATAATACTAGGATCCAGTTGCATAAATGACAGGTTTACTTTGAAACAATAAATTTTCATACGACAGTCTCATAATTAAATTTAATGAAGAATATTTTAGTTTTTCAATTTAATTTTGATAACTACATTGAATCATTGTTACTTTTGTAAAGTACCTTATGAAGTATTGATGCCAAACATGCTTAGAAGAAATATAAAATTGTGAAAATTTTCATTTATCATCCGTTTCATACAATTACCTGAGAAAATGGTAATTATCAATCAATGGGATGAGTAAACTATTGAGAAACTCAATGAACGATTAGCAAATTTAGTGAGAACTCGATAAGAATTAATTATAAATAATTAGAGAACGGTTAGTAATTGAATGAATTCGCTAGTACGACTGTGTGCTTTACCGTGAACGATTACCATATTTAGTGAATTATTAATAGATTCAATAAGTCATTATGGAATTAAATAAATGATTAGTGAGCCGTCAGTAATTTAATGAATTCGCCGGTACGACTGTGTGTTTTATCGTGCAAGTTGCCCTTGGTCTTTGCTACGCATTCGCAAACGATGATGTAGCAGATGGCGTTTCTCGTTCGAACACGTTAGGAGGTTTCTAATCCTCGTTGCATTCGTGCTTTTCGCGTTCAGAGGAGACCTTGATTCTAAATATTTCTAGCTCGCATCTGTGCGATTAGTTACACTGTTAACTTCGATCGTAACTCAGACTCTATTTCATGTTGAAACAAAACAATAAGTGTTGATGCGATGCTTTTGTTTCTCGACGATTATAAATAGTAGTCGCATTCGTGCTCGATGGACGAATTTCCATCCAAGAAAACAAAGTGGGAAGAATTAATTCGTTCGAGATGCTGCAGCAGCACACTGATTCGTTTTTGCTCGAGAATCTGCATTCCCTCACAGTTCGTGCTATAGCAATCTTTAAGGACGTTGTTTACATCTGATCGAAGAAGAGGGATTTTAGATTTTAACACTAAAGCTACTGCGAGGGATCAAATGACCCATTTTAGATTTCTTATTTGACAATTATTGAAAGTGTGAAGGTGTTTTCATGAAAATTTATTGAATATATTGTTTAACTTCAGAGTATATTACAGTAAAAATCGCACAAAACATAAATAAATATAATCTTGTTATTTTTATAATACTATATACATCAGTCACGTTTGATGGTCGGTAGGTTTAATGATAAAAATCAGTCGAAAATGTAGAATTAAATATTATCGTATGAAGCACTATTTTTGAGAAGATCGACTTTGAAAATTCGTCAAATTCGGGCGTTTAGCATTTGTGAGTAGAACCAGATTTAGACTTGTGACCCCACTCTACCATCCCCTCCAGTCGCGGACCGGTCACGTGACGTGTTTCGTCACTGTCGCGCATGTGTTCGGTGCGGCAGAGAGAGGGTAACTCTTTCCCTTCAATTCGTACTCCCTGCCCTCCTCTGAAGACTGAGTAGAACCGGTAGATCATGAACAGACACGTCAGACGATTCCTCTTTAATACCATGTTCAATTTTCTCGAAGAAAAAATTCCATTTTGTATTTGTGACTTATTTTCCATGAGGAATCGGTTGTCCCACCCGTTAACTATCACTCTATATAATTAATGAACGTTTTTCCGACTGATAAGGTCACCGAACAGTGTCCACGAAGCTTTGACAACTTCGAAACGAGATAACGAAGTGGCCGCAACATTTGTAACGAAAAATTTGAATAAAATTGTTATTTCTGTTACAGGAGTGAAAACTTTGTGACAAAATGTTAGTTTCTAGAATATCAATATGCGTTAGAGAAAATATGACGTTTGTGTAAAGCTTAACCTCCTGCGATACGATTTACTTAGCGATTAAAATTATTAGAGCTTTTCGGACGTAAATGAAAATTAATATATTAATTGTATACCGGTTCTTCAATGATTCTTCAAATTAGCATCTTCAATTTTTTAAATTTTCCAATAATTTTGAAGAGCATCTACTCAATTTTGCTATAAATGCATAAAGACGTGCACAGAATTATTACACTATAAATACACCAAATCTAAATAAATATAGCCTTGAAATTTTTCTAAGCTAAAACACTGTAAACCTAACGACCCTTAAAAATAACTGATACAAACATGTTCCCTTATATGTACAACTGATAAGACTGATTTTAATTAGACTTTGTGCAGCTCCTATTGCAGCACGTGCTCTACTAAAAATATCTATACAATCGCTTCATGTAAAGTCACTTTTCTTATTTAAATAATTGTAAAATAAAAAATATGGAACCGATCATTCTGACCCTGCATCAAGTTGTTGGAATGCATGCTGCGAGGAGCATTGTTGGAAACCATTCAACAGGTGTCTCTGGCATCTCCAACGTTGGATTGAAGAGTTGCCAGAAGTACTTGCTGTTTCGCAATCACTCTGCGAGCCTCGTAATAATAAAAACTACAGTATTTCGGTAACGACTTCATTGTTTTCACAGCCTCTTCGCTCTACTGCGCATCGATTGTAACCTACGAACTGTACGTTCATAATCGCTGCGGGTCAACAGCATCGCCATGTATCCGCGATATTAGTTGAACGGATACGAAATCACAGGCATAACACGAGAGAAAATTAAAACTTAGAAACCAAGAAAGAGTATGTTAATAATAAACATGATACGTGTACGAAGAAGCTTATCTGTTGGCCCTCGTTCTATTTTAATTTCTTCGCGCAAGGTTGGAGGAGACGAGACTTCACCCGATGCGATTGGACAATAAAACGAGAGTTGAACTTGATAACGGTTATCTGACGGCGAACGGTAGTTTTGTACGAATTTTGATGGCTGCTGGCACAGTTTTTCGAGAGGAATCTCAGCTACAATTTGCTCAGGAAAGTCTAACGTGAATGAATCAGTCTCGGTCGAATCTAATTGTTCATTATCCGGTATTCATCTCCAATTAGGAGAGACTGGTAAATAATTATAATCAAACAATAAGCACTTTTCTAAGAATCCTTTTCTTCTAAGGATTTTCCAGTATTCTTCAAAAGACGAATAATAAAGAATAATACAACCAAATAATGTAATCAAGCACAATCAAATACAATCAAGAATGTAATTAGATTCTTCTCATTTAACAACGAAAGCATTTTACCTCGTAAAGAAACAGGATACAAGATATGAAATAATTTTACTCGGACATTTAATTTACCAGAAGAAGTTGCGTATGACTCGATCAGATATTACAAAATAGTGGTTAATAAATTAAACATAGCTATTGAAGTACTTCTTAATAATTTTAGGGACAAATGTTGCAAGTACATAAATATTTATGTTTGTTTTCTTTTGATGAAGGGAACTTGCGTTTTCTTCGTCCACTGATAAACCAATATTTCACTAAGTAAGTCATACAAAGAACAATAAAAAAGCTCGTACAAGGGAAAACTTAATCGCGAATCTAATCGCCTTTCATCTACCTTCGCAATCTACGACGCTATTCCCTCACGGACCGGTCACGTGACGCGTTCGTCTCGGTGGTGCATGCGTCAAACTACCACGTGACTAATCCGATACTGACAGAGAGTGGGTAACTTTGTCTGATCTAGCGACTGTCTAGACACCCGGTACACAATTTAAACAATCTGGCTAATTAATGAGTCTTCCCGTTTCGCAATTATACTTAACACTTATCCAGACGTATGTTTATTGTATAAACTAACTCGCTGAATCTTTTGGTCACCAGACCCCCGATGTGTGTACATGCAAACCTTTATGAATAATATACAAGTGCAATATACAAGAGTTTGCGTAGAAGAAAAATGAATTAGCACGTGAAAGGTTTAATCGCGTTGCGTAAAAGATCAAAATGTTATTATATTTTACTCGAAACGTTAGAATAAATGGAACGACTGCTCACACTAGAAATGCATAACGTCTATCGATCACTATCGATTACATTAGCTTGCGGATTTTATGCATTCACGATACAGAATATTAAAACATTTGCAACTTCCTGAAACCTTTGACAGCAGAAACGTGATCTGCGCAATTCCTGTTTTCTTTTCATGAAATAGGATAAGATGTCGACGTTATGAGCCGCATTTTAATTAGAATTATGAATAGCAAGACATGACGCCATTAATTAAATACACCCACGATTATATTGCGGGTCTTCGTACATTTATAGCACATTTCTGCAAATTGTAATGCAAGAAGTCTTGCAACTGTACTCCACAGTTTTCTGTTTGAGCTTATTAAAACTGTTTACACAGGTATACCATATCTACTCGATCTCGATAAATCGTAATTTATTAATTGCTTGTATCTGTATTACAATTGCGTGGATATTATATTGCGTTTACATATATTTTATTGGATTTATTAAAATTATTTAATTCAACGAATATGTACTATTGTACAATAAATGATTATAAATATGTTCTAGTTTTTACATAACTTTCTGCCAAGTGAAAACCTACACTTATTACGGGCAGATTTTTCATACAATTTTTTTTAAGTTAATTTAATTTATGGGTGAAATCAACCCTTAGAAATATTCAGTATTATTTTTTCCATAAAATATCTCAAGAAGAGTCATCTAAAAAAAGTTCAAATAAAAATTGCATCGTTTCATTAAAATGAAAAAGCAATTTTAAAGAATTTTAAAAACCAATTTAAACCAATTTAAAGTAATATTAAAACAATAGATTTTTCCAAACCTATTCCAAAAGATGGAAAATTTCTAAATTTTTTAAAGAGTAATTATTGAAATTTTACTATTGCCAATAAGAATATTCATAAACCTTTATACCAAAACAGAAGGAGGTAAGGTAATTTAAAAACTTGATATTAATTAATTACATTAGACTACAGTTTACTGATATTTTGTCAAAAAAAAACAATGACGTCAAAAACGTTTACTTTCATGTGACAAAATATTGTTAAATCAGAAGTCGAGTTCCACGTAGTTGATGCAGGTCATTTTTTACCCACAAAGGTCCACAGTTTAGATACAAGAATTTGTTAATAGACACTGTCAACGATGGTGTAAGTCTTTCTATCAGTGGTTATAACGGGTCAGAGAAGACCCGATGTCCGCTAGACGGTAGTTATATAAATTAGCCCCAGCTTCAGCAAGCTCGGATTGAACGAATTGCTCGTTTGCTTCTGGGTAGAAGGCAGCTTCGCGACACACCTTGAAATCAAAGAGCAATATGCGAAGGCCGTTTGATCAACGAGGGGAAGTCGAAATATTAGTAGTGCCGGCTGAGACCGTCAGCATTTTAGTCGCAGCATCAGCGAACGAATTGCAGCACGAGATCGCGTCAGCGACACTGAAATCCTTCGCGGTATCGTGAGAAACATATGATCAGAATGATATCGTTATCCGTGAACGAACTCGATTTTGATTTTCCCGACCCGATCGGCTCGACTAGAGTGCGGATGTAGATGCACTTTTCAATTTTTTTAGGCGAGTGAAATCAATAAAATCATGTGAAATCAATAAAATCATGTGAAATCAATAAAATCATGTGCAATCAATAAAATCATGTGAAATCAATAAAATCATGTGAAATCAATAAAATCATGTGCAATCAATAAAATCATGTGAAATCAATAAAATCATATGAAATCAATAAAATCATATGAAATCAATAAAATCATATGAAATCAATAAAATCATATGAAATCTTGTTTTCAGTGGTAGCAGTCTTTGCAGATCTCAAATAGATAAACAACGTACTAAATTCTGTGGAATTTGATACTCTAGCATTTTTTAAATATTTCTAGAATATTTTGGAACTTCTGGAACCGATCATTTCGACCAAAGGTGGTAGGTTTAGTATTAAATTTGTTGCAAATTTGTTGCACCACTTTGCATTGGAAAAATTAATTTTCCATCGAAAAGTTAGATCAGTTAGGCTAGCGGTGGATCTTCGGAACTTTTAGCCTCAAGACTGGTCGTGTCGAGACTGAAACCTGTCTAGAGATAGTCTCGAAAGTTCGAGCCTCCCCAGTGTTAAAATGCGTCGAGTGTTTCCAAGATCCATCGTTACCGAAGGCGGTTTTGACAACGTTGTTTGTCTTGGCAAATTTCACAACGCTTCAGCTACGTTGTTGCGAGGCCACTGTCATTTTGCTACAATGTGACACAACGTGGTGACAGCCGCAATAGCATTTGCGTGAACCATTAATAACCACTAGACTGTGAATTGTATGCATTTATGACAAAAATGAGTAGGTGTATAATTTGAAATAGATATTTGAAAAATTTACACGAAACATTATATTATTTTCAATCTGTTAAACCTAATAGAGAACAAAAAATTCCATCGTTTGAAATGCACTGAAAATAATATGATATTGCGATACTGAGAAGCGCGATCAAAACATTAACAAAAAATTCGATCATTTGAAATGCACTGAAAATAATATGATATTGCAATACTGAGAAACGCGATCAAAACAACAACAAAAAATGAGATCATTTTCAATGTAATGTTTGAAATACAAAGTTCTCATCGACCAGTAAATTACCAACCGCACAAATATAATTAGCTCCCGGGGAATTGCAGCTTTTGCAATTCCACAGATCATGCAATGACGCATTAATTGTTCTCTGAACGGATAGATGAACACCAATAAACACTCCGAAACGTCGAATGAAAAAGTGAACATTGGCATTCCAATTTAAGATCGTATCGATCATGAAACGAAGAATTGCTAATCTTCCCGATTGCTCTCGATTCTGAACTTTCAAGCTCTGATACTCCCTTTTCAATTTCAAGTGCAAACGTGCAACGAACGGAACAAACAGTTATAACATACACAAAGCTCGAAATAAAGCTTGATATTTCTGTCTGGCTCGGCCGATCGAAGCGAAAATACGATCGACGAATAATGCGCTGTTAAATTCTCTTATCTCGAGCACCGATGCTCATTAGTCACCGATAAAGACCTGCGGCAATCACCGGCGATAAAAAACATTATTTTAATCCAGGAAATGTTTTGTGCAACTCGTCGATGTTCTCGTTGAAACGTTTCTACTATCCCTCCGGATAAATTATTCGATCGAACGACTCATTTGTCTATCATTGTAATTATTTACAACGTGGGAAATATTTCCATGAACGATAAAGGTACGATAAAACTAGTAATCGAAAGCCTCTCAAAATTGAAAGCTCAACTCATATATGTATGACCAGAGTGTGATACTGTTTTCATTCCGATTCCACAACGTGTTTACAGCAAAACAGTGAACTGACGTCGCGTCAAAGCAGGCTTACCACAGAGCGTGCACGAATACGGAAAATTCAATTTAGTACTAGCAATAGTTTTTTGCAATTATCTCGGAAACTAAGACCGAGCACCGGGTAGATGTAACTACAAAAGTTGTTCAGAATGTCGTCCTTGACAACATGTATGAAGGTGAAGGTCATCGGAGCTGCCTCCCCTAAACGTAATAATTACCATATCATTAACTGTTGCACTATGTTCATATTTAATGTGCGCTCCAATCTATTCTACAATCACATCCACGACTTTGATCGAATATTTCCGGTCAGAGGCAGTACTAGACGTAGAAACAAAATATTGCTTGAATTCTTACCGAGAAATAATTACAGAAGCTTTTTTATTGAAATATTGCACCGGTATTATTCATGAGCTCAGGCTATCTTCGCAGCATCCGTGCATAACTTACGATACAAGTTCGACGATGCTCAGTTAATAAATTCATAACATCGACAACTAATTTAAAACAATGGCGTCGCAGAAAATCAAGGAAGTAGTAATTGAATGAAGATATGATTCAAGAGAAGGCCACTGCGTCGTTTCACCTACCGAGGTAGCAAATGACCAACTCGATCCTGGTTTGTCGATGAAATTCACAAAATTATCTAGAAGATTTCAACGGGTATCTATCATTTATCTTTGCATCAATTGATTCCTCGCGTCATATCAAATTAAAAAGTATTAGGGTACAATCGTGAAAACTCGATATTTTTCAGATGCAGAATCCTAACCGAGACCAAAGGCAAAACGTAAGATCATCAAAGGTAAAAACAAAGACTGCACTAATGGACTTTCGCAAAAAATTGCATCACAGGATTTGTGCCGCCACCTTTACCTTCTACGACAGTATTCCCCACGCGTTTAGTCTCTGTTGCGCAGAATCCGTTCTTCATCTATCCGTTCTCAAGAAACTGTTTCGATCGTTTATAACAGTTATCAGTGAGAGGAGTTAATTGCGATCACTCATAACAGTTATCAGTGAGAAAAATTCATTTCGATCGCTCATAACAGTTGTCGCTGAGAGGAATTTATTTCAATAATAACAGTTATTCGATGACATAATAATTGAAATGAATTTCTGTCATCGATACCTGTTATGATCGCTTGAAATAAATTTCTTTCATTAATAATTGTTATGTGCGATTAAAATAAATTTCATCGATAGCTGTTATAAGTGATCGAAATGAATTTCTTGCAACGATAACATTTGCCAACGAGAGAGAAAATAATCGGTTACGTATAATCCTTATTTGTAACCAATAAAATTTTGATCGATGAAATACTTGTTATACTACAGTTGCTATACTACATAACTACAGCTGCGTGGGTATAAATAAATATAAATAAATATAAATAAATTGAAGTTTCATAAATAAAAGAAAATTATAAAACAGCAGGGAAACATTTTTGATCGGCCATCTAAAATGAATATACGATGCTAATTGGAAAGACCTCTACACCCAATACATGGAGACACGCCGATTCCACACAAGCCCCGCACTTTTTAAAAGCTTTTCCGGACGAGCGTGCACAAAGACTCGTGGACGTAATTTAGTCATTTTTTTTTCGTTCGTTTCGTTAGAGCCGGTCAACCTGGCGCGCCTAATGCGACGCGTTGCCACACGTGCAACCATTTTTCGGGGTTATTACCCTCGTGGGGCAAGTAGATACACGCGTGTTCGACGCTTCCTCGACTTGCGTGCGTTTTCCATGCGTGCTTATCTCTCCGTAACCTATCGTTAACGTGCATATTTTTTCCTTGGAACTCTTCCATTTTTATGTTTTATTTACTGGATTAATAGGAAAGTGCATGCATGCAAACTTCGGGACAGAAATGTCGCTTGCATTGTGCACAGACGTTCAGTGACAGAACTGTTTTTATTGTTAATTATTGTGCTTCATTTAATTCTGAACTTTTTGTCGATATACTTGTGACATTTTTCTGATAGTTGATTTTCTAAATCTTGACCGATTTGTACAATAAATCTTCTTGTATATTGTAAATAGATATTTTTACATGTGAAATTAATCGATTTCTCCGCCTTATATATTGTGTATTTTTTACTTTGAATATAATTCAGTATCAAGCCATTGTTCTCGACGATTTGAAGGTACAACTCTTTTGAAAACAGCGAAAGTGAAAACAAATAGTAAAAGTTTATATTTCTACACAATTACTTCTCACTTCAATATTGCATGATACAATACTCGTCAATTCCCCTCAAATGGGTTACACAGATTTTATCGACACTGTTTTGACCGACAGAAATATATCGGTTTCAAGATTAACCGATAACAGTATTAATTGACAACAGCATTAAATATTGTAGTCTATTTTCTGAAAGGAAAGATCCAATCACACGACATACCTAGATTGTGAATCTATGTATATGCGACTTAATTAATTTCTGTTCTTAACAACTATTATTAAGACTACCAGGAACAACTACTGTGAACATAGAATTTGATATTCTACAAAAGTGTAACTGAATGATTAAAAATCCAGAAATATATAATACAGTAGAAAATTGAAAAATCGGAATTTCTACAAACAGATTACAATTGTAATTGCTAGTAAATACAGTTGTAACTATTTACTAGTCAATTATTCAACTATTAACCACTCAGAGTTATTTCAACTCGAAAATCAAACGTTTCTTCTAAGTTAGAATATTTCCATCCTCTATGATTATTTGATTAAATTGATATAATACCTCGTACAATACTTAAATGTTTAATAATTGGTTAGATACAACATATCTGATAATGTAAACGATATTTTAAATAATAGTACAGCAATTTTTAGTGACACCTCGGAGACACCACTCGAAACTGAAAAGCGACCATATTCGACAAAACGTAAGGCTTCGTTCTTATCGCGAACGTCATAAGAAGTATATCAGATCTATAACAATGGCTACTAAGCGAAAGTACAAGATAGGCAACACATAGTGGGGGACATATTATAAGTGGGAGGTCTCATACGGCTAATTGATTGCCCCGTTAACTGTGTGCACTTCGATGCTTGCATACGTTATCAGCATCGAGGCTCTACTGTGGAGCACAGGTTAACGCGTTGATTCTCATGTCTCAGATTTAAACATCCATTCCTACGCTGACATACAGTGACTCCCACTTATATTCGGACACTCTTGAAAAGACGACAACATTTTTAATATTGGATCATACGATTTGTAAATTTTGGGAAGTTAAGACAACGTTACCAGAAGAAAGTGCTGAGAATAAATTCGAATGACTCAATAAAATAATGCAATTTAATCGATGTCCTATGTCAACGTAATCAAAAAATCAACGAAGATCTATGAAAAATGTCGCGATTCTCGAGAGGTTAACGCTAGAACTACCGAATGAGACAATATGATTTGCTCCTGATTAGATCTTTTAGAAATATTAATGTTATAAATATGTTTCTTGGTAACTGTTTTATTGTTCATCAATATCAACTATTGTATGTATTAATTGTAATTTATATTTGTACAGCAGAAATAGATCTCTGTTGAGATCTGAAATGCTTAATAAAAAAAAAATATTCATTGTTCATCAATATCAACTATTGTATGTATTAATTGTAATTTATATTTGTACAGCAGAAATAGATCCCTGTTGAGATCTGAAATGCTTAATAAAAAAAAAAATATGTTTCTTTGAGAAACTTTTTTTACGGAACTTCTCTATTGAAGTATGTAAACAAAACTGATACGAAATCTAAATAAAGGCAACTTTGTCATTATTGTAAGGCAATGTGTGCCAATTGCTTTTAGTGCTGGTAGTTTTAGCGATTAACAGACTAACCTTAGTACCGTTATGTGTTTATCATAATTGGTGGTTCTAGTGTTAATACAGTTTCCATGTTTCTCATCAGAGTCCCAGTGCCAACAGGTCGAGTCAAGGAACCGATCGATCGTGAAACGGACGGTGTTTGTTTTCGCGAGGATGCGGCTGGTTCGCGCGCGTTTCCACGCGATTACGCGTCTCGCAAAAATTCTTACGGCAACGAGAGAAATAATAATTCAAGGCTATCGTCTTTCCGGCGTTATCTGTCGATGCACGAAACCGAGGAACTTTCCACGAGCGGTGCTGCGCCGCGTTCCCGCCTGCGGAGTACGGCTCCGCTCTATCGTGCAACTTTCCAGACGGTGCAACCGTTCCGACGTGCAACCGAAGGGAAAAAAAGATGAAAAAAAGCGAGAAATAGCATTCAGTAACCTTCGATACGTCGGCCTGTGCCTTCCTCCTTTCTGCGTCGCAATCGATACACCTGGTGAGCAGACTATGACGCGACGGGACGAGCACGACGCAAACAGAAAATCGGTTTACGGCGAATTCGCCGAAAATCCGTTTAAATCAGAGAAAGTGGAATCTTACTGTGCAATTTCTGTTGGGAACACTTTGTTGAACCTGTTGCCGTATAACACCCAATCAGACTCTTGATAAAGAGTTCAAATAAAATTTGTTTACCTGTTGACTCTATAAATAGAGCCCAATTTTTAAGTTCAAGCAATACACTTTAGTGAACAAGATATTTTTCCAGTTGTTGGATGGTCCTTTGTAAAAAAAGAATAAATAAGGAAATATTTTATTGATTAAAGTTCGTGTTTGCATAAAGAAATTCGGTTCTATTTCACCTTAAATTACCGAAATTACTTTCTTGGCAACCGAAGCATTGTTATTTCAGATGTGCTCTAATTGACTTACGTCAAATTGTACAGAGAGGGTTTAAATGTTGTAAAGGAAATAGTAGGTATTTTCAATATTTTATAGAGTGGCTGCAGTTGTGAATTAGCATGATAAACATCGTCCAGATTGGACAGGTAAGTGATGGTAATTTTCTGATCACGCGTTGGCCGCCAAGGACGTTCGATTTAACACCCTGTGACTTTTCTAGACAAATGGGGATGTTAGTGCGCGTTTAACAGAAACTAGGCTATCGCATTGTTGCATGCTAGTAGTGACAGCGTCGACTATCAATGAGCTCCTATACGAAGGCTTCAACAGTGTCCCTACAAATTGGTTCAAAGTGCGCCTCAACATCTTCTAAATTTATTTTTTTTTTAATGTTGAAATCATTTCTTTGTAACAGCCCGAATATCTCGGTGGCAAAATCGATAAGTAAAAACGTTCACAATTGACTATCTTTCTCGAGGTTAGACGAGTTTGTTTTCTTTGATAAATATTGTTAATTACTCTAATTCGTGAATTCGAACGAGTCGATAGAAAAATGTTTTGCTTCGTCTCGGTAACCTGGTGTGAAATATTTATAATGAATACCATGTGCAAATTATAGAATTTATAACGAGCCATCATGCGTTCGTTTAATGCGTAGTTCAACCGGAATACTTGATAAATGTAAGATCATAAGAGCTCTTATCGGTGTTTTTTTCCGAATACTAATAATAGTTACGATAGGTGCAACTTTGCAACGACATGCGACATTGAAATCAAGTTACGTTACAGGCAAACAAACAGCTTATCAGTTTCTATCTAACGATGACTTTACAGCACTATGTTACGAATAAACGCTAAACAAATAAACACTAATGTCTTGGTAAACAACGGTTTAAGAATAAGCATTTGTATGATCTTTTCTTTTATGCTCGTCACGAAACAGTACGGCCAACAATCAAATTTTGCAAAAATTTTAACAGCTTATATCTCGATAACTATTTGTTTGCGACGTATCGTTCCTTTCAAACTTTTTCTATTCTCGATGAGTAGACGACGACGATGTAACAACAAAGGTATAGATTCACCCGTACGAGTATGACCATTACTTAATAAAATAATTATAATCCCTGCAACCATAAAATAAATGATAAACAATTGTTTGTGGAACCGTTTAAAGCCCCGTTTAAAATGCAATGATGATGTGTGGAGCTGTGTTGCATCGGGAATATTTTAGCTGGCTCGGAAGAACGAAGCGATAGAAACGAGGAACAAGAATCGAGGAGGCATGGATCGCGCAGGTCCACAGTCTCGTCAGGTGTTTCGGACAGGTACAGGATGGGGTGTGGAAGGAGAAAGACGACTGGCACAATCCAGGAGCACCGGAAAACAAACGTTGCGGTAGGACCAGAGAAGTTGCGGTAGGGCCTTGAACCTGTTGCGCAAGGAATAGCTGAGGCTCGAGGTTGGCCAGGAGCTGATGATATACGTGGAAAAATACATCGCCCGTAATCGGTGTTTCTCATTAGCTTTGTTTCACGGTTATCTCATGTTCCGCGATCCGCAGAACGTGTGAAAATATACAAAAATCGAAGTGCTGCTCGTATTATAATCAATATCGTTTATTATCACTAGAATGCAAGAACTTAAATTTCTCGAATAGATCTTTTATCATCAATACAATACTTTCAAACAGTTCTCGCAACATTTTTGTTTTAAATCATTAATTAAATTATATACTAAAAGTCTTACTAATAGAAATTTATATACTCAAACAGAACATTATAGTTAATTACCAATATTTAATCTCCAAAGTAAATGTACACTTACCGAACTTAATAATTCTTGCTCATATAGTAGA
This sequence comes from Lasioglossum villosulum, assembly GCA_963971365.1. Lineage (NCBI taxonomy): Eukaryota > Metazoa > Arthropoda > Insecta > Hymenoptera > Halictidae > Lasioglossum > Lasioglossum villosulum. The sequence goes on from OZ020502.1 coordinate 26,177,789, forward strand.
TTATAACTAGACTGAGGATAAATTGTAAAAAATAGGAGCCAGAAATTTGTTGCTATCTCCACTACTTCTTATAAAATGAAGTATTAATTTGTATTATTAAAATATTATATATGTACATTATATTATACGTACATCATATTGAATTTTATATAAATTGTATCATATATCATATTGTATATACATGTATATACATACATATATACATATTATATATTAATATATTAATATCGATATTTTGAAATCCTAATAGTTTGAATATTTCGTATTACAACTATCCATCTTTGTTTTAAGTCTATAAAATCCACAGTGTATTTATCACAATATTGCTACGATAAAAGAATCGTAAAATTAATTACACGGTGATATGTTTTCAACAATAATTTTGTTATGGCGTGGGAATATACGAAGTGATTTAGCGATCAATAGAAAATTTCGAAAGAGATCCATTTCTAGCGATCTACCAAATACGGAGGAACCTCGAGATATCATTTAGATGCGCAATCAAACAAAGACCCTGCATCATTCACTTTGCTGCGCGGTGTCGAGGTAACTCGATTTAACGCGACTCTATTTTTCTGGGTTTGTTGACAATGTTCCCATATTGGATAACTGACGTAATCGTGATAGGCGTTGTAAGGTAACGAAGTACGCAATATCCTGGGTAGAGGACAACGGGATCGCGAAGTAAATGCGTCATCGACATCTTCGCGAAACAACGTGCACTTCTCTACAAGTTCTGCGTAGAACGGCTCTGTTCGACTCTGCAGAACGTTCTAAAACAAGATGAGGATACTAAGTTTGCAACACACGTGTTCCCAATATCGGTAGAATTCGGGTCTAATAGCAACTTGAAACCACGAATCCCTCTGTACTACGAATCTTGTTTCAATGTTGACCCCATAACTCATCGTTGTTCGATTTAACATGTTCTTTGAAAGACAGTTCCTTCATTGATACTAATTTGAAACAATTTCTATTACCAATTAGACTGCGGATCTATGTATGTAGAAAATAAAAATTGTCTATCCATTGTAACAAACAGGAGCCAGATAAAAATGTGTTTCTTAATTTAATTGTTTTAGTGAATGTTTAATCGTATTGAGAATAACCGAGTGCGACCTTATTGTGTATCTAATGTAAGTAAAAACGAAATAATATTGTAAAATAAAGGGTCATCCATTGAGAAGGTGTCATTTTAAATTTTGCGTTGTTTTTTATTTGTGAAGGTTAGAGTTATCACTCTTCGAGGTTAGTAAACTAGTATTAGTAAACTAGTAAAAAAATTATAAGGTGTAAAAAGAACAACGTACTTGTGTAATTTAAATGACACTTCTTAATGGAAGACCCAGTATATTGCATTTTAAACTGGCAATTTAAATATCAATACACGTTCAAGCATGTTGAACATGCTTCAACTTGCTTGAACGTGTACAGGAGTCTTTGTACTCATTATATTAAGGGTGACGATCCGGTCTCTACCTTCTCTAGTATGAGAGACACACAACGCTGGACACGTATACGTACACGAGGATTGCAAGGTTTTCGTATTTTTCAATTCTTGACTCTATAATGCACATTTCAATGTTCTAGATAGTCGCAATCGCCAGATAAAAGATTAATCTATGAGGGACGCATCCTAAGAATGGCTTAATTTTACGTATTCAAGGCGCAATTTACATTATTCGGCGGTCGTAGGTATATGAAAATGTCTCTCGGCAGCCACGATAAGCAGCACTGTCGCTTGTCACGTTGCTTCTTACGGCTCCGCTACTTGTTGTCGAATAATGTAAATTGCGCCTTGAATACGTAAAATTAAGCCATTCTTAGGACACGTCCCTCATAGATTAATCTTTTATCTAGCGATTGTGACTACTTAGAATACTGAAATGCGCATTATAGAGGCAAGAATCGAAAAATACGGAACCCTTGCAATTCTCGTGTACGTATACGTGTCTAGCGCTGTGTCTCTCGCACTTGAGAGTTTCTCGTCAAAATTAAATTTGGATCTACACTTTCAATAGCATTGATAGCTTGTAGTATTGCAATTAGTTTGTAGATTTTTTAAAGTACGCCATTGCGAAATTTGGAAAACACACAGGAACGATTTCTAATAAATGTTGGTTCACATACTATAAAACGTTTAACACTAAACCTACCAAGCACTAAACGCGATAAAAATATTACGGCTCATGAAAATGACAAGGCTCTATTTATTTAAATTGTGTGCATTTTTTAGTAGAATATGTGCTTGGATAGAGAGTCATTGAATTAATTTCCATGTGAGCAACTAAATAATTTCAATAATTGTAAAATGAAAAATATAATAATGGTCATTTGATTGGCAGTGGTAGATTTAATGTTAATTGCTTCCTGTTATATTGTTGGACGTATTTGTTGAAAATATATCACTGTAAATGAAACATAATTTCGTTTACACATGAAGGTTAACGGCATTTCTACTTCACCTCCACCGTACAACATTTGTTTCTTAGTAAATTCATGTTGAAGGCGTTCAGCCCGCGCGTCTGTGTATCCGGAAAGTAGAAATGGCAAGTAATGAACAGACACAAACCAGACACCTGTCGTAGAAGCATAAACAGATTTCTATGTGCCTACATTCAACACTACGTATGACCAAAGTATGTATTCCAAATTTTGATCATCAGTATACTCGACGAATATTTGAATCTGTTTTTTTTTGGTTTTTGACATCCAAGAGTATGAAAAGAAAATAGAAAATCTAGAATTAATATAGCATATGGAGAGAATAAAAGAATCTAGAAAATATAAAGAAGAATTATTTTATTTATTTCTATGTACGATCGCATCAAACATATAAAATGCAATGGTGACTCTACGAGGAAATTCTTAAACTCGTGATTGTTACACGTGTCGCAATCAAAATCAAAATTAATACAATTTTATGTTCGTATTAACTTTATAGGTTCTATGACCACGGTAATGAAATATTTTATGATTCTACCAGTTCTCGTGTTCGTAAGAAAATATTATTTCTCTTCCAATGGTTCGATATGCCATTAGATTTTGAAACCATCGGAAGAATATTGAATTTTATCGCCGGATTGTTCAACACTAGAACACAATGATTTATTACGTCTATGACAATAAACAATCTGGACAGTTTAAAGCCATTCAAGTAAAGCATATTGCGAGCCAGCAGATCAAACATCCGATTGATAAGGCGATAAGGATATTACCAACGTATTCTTCGCGACTGTGGTAACGTTTCTGGTAGCGCGCAATCTTACCCAACGACCGAAACAATAAAAATCGACTGTATAATCGATAAGTTATTTAACACAAGAAACTATATATTCTGTCATTTATGTGTCCATAAGGATTTTATTGTTATTCAAAAGTTGTGTTACAGTTTTTATAGGTGGTAATAAACTGTCAAGGCTCTATGTATATCCATACAACGAAGTAAGCGATGTGTCAACTGTCGTATTGTATGCAAATTCTCAATTTTCCCGACGAGTTTCAACACATCGAAATTGAAGAAAATTTTTTCCACTCGTCGCTGTTTCGAGTGCATTAAAACGTAAAATGAAAACTATACAATTTTGTAGGTTTTCGAAAATGTGTTCTATGCCTCCGAGTCACACAAAATAAAATGTTCTTTCTTTTGTTAGGAAAGTGACAGTCAGCATCTTTTAGCGAACTACAAGGTCGCGAGAAAACGGAGCGTTATCGCAAACTCAGCGAGCATACGTCTTCAATTGTAAATCATTATGTAATGCGTTTATATGTATAATGATTGCAATTTCTTTCCCACCCACCAACCTGTCACCGGTAACATTATTTTTTATTAATCTTTGATCCAGAACTACTGGTTCTACCAATGTCCTTTCACGTCCAGGAATGCTGCACGTAAACGAATTGTTCCACTCAAATTATTCATTGTATGATTCACGTACACTTGTCCGAGCAATTACTTCAACTTATCCTTAATTGCCGTTCAGTTTTCTCTCGTTACGAACGCGAAAACTTACTTCATTTCCAAACGACTTTCTCCAGAGAACAGAAAATAAATCTTTATGCCAATTACGGTATTTCGAGACACATTAAACTTCAACAAATTACGTTTTTACTCTTCTTCACTGTAGCAGAAAATTATCGGAAGCAATCTTTGCAACGAAGATCGAAACTTTAAAATGGTCAGAAACCCTCGAGTTTATCTAATCAACCTCTGCAACTGAAGCACAAGGATGAAGTTTCTTCCGTTCTCTCGCATGCATTGAATTCGAACTGAAAGTTTCTGTCTCCTCTCGGGACCGAGGATCCTTCGAAGAAAGTTGATAATCGTCACGATAAATAAATTCGGCGAAAGAAAAATTAACGAACGGAATACGAAAAATTTGTAAATGCATTCGTAAACACATGCGAGTACAATATTTTCTGTATTCGTGAATTTTTCTTATGTAAAAGAAAATACCAATTTCACTGTATGTATGTACAATAAAAAGTGCAAAATGCAATCTGCATCGTGTGATTTACAGAAGCTATAAGTTCGACTCTTATACGGAACAGAAAATACAATAAAACTTGGCACAGTTTCATTATGCTTTTTATTGCGCTAAGACAGATAACGAAAAAGCTACTCAATTTGCATTTCTTTGCATAAAAACCGGGTCTGTAAGTTGAACTGCCGTTTAACATAGACTAAAATAATTCAAACAGCTTTGATAAAGCAAGTTCAAGTGCACGCATGAATTCCGTTGTTTCTCGGAGTAGTTGGCTGCACCGGTGCATTGTGGGCGCATCCAGACGTGCATAATTTAACCTTCCAGCATTCCAAAACCACGTCTGGAGTAAACACGATTTCTCATGATTGTGCTCGCTCGAAGAGCATCTTCCAAGCCTGCATTTTTCTCAATTCTTTCCTCGCAACATTTCCTTTTGTACCGAAAGTGCATAGAACCAAAATAAGATGTATTTGGCAAATGTTTGCATTGCAGAGAATACAATCTCCGGCAAAACGTTTATAAATATATGTAAAATATTCACGAATACCATATATTACTCGTAGCAATAAGTGTACTTATAATTAGACTGTGGATATTTCTACAAAATAAAAATTGTCTGCATCGATTGCAGGAAATAGAAACTACATTCAGTTTCTCCCCTTAATGATTTTAACAAAGACGAAATCATAAATTGACATCTTCAATTTTAAAAATTTTCTGACAATTTGAATTTTATCTTCTCAATTTTGCTATAAATGCATCAAAATCCGCAGTCTAGTTATATCTGACTGTGTAACTGTAGATTTAGAAAGTGCATAATTTAAATTTTGATTATATTCACAGATAAAAAGATCGAAAAGATTTTCCAACAATTCTAAACTACGTTTTCTAGCACGTCAAGTAATTTTATACAATTTTAACAAAATCACGCGACTTTCAGATGCGATCGGAAACTTTTTGCCGGAGGGTTGTACTTGCACGATTCCACCGGTGATTAGTAAAGATAACATGCAAGAAATTGAATAAAAAAGCAAAAAAGGTTCTTGCGATTCCAATTAATCAACATGCAACACTTGGCCGAAGCAGAGCTCGTCGATTGGCTGATTCGCTCGAAGATGTTTTGTAGGAGTTGTTACGCAATGAGGTTAAATTTGCACGACAATGTTGCAGCGCCTAATTATAGTAATTGCATCGCCGTCCAATTATTAGCCACTCAGGTTAAAAAATAACTATGGAGAGTACTCGATCGGAAGAAGAGCACCGCCACCTGCATCGTGAAAGAAGGCACTGCTGGTCTAGATGTATTTTAGAAGTTTCCCCCTAAGAGGAAATCGATTTCTTTTCGTTTCTGTCCGAGAACGTTTGTTTATTGTTTTTGATACTGCGTTGTCTCCTAGAGAGATTTTGCATACCGTCGCAAAATGGAATCGTAGCCTTAAGCGAAGAAAATTCATGTACCTTAAAGCGATGTTAATAGTAAGTACACAGACATTTGTGTGTGTAAACAGTCTTAATATATTCCCCTGCCTTGAAGTTTTAAAATAATGCAAAGGATGTTTCTCCGACGTATCGAATGTAAGATAACGCGCGCTGTTAACACAACCTACCATCACCGGTTAAAATGACCGCTTCCAGATTCTTTATTTTACGATCATTGATACAATGAAAACTAGTAGGGCATACAGCTCTTAATGGTTTTTTTATTCATTTTGTGTGTGACTCTCCACGAGCCACACAAAGAACTTCCCGATTCGTTAGTTGTAAGAGGTTTTTTTTAATTAAAAAAATTTTTTTTAAATAAAAATGAAATATATATAATTACGTTTGTTTATTCGGTGGAAAATTTCCATCCTCTCGTATAAATTGCATTCTTGAATGAACTTCTTTCGAAAAAAACTAAAAAAACTAAAAAAACTACTTGACCAATATGGACCAAAATCTAATCGGCTCTAAGTTCCAGCGGGGCGCATCGATTGCATCATTCATTATTCTGATCGCATTGTTATTTTTTCAGAAAACGTTAACGAAAAATTTGATACCATACAAACGGACATACGCACACACACACAAACATTTTGATAAAAATAATCTAAAATGACTCCAATGACCATGAAACGTGAAGATCTGCTAAAAAATCGATTTTCGATTTTCGGGGTAATTACAATAACTTCCCTATGAATCGGGAAGTTAATAATTTCACAAGAAATTACTTTTTAGATATCTTTAGTGGAGCAGATATTACAATAGGAGCTGCACAAATCAAGTTTCTTATTTTTATATTGGAATATGTATTTACCAGTTATTTTTAAGGCTCGATAGGTTTAGTGTTAAGGCGCTAGACTCGTTTCCAGGATTGCAAGGGTGCAGGATTTGCGTTTTCATGCCCTGATAATACAAAAATGATGTTTTTCAGTAGTCAAAACTGCTAGATCAAAGATCAATCTAGGCCACGATCCCCCTCGAAAGTCCTATTCTTACATTTAGGAAGCGTAATTTGCATTATTCGGCAGCATGTCGCTATGAAAATAGCTGCATGTGCAGATGTATGTTTCAGAATAATGCAAATTACGCCTCGTGAACGAAAAGATAGGACCTTTAAGAGCGATCGCGACCTGGATCGATCTTTTATATAGCGTTTTGACTATTGCAAGACCCTTGCAATCCTGGAAAAGCTATATTACATAGGCAGTAGAGTTTTAAGGATAAACAGGCGCTCTTACGTTTTATAGGCTGATAAGATATATTCGTCACGAACTCCGCGGATACTATAACAAACACTAACGAAACAGCATATTCAGCAACAATGAAAACTCGATAGAATCCTTTACTCATCTACAAACAAAAAAAGGCATGTTCAGCAGACGGAACAGCTGGATCTTTCTGCAAATTAAAATTGTTATGAAACCATGTTACGAAAAGAAGAATAAAACAGTAGTTGAAGCTTTTTTTTAAGGAAACGGAGTAGAATTCGAAAACTAAAAGAAGAGTATGCCAAACGGACTGTAACGAGTAGATACTGGATCTTTCTGGAAATGAAAATTGTTGTAAAAGCATTCCACAGGGAGAAGAATAATAATTCGTCTACCAAAGGCTTCAAAGGTTGAAAAAATATTATAAAATACACTCTATGCTGTTGTACGTTAATGAATAAAATTATTAAAATCCGCCACCGCTTGTAATCTGAGAAACGAAATGAATCTGTGAAAGGGTACCGAGTGCATAATAATGTCAGTAGGTAACGTCAGTGCTTCGGTATTCTGTAAATACTCTCGGTTATTCAATTACAAGAATTAAATTGCAACGGAACGCGTTTCCTACTTTTTACGGTAATGTTTGTTGTTTTCTTGGTTCATTTTCAATCGCGAACTTTTACCTTTTAATTATGGTGGAACGTAGCAATTCCCGTTCCAACGTTATGCAAGCTTTTTGCACGTTTAACATTCACCAGCCTGCTTCACGGCGAGATTTCAATAATAATTTCGTTCGAACGCTCCACTGCTACACGCGCAACGAACGTATTATAACAAACGAGAGGCAACTTTAATTAAAACTTATCGAAGCAAAGATGTGCTACCTGACCAACCAGCTCGTTATTCTCTCCTCGGAATCAAATAAAAACCCGTGCAGTTTCCTCGAAACGTAGGATACAGGGTGTCCCAAAAATGTCGGACTTCCGTGGCAGAGGTGATTCCTCAGGTAATTTCTTTGGCCAAACACTTTTTAATGGAACCTTCAATAGCAACAGCAATTTTCATTGTGAACTAACAATACAAAAATGTAAAGTTATATCTCAACAAAAACTGAGTTTATATTTTTTACCAGTGTGCATATAGTCTTGATTCTTAAGTCTTGATTAATCTATAATCAATTATCCGATTGACGACTACAATTGAAAAGAATATAATCGTTAACCGCAGTCAACGACTAAAGTAAGAGTTTAATTGTTAATTACGATTAACGATTCAAGTAAAAATTTATTCGTCAATTCAAAATAAAAATTGATTAAACAGTTCGTTATTGTTATTAATATGTAAAGTAAGAATAAATGACATTGTTCTGTAAATATAAATATCTACAAATTATTCCGTAGTAGTTATAATATTCATAGTATTTGAAGGTAAAACATGTAACTTAACAAAACTTTAGACTCGTATGTTTTTTAAAGATGATAGGTTATCAGAATAAGTAAAAAAAACGGTTAACATATAATTACTTATACAAACAAAAAAAAAACAAAAAATAGTGTAAAAGAAAATAATGTTAAATTTAATCGTATATTTAACAATTTTATAGTGAAACGTAATAGTGTTAAAAAAACTGAGACGTTCTTATCCGATTTTCATTTGATTTCATTTTAAGGGTGATTGCAATTAAACAAAGTTCGTGCCGGTCAAATGACCGGTCTTACATTTTTAATTATTGATGAAATTGCTTACATGGAAATTAATTCAGCAAATTTCTTTATCCAGACACATATCGCGATAAAAATTGTATCAGTTCTATCTGCTAAAACATTTTAATCGTTTTCAGTGCTCGGTAGTTTTAGCGTTAATAACGCCTGCAGTATTTTGAATACGTCGAATTAGTGCATCCCGAGTGTCCCCTTTTAATGTGTGTACTTCAGTTTTGAACCCGCCCCATAAACAATAAGTTAGTACTGCGAGGTCTGGAGAACTAATTGGACCATTGCGACCAATCCAACGCTCTGGGAACCGTAAGTCCAAATGTTGCTTGACCTTTACAATTTAAATTGCAATACATAATAAATTACTTTGAAAGCAAATGACAATCGGATAAGAACATGAGATTTTTTTCATTAATTTCCTGTGTACAATCCACTCCTGGAGTTTGGTCCGTTCCTCCCGACTCATCCTGTATATGTTTAAATAACCAGTGACGTGGCAATTTTTATCTATACATGTTACCTTGCTCGAATGTCGAAATTATACATAGCAATATTGGATTTGAATGAAATTTAGTACAAGAACAATACAATATTGAACGTTGTTCTCAATGACTGTTTATAAAAATTGCAATTATCACAATTGTGGAGCAATTTACAAAAAGCAATACAAAATTATCACAATGAGATTGCAATGCATATGATTATCTGTTGCACTATCTGTGCGACAATGTACAATATATGTTATTACATGGATATTTCCATACCAGCAACCTTCTGGATATCTACCGAGATAAAATAATGCATGCACCCAGCAAGTACATTAATATATGTTTTTTTAATTAGCGGGTATATTGGTCTTAACAATTCAAGGTATTCCACCGAACACGATATTTGTGTTACAAATTCAGAGGAATTCAACATAAAAAATCTCCAAAGAAAATTGCAAAACGCAATATTTGTTGAACTGCAATTCAACATCATCTAGATATAAAATTATTAAAATAACATCTTACAACATTAACTTCTTCCGGACCGTTCGCGAATGACGTAATAATATTTCTCATTGCTCTCCATCTCCAGGAAGAATGTATGGAATCGAAACTGCGCGGACTGCCCCCGTCAAACAAATAATGAATTATTCATCGGTGCGTTCGACATTATTATTTAATTTGCTTCGATACGTGTTCGAGGGTTAAAATGTCATCAAATAATTTAAAATGTTAAGTATTCCCTCCTTTTTTGTGTGCACAGGTCCGTTCCAGAAAGATTCGAGGGGCTGCTAAACGTTATTTGTTGCGTGCATCTACAGCAAAAACGGGGAAACGGGAAATCTAATCTCTGGTTTGAAACTTCGCGCTCGTGCACTTCAATTCGCTGTGAACATGAAACGTTGCTGGGTAAAAAGTCTCGGAGATTCGATACGGCGTGAACTACAGGGTGTGCCAAAACTTGTGCAAACGTCGGGAATGAGCAGTTCCTGACGTCATTTGAAGCAACATGTTCCTTTGCAAAAATGGCCGCCGCGGCTTCGTTTAGAAGTTATTAACCGAAAACATGGACCAATCAAAGCGCAGCTACAGCGAACGTGTCACGTGGTATCGCCGTTGGTCAAGCCAGAATCAATCCGCTGTAGCCGCGCTCTGATTGGTCCGTATTTTTCGTTAACGACTCCTGAACAAAATCACGGTGGCCATTTTTGCAAAGGAAAATGTCGCTTCAAATGATCTCAGGAACCTCGCGTTTCCAGGGTTTGCAGGAGTTTTGAGACACCCTATATAGTTGCACGATATTTTCGTAACTGTGCTCATGCACGTGAATCGGGGATCGGAAGACACGTCGATACGTGGGACTCCATTCACCAAGGAAACGGGATTCAGTGGATGAAGAACGCCATTGCGAATCGCACCTGATCCCCAATCATGCTTGGTTCATTCTATTGTAGGATAAACAATACAATAATTGGACACTCTAAGCAAAAATCGTTGTAAAAATCGTTCTATCTTCACGCTAAATAATTATTAACATTTTAAGAGAATAGTAACAGTATTCTGAATCTCGATCGACAATCATTTAAAACTATATTTGATGTTATCGGCGCACTGGTTCGATCAATTGGATCCAATTGATCGAACCAGTGCGCCGATAACATCAAATATAATTTTAAGAGAATGTTAGAACTTAATTTCTATTGCCACACGTATATTCAAATAAACGGGATTTCATAAAGATTTTTAGAATGCAAATTGCATTCACTATGATTAGTTTTAGTTTTCTATTTCTTGATCAAAATTAGTTGAATTACTTTTGTGGAAATTTCTGTGAACGATGCGAACAGCCTTGTCAGTTCAAATGAGCGGACAACATTTTTCAAACGTTGGTGGAAAGATTTTTTAAAATTCAAATAAATGAAGTTATACCACTGAAAATAACCTCGCGTCATGCAAGATAAATGTTCCTGAAACATTAATCGTGTTTTTCTCGAAACTACATTTTCCAACCTTGCAACCAACCAGTATATTTCCGAAACTCTCCATCCATGTAATTTGAAGTATCTATGCGTTATTCTTTGTAAATTTGACGATGACGTCATTCGTTTAATATGTTAATAGTTCAAGCTGATATTTCCAAGCGAAACCATTTTACACTCTTAAGTAATAAAGTAAACTTATCAAACTCGAAAATTTTCAGTTGTAAAGATAAAGCTTGCATACAGAGTGATAATTAAGTTACCTGTAGTTATAAATGAAAATTATGCATATTACATATGCTTATTCGCTTTTGAGTAATTGTCATTTAAAGTTCTTGCTGTTAATACTTCCTGTCAATAGTGTCCTGTAGTTTTCTTTTCAGCGAATGAACATTATTGTATTCTCTTCACGTTGCACAATTAAATACATTTGGGTACTTTAACTAATTTAAGTACATTTTAGGTAAAACCAGAGAGATAGAGAAAAAGGAAATTGTCATATTTCAAGTTTTTGTTAAAATAAGAAAAAAAGTTAGAGTATTTCAGAAAAAACTGTATTGCTATATAATGGTTCTGTGTAATTATGTGTAAAGACGTGAAAATAATTTACTGAATATAACTAATGCTTTGTCACACTACACTAATTGGTCGACAACAAGAAATGTCGGTATTTTATCATTCTATTTTCAGTATTTTCAAATGAAAATATATGTAAAACATAACTTCGGGCATTTTATTTCAGACGAGATAAGCTATAGCATATGCAGATTAATAAAGTAGAAAATAAAAATAGAGCGAGGTAGAGCAGAAGCACGAATAATCGTATTTTCCAAATTTCGTGGAGTAACGTTGTCTCATCTAATCAGAGTTAGGCAAAAATTTGGGTTTTTTTCCAAGTGTGTATAAAACCCACTTTATCCGAAATTTTTATTTAAATAAAATCTTTGCCCAACTCTGCGTTGAACGCATATGAACTTGCATTATTCTTTTCAACCTACAAAAATTTGTTTCTACGAATTTTTCTTCCAAAAACTATATAAATTGTACACTGTATATATCAGTAAATAAATTTGAATTTTTAAAAATTGTATCGCGTAGTATTTTTCCTTACAATCGCAGACGAATATAGGATTTAAAGCGACACAGTATTTGCTACATTATGTGTAAATGGAAAGATTTTCTCAAGGTTTTCGACCAGTTTAACTTTGTATGTTGTGTAACGTATTATGTAAATTGTTTTTCTGATGTGTACGTGCACTAACGGACAGCCAATGTGTGTAAGTTTTCCAACTTGTAAGTGCGCGTGCAGTCACGTATAATAATCCCGCAGATAATCATACTCGCACTGAACTAATAGCCGCAAAAAGAAATTGTTCAATTACCGAATATTATTTACTCGCGTCGAAATACGGTCACTGTATCAACGATATCAATGTTGTAAATGGGATCTGCCTACGTAATGACTGAACAATTATTTGTAAGACAGGCGTTCACGAATGTTATGCAAATAGGGAAGCACAATCGAAGTTGTTTGCGTCGACGAAGCACATTTTCTGCAACACCTTCACATATTGTTGCTACTTTACAACCGAGGACGTGTCGTTCTATCACAAAGGAATTGTCATTTGAACGTTATTAGTATTTTCCACTACTTTGTTTCTGGAAAACGATACAAACCAGGGACAAGAGAAGAGTTCTCATATTTTACTATTTCGTGAATAAAGGTGTGCGAGTAACTGAAATTTCCAGTTCGGCCCGCAATTTCGGGTACCCGAAATGGTAATCTGGTCGGGTCGAGTCAGGGTCTGGAAAGTTTCCAATATTGGAAAACAATGGAAACGACTACCTATGTATGTATATCTGCAGAAATAGCAAGACAATACCTTAGCATTCGTACCACTCAGGTATCCAGCGACTATTTTCTGACGCGGGAAATGTTGCCACAGCCGCGAGAACAATACTCGTATTGGGAAAAGTAGAACAATTATGCTTCCTGCGCACGAGGTTAGAATAAAATACTATTATTTCACATAATGTATTCTAAAATAGTTTTCTTCCTCGCGAAGTTTGATAACCGATTACAGTAAAAGCCCCTTTGTTTTATAATTGCGTTTACCGCGCCGACTTCAATAGTTGAATGGGTAGGCACTGAACAGTGAACGTGCCCACGAACCCGGACAGTAAAAGAGAGTTTACTGTACACTAAAAATACACAAATCATTCTGAACCTGCCAGAGAAAAAGACTGAACTGAAAAATCATAAAACAGCATAAATACAACTTTAACTACCCTAATATTGCAAACTTTCAGGACTCAATATCGCGGGTACCTGCACTTTGTAATCATTCGGGATTCCGACTCGACCCGAGGCTCGGGTATCTGCACACCCTTAGTATTTGGTTCTTCGCTTATTTATATTTTCTAGTTAAAAACAAACACATGTTTCACGAACATAAATTACACCAAAGTGTGAGAACTATATTTCATATAATTATTAAACAAGATTGTTAAAGATAAGTAGCAGTCAAGGATCCGTCGTTTGAAGTAAATTTCAAATGAAACATTTAATATAGTAGGGAATTGCCGACAATAAAATTGAAAAATAATTCGGAGCGCAAAGGGTTAAAACCATGTAATCATGTATATCTTTTCAGTTTTGTATCTCGCTTATCCATGTTTGTCGTTAATCAAACCCTAACCTAACCAATACACTCCCACTATTTACTATTTAGTATTATCATTTACACTCGCAACGTCTTCGCATATTGTTGCTACTTTGTAACCGTAAACGTATCATTACATGACAAACGTTGCCATTTCACACATCTTTGTTTATGGGTAATTATATAAACCAGGGACAATTAAGTAATTCCCATTTTTTGCTGTTCCACTACAAAAACAAGAATAATTTCTTCTTTATCGACCCCCTCTGAAAAAGTGAGAATTACCTGTGACTGTTCATTCATCCGTCAAACTATAGCGGCCCCACTTCTTTTTCACGTTTTTCTGTTCACCTTGAGTTTCCCGTTTTTTGCACACATTCTTATATAAAAATGTGAATTTCCCATGTTAACGTTTTTCGATATAAAATACGTAGTACAAATGTTTACACAAACGTTTCTATACCCTGCTTTTTACGCGTTGACCTATAAAACTGTGCATTTAAATAATCATGCACGTACTTGGAACGGACTAAATGAACTTTTTTCACGATACATAATATTATACTCGTACCGATCGGAAAGCAATTTTCATTTCCAAATATCTCGTAAACTATTACAGTCCCTGCACTTACGATCGTATGATATTTTATATCTGACACGAAGAAAACATTGAATTATATTTTTTTTTCTTATTTAACGTCGCTCTCAACTCTTAGATAAGGTTATTTCGCGACGGGATTGAATACAATGTTTAAACCGTATTTGTTACTCTCTCATTTTCAGTTTTCGATATCCATTGTATTTTTATTAATTCGTGTTCATCATACTCTGTTTGTTATTTGTAGAAAGATCAATGTTTATTCACAACAACACTGCGATGCAACAACCATTTCCTCCTTCCAACCTTTCCTTGTCACAACATTTTCTAAATCGATAAAGTAACTATTGCAACGGAGTGTACAACATGCACCGTAATCAACAGTATTGAACATATCCTACTCGAATGCCCAAAATTCTCGTCACACATTTTCTCCATCTCAAACGATCTCAAGACAACTCTAGACGAGGACAACATTAGAAACGTCCTCCTCTTTTTGAAATCTATTGATATATTTAAACTATAATAAATTCGTTTTTGCTTAGATTATTATATTAGACTGTAAAACATGTGGTCGCTAATGACCCAGCTGTTAATACGACCACATTAAAATAAACCCAAAATAAATAAATAAATAAATAAATAAGACGTAATTTGCATTAATCAGCAGCATGTAGCTATGTAAACGGAAAAATAGTATTTTTGAGGGCGATGGCACCCTAAATCGATCCTTTATCTACCGTTTTATAGGGTTGAAGTACGAATGATGTGTGTGTATTGTACGAATGAACGTGTGTGTATTAACAGACAACCCTATATATAGTTAAATTTATAAAATAGAGAATAGGAACAGAAGAATTCTAAAATTGTAATTGCCAACGAATTGTAAAAAGAAGATCAGATCGAAACGAACGCGCCCGTGACAAACACGTCTGTCAATGATTATAATAAATACGGCTTTTCCTTACAGTTTTTAACTGCTGAAAACCTCATTTTTGTATTATCGAGAAATGAGAAGTCGCTTCCCACACCCCTGCAATCCTGGAAAAAACGAGTCTACTCGCTCAATGCGAGTCGCGGTAAATCGAGGCGATAACATCAGGCCAACCATTCTGCAGAACTTAGGATGCGACTCCTTTTGTCAGCTCGCGCGGACTCGAGTGAAAGGGAGTTCATGGTGTGCGCGAGTGAATTAGCGCGACAGCCAGTCGCGCGAATGAATGAACCATCAATAAGCGTCGATAAATGCGGATAGACACGCAGTCGTCGCGCTGTGAATTTTAAACGGCGTCGTATTCACAGAGAATCCCGGAAATCTGCACCAATACAGTACATTTTCCACCGCGCAAAACCGCGATAGTGCTCTCTCGCGCGTGACACCGGAATTACCAGCGCACAAGAGGATCCTGTCCTAATGGAAACATTTTTTTCAATAATTCGCGCCTGTTCGAGCATCCGCACGGACACCGGGGAATTAAAACCGAGGCTAATGTCTTCATCCAATGATCACAGCGGAGAGCTATTTTTAGGACAACCATGCTCGCTCATTTGCATTCGTGCACAACGTTCCTACGAATTTGGAATCGGTTTCCTCGTTACTGTTCATTCAGCTTAGAGATACTGTAAGAACAATCCACTCCGTGTTTTAGTCAAATATTTTTTTTTATTAACACTAAACCCATCGAGCCTTAAAAGTGAACTGGTACATGTTCCTTTATAAATATGATAAGTCCGATATTATTTAGACTTTGGGCGGCTTCTATTATAACACGTGATCTACTAAAGATATTTATACAATCAATTTTTATAAAATCATTTTCATTATTTCAATAATTGTAAAATAAAAAACCTGTAACTGGTAATTTCGAACGGTAAGTTGGTAGATTAAGTGTTAATTCAATGTGAATCTCAAGAAAGAGATCATTTTGCAGTATTGCACAGACGTTTCTAAACACTATAATACTTTTTTGCAATACTACACAGATGTTTCAAAACACTGTAATACTTTATGTAAAACAATATAAATTATAAACAGTCGTGTGCCTACTATTCCAGAATATTGTAATGTGTGTTTGTGTAATGTAAAACAGTATGGTCGTCACATAGAATGTGTGTTAATACACTGTTTATTTATTATGCATTGTTTAATCTAAGGTCTAAACGACTTTCTAATTTAATTTAGGCTCAGTCATGCAAAGTAGCAATGACCATTTTTTCTGAGCAATTGATTTTGTTTCTATAAATTTCGGAAGGAATACCTTTTTTCAAACATGCTGCAGAGTTTGTAAAAATGTTCGACAACAATTGCTAGATATTTCGAATATACTTTCTACGGTGGTATAAAATAAATTATTGCAAAGTTGAACGTCTTCGTTTTGCATCGATCTATGAAATTCCTCGCTTATAAGTTTTATTACAAGGCAAGAAATTTCACGGTATTATTATCGGATGAAAATTCCCAAGATTAAAAATGAAATTCTGATTCGGAAGAAAAACTAAATTGAAACAAGTAATGACTACAATTTGGAACTTCCCATTCTGAATAATCGTAAAATTCTTCGAACTCGTGTTTCCGATGGAAAGAATCGAATTCTAAATTAAAACTCATTTGAAATTCAGAACCTTCTGAATGGAACAGCTTGTGTTCACTTCCAGCGAGGCTAAATCAATTTCGAACATTCTATAATGCACACTTACACCGTCTGACAAAATTTCTAGAAAACTTGTGTATACTCGATTATACACAGAATTAATGTGTGCGTTGAAGAATGAATACCTATATAACACTTGTGTCTCGCAATTAATGCAGACAATTTTTATTTTGCATGAAAATACGCAATTTGTTAGTTAACCCTCATCCGTGCCTCATTTCACGAACTAAATCTGTTCTTTGGCGTCAAATTGACAGTGATAACAAATCGACAAAATAACAAGGCGAACAGTTATTTTTCAACTTTTTCTTAATCAAATCGACGAGTTAACATTTACATCTTAGCTTTTTCGGTTATGTGTTTCACATTAAAAAAATAAAATTCACCTCCAAATAATAGAACTGTATAACACCATAACCATCCCAACTTTAGTTTGATTAAATACTTCGATTTTCTCCAATTTTGTGTCATTTTGTGTCTCGCAGAGTCAGCGGTGTTGCAATTAACGTAGACAACTTTTATTTCCATTCGTTAACACAACCTTCACGGTTTTGATTTGATTAAATACTTTGATTTTCCAAAATTTTCGTGGGCACCGAGCCAACGGTGAACGATTGGTGTATTGTTTTTTTCTAACGTGTAAATGATACCAATTATCTTCGTTAGCATGTGTGGAAATAACAGCTTGATAGGCCACGTTAACGAGTTTGATCGATCACTTTCTACCAGGAACAGTATAATGCTGTGTCAAACCAATGAAAACGATACTAGTCCGTCATCAGACAGTCTAGCAGGCGTATCGCGCATCGAGGCTGCGCGATAAAAAGATTACGAGGAACACGGTGCTGTCTGTGAAACTGGAATGTAAGTGGAAAAAAGGTGAACAAGGACAACTAGCCACTTGAATCCCGATGTGGTCTGATCCTACGGAGGAAGGTGTTCTATTCGACGACTAAAGCGGAACTCGTTTATCTGGCACAAAGCGCGGAATCCCTGAGAAACACCGTAAACAAGTCCACCGAAACCGTTGCCACGCAATTATTATCTGCATAAATCATTGTATACAAAAATGATTCAAGTTATATTCCTGCAGGTAATTCAGCGCGATAATTATAAACGTTCTCTGCAACATCGCGCGAACGCGACAATCACAATGTCATCTTCCACGTACCGTGAATCAAATTAATTTAATGCGTGCTGTTATTTACGAACCTAACACAATATTTCATATTTTATGGTAGGATTTCGTTTTCGATAGGTGTTGTAGCAACAAACAATGGTACTGAACGTATTCTGCTCATTGAAGACAAATCAAGGATTAATTTCTATTTAGTCTGCTCGAATTACAAAGGTGGTAATTAAAAGAAATTATTAGATAGAAATCCCTCTCTTTATATTTATACAATTGTATATAATTTATATTTAATTATATAATTTGTATAATCATTTAACGAGGAATATTTTATTGTTTCAAAATTTAATTTCAGTGCTTCGTCAGGCAGGATATACATGAAAATTTAATACTAATTTAATCGTATAAGCAAAGCAATGATTTGGAGGTATAATACAAGTAAGATACATAGATCTAATAAGGCAATTAATAATTTGCGAAAATATTCTCCGTGACTTTGTTGAGGAGTCATTAACGAAAAACACGGACCAATCAGAGCTTTGGCAGAGTCGGAAATCGTCTGTTGAAGCCGCACTTCGATTGGTCCGTGTTTTTCGTTAAAAACTCTTTAACAAAGCCGCTCAGGATATTTTCGCAAAGGAAAAAGTGACTTTAAATGATGTCAAGAACCCGTAAAACATTTTTGGAAAATGGCATAATCTCGTGACGAATTATCTTATATTATCTATTCAATATAATTAATATAATTAATATAATAACGAATTATAATTTCATTTGTATTACTGCATTTGTTTATCTGTGCACCGTAATACTGCGAATTTGATTAACGACAAACATGGATCAGAGAGATACAAAACTGAGAAGACGTTACATAGCTTTAACCCTTTGCGCTCCGAATTTTTTTCATTTATTTTAAACAATTTTGTTTACTAATTATATTAGACGAAGCTCTCAAACTTTGGTGTAATTTATATTCGTGGAACTTATATTTGTTTTAAGTAGAAAATTAAATAAAAGCCCGTATAAAAACCCGTTCTCTTTAAATTTTTCTTTCTCCTTTATCCTTTCTATTTAAATGATGTCAAGAACCCGTAAAACATTTTTGGAATTCTATAATAAGCAATAATTGAATTGAAAAATAGTATAATACAATTATATAATATAAACGTGAATAGAAAATAGAATGTGATAGAGTTAGAAATCAAGTTCTCTCCAAATGGCAATTGAGGCTGAAAGTAAACCAAACTATAAACGACAACCTTTCTTGATCTCGATCAAGGTTCTCGTTTTATCGGGTCACAGCGGCAATAGAAGACGGTGAAATGACAAAAATGGACGGCTGACGTGACCATATCAGTGCTTCCAAGGCATTACTTAATTACCCGATTCCCGGCAAATAGGACGATGGTGTTCTACACAAGTTTCCAAGCTGTTCCGACTCGTTCGACGAGTCTCGATCCGCGAAAAACATAAAAAACGACACGGCTATAGCCTTTGCTCTTTCCATTGAATTGGTCGGAGGCCTCCCAAGAATATGTAAACGAAATCCTCGTGGTCAGACACGCGGGGCCGTCTTCCACGTTAACGGACAGATGGTCCTTATAAATGTCGTCGCAGTAAATTAATTTGTCATGCAAACTGCGCCGGCAATCTTCTCGCGTTCGCGGGATTTCACGGACCACAATTTGACAAGCTGCACGCGCGCACGCGTAACGTATAATACATACATGTGAAACAGGCAAGTATATCGAGGACAGTGAATTTATGTTCAGAAATCGCCACTTCAAACCTTTTGTATTTGCACGTCGTACTTGATGCAATGTTTAATTTCAAAAGCGAATTGCGACGCATTCGAAAGCAATCCGTTCCGTCAAGTAGAAAATAAATTCCGATCTCATTTTCCAAATTTGCGTATGTGCATGTAATCGTTTATATTCGTCTGTCAGTTTATCCAGTATTGTTTTAACAATGTATTCTGCAATAAAAGTAATTGAGGAATGTTGCCTTCTGAAAGACGATTGAATTTATTTGGACTTTATAACGTGGTCATTGTAATATGTGCTTCAACAGTGAAACTTCCATGAAAGTGTCTTTATAATTTCAATATAATTATGTTTTAAAAAATTGGTCATTTGATCCTGTAAATTTTGTAAGATTTTGATTACAATGTGGAACAGTGGAATTTATTCGGAATTCTCATAGGGGTGTCTTTGTAACTTCGATAATTGTGTATTAAAAATATTGGTAATTTGATAGCGGTGTGTATATCGTTGATAAAACGACAGTATGTAATAAGGATATCAGTTCATGAATAGTTGTTCTCTAATAATTAATGGCTTTGATATGTTTGAATGAAGCGCACTACTTTTCTTCAAAATCATAATCCCATGAGAAATTATTGGATTATGTTACTCGCGAGATGACTTATTGGTTCGAGATAGGTTCAAACCCTTTGTAAATACAATGAGAAATGTAAGCAGTACTTCCAGGCACAATCAAATCTTGATCAAACAGACACAACCCTTTTACGAGTACTTTAATCAGAACACTTGAGCAAACTCGAACTTTTTATAGTTGAAATAAATGCAATTCAGTTGAACATTAACAAATTATTTTCACAGTTATGATTAACAGTAAATGCATCAACCAATAAAAATGACATGCATTGTATGCATTCATAAATCAAAAATGTTTGTTAAGACATCATGAATGTATCTTTATAATTTCAATAATTGCGAAAGGACATTCGACCTGAGATGATTTATAGTTAATAATTTTTTTAAGTATACCTCTATTCATGCTAAATAGCGTCTACCAGTAAAATCTGATTAATGTCTAAAAATGCATTTTAAACCCCACCTTGTTGCCAGTGAAATGGTTTTGAAATATTCTTCTAAAAAATTCCGGAAAAGGTCTTGGTCAAAGAGAAGAATATTTTTCTTAAACTTCAAGTCTCCGGCTCACTAAAACCATTAACTACATTCAGAGCACATTAGCTCGTAAAGAAATATTTGAATAGCTCCTCCGTAATGATTCATTCAGCAAGGGCACAGTTAAGAGAAATCAATCATCCTCCGACAGAATTTTCCGCGTAGAATCGATCGTTCTACGCTTCTACAGTAACGCATATATATTCCAAGAAACGTTCTACGCCATTCTGCACTTTATTACGTCAACCAGGCTCGCAATAACAGGGAATTTTATGCATAATATGTAGATTTTCTCATTCATACAACGTCGCCCGGCTTATTACTGAAAATGTATTAATTAATTGAACTAATTTGCAATTACAATCGGGTTCCCTTAACTGGTTAACTGCTATCATTCCTATATGGAGACACAATTATTTGAGAAGATTTAAAAAATTTTATGATACTGACATATTCGATACTTCAAAGGCTGAGACACGTAACACGCGAGATGGTAGAATAGATAATAAATGTTAACATTCCAGTTCTAGCCTTATTAAATTAACCATTTTCGTGCTGCAGATTTTCTGTCGGTTTGGAATTCACAGTCAATGAGTTAACTATATTAGGTGTGCAAATAAGTTCTTTCCCCTTTCTTTCCAAATACATTTCACATAATAAAATCTTGTCTGATGACTCCCAATCTTTCTGCCAATTCTTCCTGCGTCTGGGTCGAATTTTCGTTTAGCAATTCGTGGTCTTCCAAATTAAAATTTCCGGTTTTAAATCTTTGGTACCACGTTTTGCGTATTCTGTAAGATACAGCGTTATTTTCCAAAGCCGCACAAACCATTCCAGTAGCTTCAGCAGCTGATTTTCTAAGCTGGAATGCAAAAGGTAAGCAGTGACGCAAATGATGCTTCTCGCACGCCATGTTGTTTGAAATCGTTACATAGAACTGGAAACTCTTAGAGCGCTCAGCACGACTCTTCTCAAAACTAAAAGAACGCTCTTTCTTTTTTGTAATTCGAATTCACTCGGTGGTTATGATCGTTGAAAAAAAGGGAAGGAACTTATTTGCACACCTAATACATCAACATTAACACTTGAATAAGTAAATTAATGTATTTACGTAAAATATTCCGAATGCAGCATAATTCTTTGCATTAAAATTTGAAACGAAACCGAGTGGAACCATTACCGGAGGATTTGGAATTCAATTTGTTGCGCAGGACGTTTTCAAGAATGAAGAACGTAAACCGGATTAGGTGAACAGTAGCGTCGTTGATCTAGCACAACATGTCCACCAAAATTTAGTGAAAGTTCGTAAATTCCAGCGGCCCTAATTTCATTATCGGGACGGCCACGGAGAAAGCATGTTCTCGGAGGGTCCCGTTGGTGAATAGGAAACGCAACCAGATCGCTGAATCCACTGTTCCTCGTAATGATTTAATTTTAAACTCTAATATACATATAAAGAATACTCGATTTGTGCAATGGAATTGGTTACGAACGTTTATAGTATCTGGACGTTTGCATGATCTTGATGTTATTGTGTATACATGAACATGCAGAAACTTTATCATGGCAGTAGAACTCCAATCACAAAACACCATTCGAAGATTGACGACTCCAAAACTGTGGTTACGTCGCAATGTCTGTATTTAATGAATTATAAAAAATTTAGATCAATTGTATACATGTTGAGTACTATCCTAAATCTCCATAAACTATTTTTTACTTTGGAAGGGGTTTATGGTAAAATTTAACATGTATACAACTGATCTGAATTTTGTATAATTCATTAAACACAAATATGGTGAGGTAACCACTGTATCGGGGTCATCAGTCTTCGAGTGTTGTTTTGCAATTGTAGTTCATAAATTATTTTTTATTTTGGAACTACGAAGTTAATGAAAAGTATTGATAGAAACGTTCCAGTAAATTTTCCAGGTTCTCCAGTGACATATACAAAGTGTACGAGATCAAGATCTAGGTCAAATCTCATACTTTGCATGCGCATTGTGAGCGACAATATATTATCAGTCGATTGACAATTGGAAAAAATGCATGGGAAGAAATTTCCAGACAACAAATATTAGCTGCGACGATAGCAATAATAATTATAGAAATAGCGAATATAACACGCTTCCCAGGATTCCGATCAAAGGCGAAGGCGTAGAACGTGGTCATAGTACCTTGAACTATCTATAGATTACGAGAACATAACAAATTCTAATCGAGGTTCTTTTGTATAAACGATTATCTAAAGATAGGCGGCTGCCCGGAGAAATCTACTACTTTATTTACGATATGAAATTATTGTCGACACAGTACGGACCGATCGCCACTATAAATTTTAACGAATCGTTCACGTTTCGCCGGACGGAGGTCGTGTTTTTGTCGATTCCAGGTGCGATGCGGCGAAAATCATTTGCACATTCTGTGCGCCGATATTAATGGACAATAATTAATTTTTTCCGTTACATTTGTTTGCATTTATTTCGCCTCTGCGAATCAGATTTTCCAATTATTCACGGCACAAGTAGTTCAACAAATTCAATACTCTTTCCCCATCCGAATAATGTTCATTATTTGGAATTCCTTGCTTGACAGAGAAAAATAATTTTATGAAATTGTGTTTGTCGGGGAGAAAACTGCTTCCTGTGCGAAATAAAACTTGTCTGCATTGGTTGTAAGGAGAATTAAAAAAATAATAATTTCAGTAGACCGAAAATAACAGTATTTATAAATTTCTTGAATATTTTCATGATTTCATGTTCCATCTAGTCAGTTTTATCACGAATGTATACATTGCCGTGTAGCAATCGCATGCAAACTTGACGATCGTGATCAAATTAGGGGTCAAGAACGCATTGCAATGTGCAGTGACTATGTTAGCAAGAACACTCGATAAATCCTAGGTCGCAGAAAGAAATACTGATGACCTTGATAACACAGCGGAAAAAGTTAACTCCAGTCTAGACTTTCTCCAATGACGTGCTCGCTGCTTGAAATCATCATTTTTTGTCGTCAATGTATTTTTCAATAACATCTACAGAGCCAAAAACCTTTTTAAATGTTCATTTACATTTTCATTTTTGTTTATATTAAATTAGAGAGAAAATGATAATAGATTTTAATGACGAACAAGATCGAAAAAATAACTTTAGTTCAAAATATTACTGAGAGTGCAAAAGAGAAAATAATATGTCCATTTTTTTTCTAAAATGAATTGGACTTTCTTCAAATATTCCAACAATAGCATGAAAAAATCTATCGGTATTTCTGTCCTAGCTTCCTCGCGATAGAAACCGTTGAGACAATATGTATTTGTCGTAGTAACGGAGACGCATCAAAACAGGTGGTCGTCCGAGATAGCATTTAGCATGAATTGGAGGAAAGTGTTGCCTCCGTTTTCGTAAAATGGCATAGTCTCGTGACGAATTATCTTATATTATCTATTCAATATAATTAATATAATTAATATAATAACGAATTATAATTTCATTGTATTACTGCATTTGTTTATCTGCGCACCGTAATACTGCAGATTTGATTAACGACAAACATGAATCAGCGAGATACAAAACTGAGAAGACGTTACATGGCTTTAGCCCTTTGCGCTCCGAATTATTTTCATTTATTTTCATTTATTTTAAACAATTTTGTTTACTAATTATATTAGACAAAGCTTTGGTGTAATTTATATTCGTGGAACTTATATTTGTTTTAACTAGAAAATTGAATAAAAGCCCGTATAAAAACCCGTTCCCTTTAAATTTTTCTTTCTCCTTTATCCTTTCCATTGTCATAATATGTCCGACTCGTTAAAATTGTTAAAAGTTTAATTATAAGAAAGGAAACAAAATGTAACTGGTATACTTTTATAAAAAGTACAAGACTGAAGTTATTTAGATCTCTAGTAGCTTTCATAACAATATGTACTTTACTGGAGAAATGTTATCTGATAATTTCTAATGGAAGCACATATTTATTAACAGTTAGACAATAAAAAATGTGGAACCGGTCGTTTCTAGTACGGATAGTGTTGAAGTAATTGTTCGTGTATTACTGCTTTCATAAATGTTTTTGCGTTCTCTTAAACAGAGCTTATCTTGAACCACCTTGTATAATACTATGCAACTGTTCTCGATAAAGAAACAAATTGCGCGGTGAAAACAAAGGAATCGAAGCATGTTATTAGCAATAAATTCACATCAATTCGATATGAGTGTAACCTGTCTTTTATCGTGCTGTTCGAAGCTGTTCTCAATTAGTAGTTGCAAATTGTAAATAAATTAGTATTCGCCGACGACGGCTGTTCAAAATCGTGTCGGTTCCGATATTTGTGCTAATATCAAATAATTCATATAGCATTAATAATTTAACTAGTGGTACAAACTAATCACAATAGTTAATTAATATTCAAAATAGTGGAATTCGAATTTCAGGTTATTCCAGACTGCTGTTGAACGCAATTCAATTTTCAACGCAATTTCACAAGCAAAACTTTTTGAAAAATGTTCTTCATTTTCAACAGAATAATTATCCTTCTCCTGTTAGCCACGTGGTACAGTATTTTTATATGAACTTACGTAACTGATTAGTTGAATGAAAATAAATTTTGTCTCTCGGCAATTCTAATAAGATACAAATAGCATCCATGTTGCCATAAATGCATAAAATCCGCAGTGAAATTATTACTTTCTAACAAAAGACTGCAACAATTAATGAAAATATAATGAATCAATTTCAACGACATAGTTTACATCTATTTCCCGAGATCATTTTATCCTAAACGCGTAAAATAGAAGAGAAATATTCCACGGTGCTTTCGAAGTTTCATTCCAGGAGAACTTTCAAACTCCGTCTATTGCAGCGCGATAGATGCAAGTCGAAGACTCTATGCAACGGCCAGTTCATTCGCAGCGGCAGAATTCCCGAGGACAGTTAACACAAGTAGACAATAAGCATAACGTCAACTGCTATCTGTGTTCGAGTAGTCCGCGAAGTATATACGTTCCAAGGTTGAAGCAATATCATGACCTTTTGCAATCTCTGCGCTCCAGGCAGCATGTAACTTGCACCGTTCTCTCTTGCATTAATTTTGAAACCGGTCGCGAGTTGACCGTAATACGATTAAAAAGAAAATAAAACAACCCAGAGGAGAGAACGAGCGATGATCGTTTCTCAGGGGAAAAAAGCATCAAACCAAATACGACGTCGCACAAATTACCAGCGAACTGCTAACCCAGTTACCGGCATGGTGTTCCATGATAACCAACTTTAATATCGCCCCGCGTTTATTGCACGAAGAATTAACAATCGTTCTTTTACGATCAGAATAAACTTTCTAGAAAATCACCTACAACGTTCGTTTGAAAAATTATGATTGCGCGGAGCTTCGAAAATTTAATCGCCCGTCTGCGAAATCTAAACGACAATTGCAACTTCCCGATAAATAATCACGTCTGCTAAAACACAGTTTATGGCAACGACAGAAATGTCACTAATGTGTAATTGTAAATTTAAACACGGTTCGTGTGTTTCATATACTCCCAAATGTCATAAGCGCATGACGATTTATAATGTAATAATAAATAGCAGATCACGTTTACGATCTGCTAATGATATATCACGCATTTCACACTATTGCTACGTACTTTGCAGACTACAGTTGTTTTAACCGTGTCAAAACAGAATTCGGAAAATTTGGCACGACTAGACTACGGATTTTATGTATTTACAGCAACAATAAATAAATTTTTTCGAGTTCACCTTTCTCAACAATTATTAGTTACTTGAAACAGAAGTTTTTAGCTTACACTAAAATGTAATTAATCTCATTGTCAGTGCTATAAAGTAATACCAAGCGACATCAATTTTACGGTATTCATTTTTCAGCAAATCTGTAGCGTCGGTCACCGATGACCTTTGCACCGTCCAACATGTTTATTTCTGTTTTTCCACGATCGACTTGAACAATTTTGATTTTGCACAAAAATCCGCAGTCTAGTAATCCCCCTAACTTATTGACTGTATCGGAGTCCGAAGCTTCACTATCGATTACCATTAGATCAAGATGCGTTAAACATTCTAGGTACACTATGTTTTGTAAATTGAAACTCGGTCTACGTAGATTATCCCTATTACTATACCCTATCACTGATACCCTATTACTATACCAAAGATGGCTCTTTGAGCAGGACCGGATTAGCCACATAGTAGAAGTAGCAAATGCTACAGAGCCGGCGTTTCCCTTTTGTTTGTAAAAGCTATGTTTTGTTATCATATAAAATCTAGGACCTTCCGGTAACATTTGCTACAGACCCAGCGCTGGCTTAATCCCCCGTCTTTGAGTGCCCCAAAGCGCGCGAAACTTAAACACGAAAGTGCAAA